>SNVD02009610.1:0-39853 GCA_013180625.2 Boswellia sacra | reverse complement strand
TTATAAATTTTAAACACAGCATTTTGAGGAAGTGAAGGAAAATATTTACGAAGGTTCGACAGAAAGATATCGGCATCCATTGAAGAGGAGAAAAGACGAGATATTACCGATAATGCGATCGGGTTTGTTTTTCTCCAAGATATGCACGTTTCAAACCTTTGGTGAATGACTTCAACTTCCGATTGGATGTTTCCACAAGCTGCTGCACAAATGAGCTCAAAGCACAGAGTAATCAAATTGAACAAAAGAAAGGAAAAGAAAAGAGCAGAAACGAAACTAAAGACAAATAAAAGAGATAACAACACAATAGCAAACAAAAGTCAAAAAACAAGTAAAAAATATAAAAACAAATAAGACAGATGGCAAAGAGAGATAAAACCTAATCAATTTGATGGCCTATGAAAAGAATCTCCTCGAGACACAAAAATCGATCATTATTACCTCATTTTATTTTTCTTTTCTTCTTTTTTTTTTTATTTTTCAAAAACATTGGGTTGCCTCCCAATAAGCGCTGGGTTTAACGTCCTCAGCCCGACGTTGGTTCCATCATGGGAGGATCCAATTTCTGTTGTGCTTCTCTAATGGGCTTGGATCACTCTTCTAACAAGATACGGTCAATGCATATGGATGGGCCTTGGATTTCAACAATTGTCAACTCAATAGCTATTTTGTGATCTGTAAGTATTCGGACGAGTTTATCTTCTTGTATTCGTGCAAGGCCCATTTCCATTGTAACTCGCAAAGTATCATTCTCACCCAAGAATCTATAATTCAAATGATCTGGAAGTGACTTAAGCTCCAAGGTATTGGCTTTTATCATAGAAGGAAGAAGTTTCTCATTAGATAAAGGCAATTCAATGTACGAAACATCATACCTATTGGTGGTGATAGCTATAGTCTCATCCAAGCTTGTCACAGCTTCCTCCACTTCTTTAGACACTTGTATCAGCTTTCTTGGTTCTTTGAAACTTTCTATCCTTATGTGTTCACTAATAGCAACATCCACTCCATTCTTGCGAGTTAACTCAAAACAGTGTTGTGGCAAATAATCAATAACGTCAACTGCAAAAACAGAATGTAAGTCATTAGAGTACCTCATTTCTCAAAAATATTAAAACATATCACCTTGCCATCAAACTCTATGGTCAAAGTGCCATAATGAACATCAATCTTGATTCTAGCAGTTTTCGAGAATGGCCTCCCTAAAAGAATCGGTGTTGAATTAGGAGATGTCTCATCCTCTATTTTAAGGACATAGAAGTCTGATGGAAAAACCAATTGATTCACCTGCACAAGCACATCTTCCACAACTCTTTTGCGATATGCATTAAAATGATCAGCAAACTGAATGGTAATACCAGTTTTCGCAAAAGTTCCAAGATTTAAAGAAGCATAAATAGAATATGGCATGACATTAATAGATGCTCCTAAATCTAATATAGCTCTTTCAAACTTGGTATTACCAATGGTGCATGGAATGATGAACGTACTTGGATCTTTGCATTTTGGAGGAATTTTTCTTTGCAATACAGCTGAAACATTTTCCCCCACACTTACTTTCTCATTTCCCTTCAACTTTCTCTTGTTGGTGCATAACTCCTTGAGAAATTTTTACAATGAGGTACTTGCTCAATAGCATCCAGAAGTGGTATATTTACCTCGATTTTGTGAGAAGTTTCCAGGATTTCTTGTTCTTGTTTCTCCTTCGATTGTGCAAATCTACTAGGAAAAAGTGGTGGAGAAACATATGAAGTAATGGGAGTTATAGGATTTACCTGAGAAGTCAGTGTTTTGTTCATGGTGGAAGTGGTGTCATCTCCTTCATCAGTTTGTGATTTCTTTGGCAAGACATCTAATTGCTCTCCATTTTGCAAAGTTATCGCACAAGAATTCTCTCTTGGATTGATCACAGTTTGACAAGATAATTCTTCTGAGCCTTGGCCCTCGAATTTGCTCATGCTAGTGGCCAATTGTCCCATTTGATTTGCCAGGTTTTGGATACTTGCCCCAGTTTCCTGCTGGAATTGCATTGTGTTAGTGGCAAGTGCATTAACAATATCCAGGAGTGACATACCTGAGTTTTCTGGAGCTGGTTATGGTGCTGGTTGTGGCATTGGTGGTGGTTGCATTTGAAATGGTGGCTGCACTCTAGGTTGATTAAAACCTTGTGGCCGATTTGGTATGGCATTTGGGGCGATTGGTTGATGATTTCAGTAACTGAAATTAGGGTGATCTTCCCATCCAGCATGGAATTGTTTAGAGAAAGGATCATACCATGCCTTGTTGTCCTGGAAAATCCATATGGCATTGGCTCTGTTCCATATCTTCCTTGCCAAAGTTGGATACATAATCGAGGATGCTCCATGGTAGAATATAACCTCATCTGCATAAGATTCGGCATAGGTCTACAGCATGTTTTTCCACAAGGAAGTTAACTCAAAAAGTTGTGTGCAACGTTTCGGAGTGCTTACCTCATTTACTCTCCATGGTAGTTGTGGCTCAAATCCGCAATGAATTCGATGGAAGGTACTGCCATGTCGCCTAAACACAAACAATCAGAAAAGAAAAACAAACAAAAATAAATTAACAATAAAAACAAAACAACAAATGATTAGAAAATCAATCCCCGGCAACGGCGCCAAAAACTTGATGCGTTCGAAACTAGCAAGTATACTAGTCGCAAAAGTAATAAAGTGATAAGTAGATATCGTTCCCACGAGGATTGATTCTAATTGAATTTGTTATTTCCAGCAACAATAAACTAAACAGGGGGGAGTTTTGTTGAATGATTTACTAAATGAAATAAGAATGCAAGTAAAGAATAACAAAACAGAAAGTAAATTTGAATAAAAAATCAATGGGAGACACTTGGTTAAGAGTTCATTCTCTGCCACAAGATATGAATTTGTGAATTAACATAGAATTGTAATCCAATTACAGCATTGAAGTTATCAAACGTAGATAACTACAAGCTCTGTTATCCCAATCTTTCCTTACTTTGTTGTTAAATAAAACAAGGCTCTTTACTTAATCTCTATCCATTAAACAACCTAGAACAAGCTCTCTAAAATTAAATCAATGGATGCATTATGAAAAGAAAGACAGGTTGATCTAAGCAATAAACACACAAGCTCGGATTATTTAACTTAGGTTATATTCTCCAATTGCAATCTCTGATCACAAATTTTGCTACTAATGATTAGAAATTCAAGACAATTATGGATCAAGATTTCTAGTCTAGCAATAGACAATATCCAGATTATATTCAGTTGGCCACCCAAATACAATCCAGCAAGCAATCATAAGCATTAAACATGGGAAAATACAAGCAACTTCAATTAGAGAATGGGATAACAACTTCTTGCACAATCAACTTACAAAAACCATATCAGGGGCTTTGAAATCACCCTCAACCAATTCAGATGCAGTTACACATGTTTAAGAACGTGGTATATACAATACAACATGGAGACATTCCAGAAAATGAAAGGGAAGGGAAAAAAACTTAGCAAATGATGATCTCTTTGGATGTAGTTCTCCTCTTTTCCCAGCTTCCGTCTCCTTCAAGAATCCAAGAAGAAAGAATTCCAGAGCTTCAGCCTCCAACCACGTTCTCCCCTCTTAAAGTTATGAATAAAACCCTAAAATGTGTTTAAATACTCTACTACAGTAACCTGCTACAGTGTCCCGTACTATACATGCTACAGTGATTTGTGGAATTACATTTCTATACTTCTCACACTGTTTTGATTACAACTTTTGGTACACTGAATGGATTTATAAACCGTAAATTTCTCCAGAAAATAGACTTCGAGAGCTTTCCAACGGTATATAACATGTCATCGGTTCATTGTATATCAATACAATTAAATCCGAGAAGATTACTGACTAGCAGAGGTGAAAATGAAGGGTTTTACTCTATTTTTGTGCAAGTTGCTCCAAAACTCCTACAAACATCAAAACCACACAAAAACATAAAAATACCAAGGAATATAGCAAAGAAACATGGACGAATTGATATAAAAGTAATACATAAATAGACACCTATCAGACACACCTATAAGGGTAGCCGACTATCACCAAGCTTGAGGAAGACATGTGGATCCAAAAGATGGCAAAAAGGTAGCAATTGGATTAGCTTACACATATACGAGAATGAGAGTGAGATAACTCCTTTAGGCCTCCAACCACCTATAAGGTTGTGACGTAAGACATGTGTTAGAAGACATATATCTGTCTATTATAATACTAGAGGTATAATCCAATTCCCATATTCATAGTATAACATATAAGTGATCTTGGAAGCATGTATAAAAATTTTAAAAGTCCATGGTAGTGAGCTTTCTCCGGTTGTAACAAAATATGTTGGGTTAAAAACTTTTATGTAAATTATTAAAAGTACATCTTTCAAAGTTCTTGATAAAATATTTGATGGAGTTTACTCTACTTTTTGGATTTAAACCAACTTGTGATTAAAATTAACACTTCTAAAATACAATCTCGACTCAAACTTCTCCTAGGATTCTTGTCCCTATCTCAACTAAACAACAAAAATAATTCTTTAATGTAACATCACTTGGTCTCAATCCCTTGAATACTCATAATCACATCACACCTCACCAAATAGAAACACATATATGTTAGAACCTGGACATGAATTTGATCCAATCAATGTAGCAGAATGGTCTTCAGGACTCAGATCTTGCAACTACCTTCAAAGTTTTTGTATAGCTTTCTATCCAATTAAGTTCCTGTTTGCAAACTACCTGAACGAAACGAGTGTGCATCTTTCTTTGATAAAAAAGACCCGAGAAACACAAGATAGAGGTTAGATGACACTGTGAAATGCCAAATGTCACCTAAGGAGGCTTCTAGGGCAGTTCACATTTTTCCACAGGGCATCGAAGTGGTTTCACGGTTTTTCAAGTGAGGCACTTGTATGTCTCCACTTTAAAACCCTAGCTACCCTCTAATATGTCTTATATACCTCAGTCTAATATTGACTAGTGTTCCTTGTTTAATTAGATTTAAATCTCACTAAACCAGAATAGGTCTTTAAGCCTTTTAACATCACTTAGGGCCAACCCAAGTGCAATGCAATCTTTTATTTAATTAACTCCTTAATTAATCATATTAATTAAATAATAAACCCAATAACCCAATTATTTAATTAATCATATTAATTAAATAATAAGTCCAATAACTAGTCCAATATTTATTCAATTTAATACCTGGGCATTATTCTTTAATAAACCCAATTAAATTAAATAATTAGGGTTTGTTTGTTTGTGTATTTGGAGTTTTTATTTTAAAAATTTGAAAAAAATATGTAATTGGTTTTAATTTTTTTTAATTTTGAAAATGATATGCGGTTGATATTGATTTAAATGCATTGAAAAGTGTACATTTTCATAAAACAGTTGTTAGGGTTTATAAACAAACATTACTTTAATTTCTCAAAGTCCAGTTCCTTATTCAAACCATTTTGGATCAGCTCCCCAGAGGACCTTAATGAACATATTTAATTACAAGCTCTAATAGATTTGACCTAGTACTCTATTATCTCATAATCGTAGTGGGCTCTGCCTATTAACTTTGGCCCATTCCACTATAAGCCTAAAGTTGCACTCTTGAATTAAATACTTTCTACAAAAAGCTTAATAATTTAATCTGATTAAATTATTTCTTTAAACCCTATTCATTGAGTAATACGTTTACATAACTACCCTTCATAAAGTGCCAAAATTGGAGCTAGGTATAGTTTACTATTTAACCCCTCCAATTACATCTTGAGCCTTTGATACCAGTTTCACACCATTAAAATGGTTTAAAATTTATTAACATAAATCTTAGTTTAATGAACATCCTTCATTAAACACTTGGCCAAGCTTCTACCCTTTAAAACCTTGTAAAACCATCAAGGTTGTACTATGTAATCCTTTCAAAGTCATGAATTTCATATCTATGGTATAGTGTCTATTAGCATCCAGATCTTACAATCCTAATTATCCAAGGTACTAACCTTTTATTTTTAGGATCACTTTTTATCCTAGTCAAAGACCATAGCTTGTATATTAGAGGTACACTATCCACTCACGATTAAGGTAAGAACATTTTTAGTGCTTGGGTGTAGAAAAAGACATTCGTTCGCGGTATTTCCACCAAATAGATAATTTCTACGTGGTCCGTATTCAATGCATTCATTAATGTACAAGTGTCTTTGTCCTGAAGTCTCCATTACAAATGGTTAAAGGCTCACGATTTTTCCATTGAAGACAAAAACACAACAACCTTGTCCAAACAAAGCGCTCAGGCTTTGTTTACAGGTCAAGAACTAGTTTTGAGCTATAATAAAGTTCTACGTCTCAAGCATATCTCATATATATATAAATTTATCAATGTACAAGCTCGAGTACCTTTAGTCATTGATATAATCATATGTGGGAAAATAAGTAGTAACACCTAATTAAAAAAAATGTTTTGTAATTTTATAGAAATACCCATACTCTTAGGGCAGATCTGTAACCATTTATACACACCAAATATTCTACTTGTTAAAATTTATGAATATTTAAAATTAAATGAATTTTTTAGAATAATGAAGATGACTACACATCATGTTGTCTCCCCTAAGCACAAGATACTGCTTATAACACCAACTAATTGTAATACCTACTGAGAAAAATAAGGAAAGAGTGAGTTGAAGGCTTAGTTAGAGGTAATAATTTTCATGAAATATAATACTTGATTTCTTTCTTTACTTTTCAACCTACTATAAAGATTTAGGTTGTGCTCATTTATGAATTTTGTGTTTTTGTTTTCAAATATTTTTTAAAAAATATGTTGTTGATTTTGAAGTATCTTGAAATTTCGAAAGAATTATGTGGTTGATATTGAATTTTAAGGGTATTGGAGAATGTGCAAAATAGAAAATAATTTTAAAAATATAAAGGACAAGGCCTTAGCTTATATAAAACAATTAACAAGTGAGCTTTTATTTCCTTCGGCAAAACATGTATAAAAAGAGCTTTTCTTTCTGCAAAACCTGAATACAAACGTTTACCTTGAAACACTAATAATCAATGCTTAGAAACACGAAATATCTTATATATAGTACAAATGCTTTCATATAAAACTATATAAATATCTACAATACAATATTACTCAGTTAGCATAATAACTCACACTTATCTTTTTCTAAGAACATTTACATATAACCACTTTAAACTTAAAGCCCCACGAATCAATATATGAAATCCCTTTTAATAATAATTATGTCTTTATAATAACACATAACTTTAAATCTCTAACAACGTTTCTCTATTATTGAAACACACAAAACATTTTTATATTAGACCTAAGAAATCCTAATTGGTTGTTAGAGAACACCCCTTTACAACACTTGTTCTCCATTTTTTTATTTCAATTTTTTTCCTTCTTCTTGTGTATTCGCCTGTGCACCACTACATAAATAGGCTCAACTCACTTAGCTTAGCCAGTGGGTATTATAACCTTATCCTACAATGGCCGGCTCAGCGAGCCTATTCCACATTCTAGGTCGAGAAATAAACATTCTTTTGGATTTAGAGGTGGAAAGAGGATGAAAATGCATCGCCAAATAGTTTTCCTTAACTTAGTAATCATATAGGTTGAAAATATATATTATTTTAATAGTTTTCTTAAATATTTTTGATATATAATATGTTTTATATTAATTATTATTATGTATTTATTAAGTTGTAGGTTAATGATATCCACTCCATTGCAAGTATACAAGATGATGAAGGTGTTGTAAGTGATAGAAATTGCAATTAGACGAGGAAGATTGAGATCTATTTCGTTGCAACACATTTCAAGAAAACAAAAGTTAATGGTTTGGATAAAGCAATATGCAGTTAGTGCAATAGTAGTTTGTGGCAAGGGCTAGAGATAGAATACGACATTTGCATGAACATATAAAAACACGCCCCTTGAAAAAGCAAAAGCAAATAACACCCTTTTTCACTTTGAAAAAGGAAGTAGATCTTGAAGGAAACAGCAAGTTGTTTACTTGGTATTTCGATCATGATGTTAAAAAGATAAATATTGCAAGTATTATGCATGAGTACCCTTTAAGTTGCGTTGAACATGAAAGGTTAGGTAGAGTTTGTTCTTCATTTTAACCTTTGTGGAAGTGAGTTCCACGCAATACAATTAGGAAAGAGATCTTAAAACTATATCAGTCCGAGAAAGAAAGAACAATGAGTGAAATGGAGAAATATAAGAGTAGGATTACAATAACAATTGACATCTGAACAATAAATGCTAAAAAAAAGGGATATAAAGCATGCATTAAAACAACTTATATCGATGTCTCTTGGAAATTAACAAGTCAAATTTTGAGGTATTAATATTATCTCAAATTCCATTAATTATTTGTTGTTAAAGTTCTTATATTTATATTTTTAATATGGAATATGTTTACTCGATCGTTGGTTTCTTGTAGGTTTATAAATGTGCCTATTCCATATACAACCAATGCACTTTATGATATACTCTAGCATTGTTTGATAGATTTAAACATCGAACTAAAGTTATCTAGTTGACTATGGACAATTGTGGCATCAATGTTTGCATGATTGATTTTTTTTTTTTTTTTGGTAAAGCTTTTTTATTGTGATCTAATCTTGTGTGGACAATTATTTCTTGTCATATTTGAAATCTTATTATGAAAGAGGGGTTAAATGTGATTGGTGATAAATTTGATATGATTTGAGATAATGTAATTTCTTTTTATAGGATCATCCAAAAGATTAGAAAATTTTGATTAAATTGCTCGTCATTCAAGCTTCCAATACAATAAGAAATAGTAGCTCGATTGCAAGACTAGGTGGAATTCCACTTACCTCATGATAGTTATTGCACTAAAATAGAAGAATGTTTTCTCTCAATTGAAGGAACTTTATGGGCAATATAGGTGTTTGCCAAGTGAAAAAGATTAGGAGTTGGCCACCATATATTTTAGGAGAAAACTTGAAAACGTTTTATGAAGTAACTGAGTTATTTAGTGGCACTAATTATTCAACATCTAATTTGTTTTTGTTACATGTTTATGAAATAATATTGTCTTTGGATGATTGGCCATCATCTAATTATGAGGAGATTAAGAAAATATTGACGAAAACATGATAGAAAATTTTGACAAATATTGGCAAGTGATGCATGGAATATTGGCAGTGGCAACTATGTTGGCTCCTGGGTATAAAATGAAGTTAATTGAGTATTATTTTCTGTGGTCTTTGCTGAGGATTTTACTTCCCATATTGATAAAGTTCTAAAACTATCAACATTTGGTAAAATTTCTAGATGGTATCAAAGCCACAATTTGGCCAAACCCTAGATTTTTGACCTAAAAATGGCAAAAACAGCTATGATAGGTCTTGTTTTGGTTCAAAGGTGTCCACTGAACTCTTTCAATCACAGTCAACCCCTCAACAATCTTCTTCTTCTCTTACTCCTGGCTCTTTAACCGACTCTCATAGCCTCCAAATTACCCAACCCAAATTAAATGGGACCAATTATCGTGATTGGTCTCAATCTGTTCTGCTGGTTATCAGGGGTAAAGGCCGAATGGGTTATATAACTGCAGATAATATTAGGCCACTTAAAAATGATTCGTGGTATCTCAAATGGGAAGCCAAAAACTCAATGGTGATAGCATGGCTGGTCAATTCTATGAAACCCAAGATAGGAAGAAATTATCTCTCCTATAAAACAGCAAAGGAGGTTTGGGACACAGCAGCAACTATGTATTCAAATCTTGGCAACGAATCATCATTGTTTGAGTTACAATCAATTCTCAAAGATAAGAAGCAAGAAGATTCAACTGTGACAGATTATTATAATACTCTCATCAGGTTATGGCAAAAATTTGATTTGTTTGTGTTAGCCCTAAGACTACATGATAATTTTGATGATAACAATACACATTGATTAATTGAGATTTACTAACATGTTTATTTATGTGCAAGAGTAAGATCATTGAAATAATTGTAAAATCAAGAAGAGACTTATTAAAATGAAGTGTTGAAGCTAAGGAGAAGACTACATGTTAAAGGCACCAAAGTTTAAGAACAAGGATTGACTCAAGGAATGTGACACATGAGCAATGTTCAATCAATTGGTCATATATATCTCTACAAATATCCAAATGACGTGATTCTTGAGCCTTTGGGAAAGCTTACTCAATTTATAACATTTCATATGTTTTAATGAAATTCAAATTTCAAGTGCAAGGTTGTCCAAATCATCATGCAAGTTAAAAGACAAATGGAAGCAGCTGACATGAGCACCGAATACTCCTTTGGACATATCTTGAGCTAGAAAAATCAAAATGACTTGATTCTTATGGCATTGGAAAGAGGACTTAATGAGTCACATTTCATATGTTTTGAAGAAATTCAAATTTCAATTGGAAGGCTAACATAATTGACATGAAATTTGGTGGACTGACACAGAGAAGAAAAATCAACTCATATGAGCACCGAATGATGTTTTGTCCATATCTTGAGATAAAAATATCCAAATGCTTTGATTCTTAATGTTTTGGAAAGCTTATTCAACTATTCAAATCTTTTATGTTTTGAATAAATTCAAATTTCAAACAGAATGCTGACAGAATTATCATTCAATTCGGCGGACTGACACAAGAAAGAAAAATCAAGTCACATGAGCACCGAATGGTGTTTTGGCCATATCTTGAGCTACAGATATCCAAATGACTTGATTCTTGATGCGTTGGAAAGCTTATTCAATTTTTCAGATATTTTATGTTTATATAGATTTTCAAATTTCAAACAGAACATTGACAAAAATGGTAGACAAGATTACGGTTTTTATGGTAGGCAGAAAATTTGGAGTTAGTGTCTTCACTTGTTCAAGTTCATCTCATTTGCCTATAAAAGGAGTCCTTCTCCCATGCATTCAGTAAGACAAAGAGAAGAGCAAGAGAAGCATCTATCAAGCAAAAAACAAGAGAAATATCAAGTCTAGAGAGCTTTTATATTCTTTATCTACTCTTTGAAGAGAGTTGTACTTTTGTTGTAAAAATTATCCTTGTTCTTGTATTGTGGTGAGAGTGAGATATTCTTGTAAAGGATAATAGTTATCCTTGAGAGAACTCTTGGTGTGGTGTTATCAAGGGTTGAAGAGGCCTTGGTGAGATTGTTCATCAAGAAGAACTCTTGGTGTGGTGTTATCAAGAGTTGAAGGAAGTTGCCTTGGTGAGTTTGTTCATCAAGAAGAACTCTTGGGGTGGTGTTATCAAGAGTTGAAGGAAGTTGCCTTGGTGAGGTTGTTCATCAAGAAGAACTCTTGGTGTGGTGTTATCAAGGGTTGGAAGAAAAGTCTTGGTGAGGTTGTTCATCAAGCAAGTTGTAAAGATTCTACAACTTAGTGGAAAGCTTAGCTCGTGGAGCTAGGAGCCCGTGGACGTAGGCAAGGTTTGCCGAACCACGTAAATTGAGTTTGCACTCTCTCTATCCCTATCCTCTCTACATTTACTTGCACTTGTGATTGTTCTTTATTGCTATTCTCTTGATTGCATTCTATTTTCATCTTCTTCACCTTTATTCTCAAAGAAAGAGTTAAATAATTTTGACCTTTCAAGAAAAGTTTTCTAAATCCGTTTTGATAAATAAAAACCCAATTCACCCCCCCTCTTGGGTTGCCATACCTGGGTCAACAAGTGGTATCAGAGCAAGGTTGCTCAATTTTTTAAATCTTAATCGATTTTGAGCTATGGCAACTTTTAATTCAACTTCATATGTTGAGGGACTTTCTATCTCTAGACCTCCATTTTTTAATGGAAGTGATTACTCTTATTGGAAAACTAGAATGAGTATTTTCTTGAAATCTTTTGATTATGATTTGTGGTCTATTGTTTGGAAGGACCTTTTGTTCCTACCAAAATTGAAAATGGGGAATGCATGCTTAAAGAACCTAAAGAGTTTAGTGAAGATGATAAAAAGAAATTGAGTTTGAATGCTAAAGCTATGAATGTGTTGTATTGTGCTCTAGATAGAAATGAGTTTAATAGAATATCTACTTGTTCTACGGCACAAGAAATATGGCACACACTTGAAGTAACTCATGAAGGAACTAGTCAAGTTAAAGAATCCAAAATTAGTATGCTAGTTCATAGTTATGAGCTTTTTAAGATGAAATCTGGATGAATCAATTTCTGAAATGTTTACTAGATTTACGGATATTATTAATAGTTTGAAATCTCTTGGTAAATCTTATTCTAATGTTGAAATGGTGAGAAAGATTCTTAGGTGTCTACCAAAATCTTGGGAGCCAAAGGTGACGACAATTCAAGAAGCAAAGGACCTCACCAAACTACCATTAGAAGAACTTATGGGTTCTTCATGACTCATGAAATCACCTTGAAGGAGAATGAAGAAGAAGATTGCAAAGTGGCAAACATGTGCTTCATGGCTTTAAGAGAAAATGAGATAAGTATTCTAAAAAATGATCCTAAGCTTTCATATGATGAATGACTTGAAGTATTCCAAAATTTACATGTGCAAGTTGTTAAACAAAATTCAAAAATCAATGCTTTCAAAAAGAAGTAAAAAATCATGTTATCTCAATTAGAAGAGTTGGTGGAAATAAATGAAGTTTTAAAAAATGAAAATGAAATTTTAAAGCGAAAAGATTTTGAAAGTTTGGAAAGTCAAATACATTTTTTAAAAACTGAAAATGAGATTTTAAAATAAAAGGATTTTGATAAATTAGAGAAAGAAAATGTTATTTTGAAAAAGGAAAATAATGACTTAAGAAATATTGTTGATAGTTTTACAAAAAGCACAAAAAATTTGAATTCTATGTTACAAAACCAAAGGTGTGTTTTTGATAAAAGAGGCTTAGGATATAAAACTCATAAAAATCAAAAGTATTTTAAAAATTATTTTGCTCATGCATCTTTTAGGAATAATCCTAATCATTCATGTACTTATTGTGGAAGAAAAAGATACAAAGTGCATTCTTGCTATATTAAGAGAAATCCTAATTTGAAACAAATATGGGTTCCAAAAAGTATCATAACTAACCCCTAAGGACCCAAGAATTTTTGGGTACCAAAAAGTCTCTCTTTGAATATTGATTGTAGAAACAAAGGAGTGTCAAACACAAGTGGTACTTAGATATTGGATGCTCAAGGCATATGACTGGAGATGCCTCTAAGTTCTTAAGATCAATCATCAAGAAAGAAGGATATATGACCTTCGGTGATAATGCCAAAGGAAGGGTAATCAGACATGGTGATATTGGTAACCTTTCTACACCTATTATTAAAGATATTTTGCTTGTTCATGGTTTGAAACATTATTTGATTAACATTAATCAATTGTGTGATAAGGGATATTTTGTTACTTTTGAGCCTAATAGAAATGTGGTAAAGGATGTTAGTAATAATAAGACATTATTTATTGGTAATAGATGTGGTAATATTTATACAATTGATATTGATGTTAATAATCATGTAGAAAATTGTTTCATTGTTAATCATGATGCTTGGTTATGGCATAGAAGATTAGGTCATGCTAGCATGGACACAATTTCAAAAATTTCTAAAAATGATTTAGTTGATGGTCTTCCAAAAATAAAATTTGAAAATGATAAGATTTGTGATGCTTGTCAATTTGGAAAACAAGTGAGAACTTCTTTTAAACATAAGAAATTTATTTCAACAAATAAACCTCTACAATTACTTCATTTGGATTTATTTGGACCATCAAGAACTCAAAGCCTTGGTGGAAAGTATTATTTTTTTGTTATTGTGGATGATTATTCAAGATTTACTTGGGTGTTATTCTTGAAAACTAAAAATGAGGTTACACAAACTTTTTCAAACTTTACAAAAAGAGTCCAAAATCAGAAAGGATATTCTATTGTGTCCATTAGGAGTGATCATGGTGGTGAAGGAGACAATGTTGTATTTGAAAATCTTTGTGATGAAAATGGTTTTGAACATAATTTTTTCTGCACCTAGAACTCCACAACAAAATGGTGTTATTGAGAGGAAAAATAGGACTATCCAAGAAATGGCTAGGACCATGTTACTTGAAAATTATTTACCAAAATATTTTTGGGCCGACGCCGTTAATATTGCATGCTTTATAATCAATAGAGTCCATATTAGAGCTTTAATAAAGAAAACTCCTTATGAACATTGGAAAGGAAGAAAACCCAACATTGGATTTTTTAAAAGTTTTTGGATGTAAATGTTTTATTTTAAACACCAAGGATAACCTTGAAAATTTGATGCAAAAGCCGATGTTGGAATTTTTGTTGGCTACTCCAACCATAGTAAAGCATATAGAGTTTTTAACAAAAAGACTCTTGCTATTGAAGAATCTATGCATGTTGAATTTGATGAAACTAATGTGATTTCTTCAAAGAATTTAGATGATGATATTGTTGAGGTAGAAAGGCAAATCAAGGAATCAAGGCTTGATGAAAAGAGCCAAGATGAATTACAACTTCAACAAGAAAAGCTTGAGGAAGTAAATGATTCTTCCAAGAATTACCAAAGGAATGGAGGTATGCAAAAGCTTACCCTAAAGATCTCATTATTGGTGAACCATCACAAGGTATGAAAACTATATCTTCTTTTAAGAACTTTTGTAATCATTTTTCTTTTGTCTCTCAATTTGAGCCAAAATCTTTTAAAGAAGTCGAAAATGACGAAAGTTGGATTTTGGCTATGCAAGAAGAATTGAATCAATTTGAGAGAAATCAAGTTTGGGAATTAGTCCGTAGACCCAAAAATCATTCTATTATAGGCACTAAATGGATTTTTAGAAATAAAGTAGATGAAAATGGCACCATTATTAGAAACAAAGCTAGACTTGTTGCTCAAGGATACAATCAAGAAGAAGGTATTGATTATGAGGAAACCTTTGCACCGGTTGCTAGATTAGAATCAATTAGAATGTTGTGTGCATTTGCATGTTATAAAAATTTTACATTATATCAAATGGATGTCAAAAGTGCATTTTTAAATGGTTACATTATGGAGGAAGTATATGTAGAGCAACCTCTTGGTTTTCAAAATCATGATTTTCCAAACCATGTTTTCAAACTCAAAAGGCACTTTATGGCTCGAAACAAGCACCAAGAGCATGGTATGATCGATTGAGCAAATTTCTCATTGATAATGGTTTCGAAATGAAAAAAGTTGATACTACTTTTTTTGTTAAAACAAAAAATTATGATTTATTAATTGTTCAAATCTATGTTGATGATATTATATTTGGTGCTACTAATGTCTTTGTGTGTGAGGAATTTTTCAAGTGCATGCAACAAGAATTTGAAATGAGCTTAATGGGAGAATTAAATTTCTTCCTTGGACTTCAAATCAAGCAATCAATAGATGGGATCTTCATTAATCAAGCTAAATGCACAAGAGATCTTCTCAATAAGTTTGGCATGGATAATTCAAGGACATATAACACACCTATGGGTGCCTTAACCAAGCTTGATAAAGATGAGAAAGGAAAAGATGTTGACATAACAAAATATCGAGGTATGATTGGCTCTCTTTTGTATTTAACTGCTAGTAGACCTGATATTTTGTTTAGTGTGTGTATGTGTGCTAGATTTCAATCTTGTCCAAAGGAATCTCACCTTAAGCTGTCAAAAGGATATTTAGATATCTTCTTGGAACCATAAATCTAGGTCTTTGGTATCCTAAGTGTGATAATTTTGATCTAATTAGTTATTCCGATGCGGACTTTGCTGGAAGTCTTCTTGATAGAAAGAGCACTAGTGGCTCTTGCCATTTTCTAGGACATGCATTAGTCTCATGGTTTAGTAGAAAACAAAATTCTGTTGCCTTATCAACCGCGGAAGCCGAGTATATTGCAGTAGGAAGTTGTTGTGCACAATCTCTTTGGATGAAACAAATTTTAAAAGATTATGGTATGGTATTTGATCATATTCCCATCAAATGTGATAATACAAGTTCCATCAACATTTCAAAAAATTCCATACAACACTCTAGGACTAAGCATATAGAGATTAGACATCATTTTATTAGAGATCATGTGCAAAATGGTAATATTTCTTTAGAATTTGTTCCCACTGATAAACAATTAGCCGATATATTTACTAAACCCCTTAGTCAAGATAGATTTTGCATAATTAGAAGAGAATTAGGCATGTTGGATATGTCTTAATTTTACTTTAATATGATAATTTTTGAATGGTAGCATATGTTAAGGGGGAGAATATATTTAGGGGGAGTAGTTAATTTGATTACATCTTTTTGATGATAACAAAAGGGGGAGAAATAGTTGGATTGCTTATATTCATAACAAGTGCCATTTTTTTGTTTATTCTTTGATTTTATTTTCATTCTTTATTTTAGATTTATTTTAAAGCAATCAATGGTTTGTCATCATCAAAAAGGGGGAGATTGTTAGCCCTAAGGCTACATGATAATTTTAATGATAACAATACACATTGATTAATTGAGATTTACTAACATGTTTATTTATGTGCAAGAGTAAGATCATTGAAATAATTGTAAAATCAAGAAGAGGCTTATTAAAATGAAGTGTTGAAGCTAAGGAGAAGACTACATGTTAAAGGCACCAAAGTTTAAGAACAAGGATTGACTCAAGGAATATGACACATGAGCAATGTTCAATCAATTGGTCACATATATCTCTATAAATGTCCAAATGATGTGATTCTTGAGCCTTTGGAAAGCTTACTCAATTTATAACATTTGATATGTTTTAAAGAAATTCAAATTTCAAGTGCAATGTTGTCCAAAGCATCATGCCAATTGAAAGATAAATGGAAGCAGCTGACATAAGCACTGAATACTCTTTTAGACATATCTTGAGCTAGAAATATCAAAATGATTTGATTCTTACGGAATTGGAAAGAGGCCTTAATGAGGCACATTTCATATGTTTTAAAGAAATTCAAATTTCAAATGGAAGGCTGACATAATTGATATGTAATTTGGTGGATTGACACAAAGAAGAAAAATCAACTCATATGAGCACCGAATGTTATTTTATCCATATCTTGAGATAGAGTTATCCAAATGCTTTGATTCTTAATGTTTTGGAAAGCTTATTCAACTATGCATATCTTTTATCTTTTGAAGAAATTCAAATTTCAAATGGAAGGCTAACATAATTATCATTCAATTCGGCTGACTGACACAAGGAAGAAAAATCAAGTCACATGAGCACCGAATGGTGTTTTTGCCATATCTTGAGCTATAGATATCCAAATGACTTGGTTCTTGATGTGTTGGAAAGCTTATTCAATTTTTCAGATCTTTTATGTTTTGCAGATTTTCAAATTTCAAACGAGACATTGATTAAAATGGTAGACAAGATTATGATTTGTATAGTAGGCAGAAAATTTGGAGTTAGTGTCTTCACTTGTTCAAGTTCATCTCATTTGCCTATAAAAGGAGCCCTTCTCCCATGCATTCAGTAAGACAAAGAGAAGAGCAAGAGAAGCATCTATCAAGCAAAAAATAAGAGAAATATTAAGTCTAGAGGGCTTTTATTTCTTTTTCTGCTCTTTGAAGAGAGTTGTACTTTTGTTGTAAAAATTTTCCTTGTTCTTGTATTGTGGTGAGAGTGAGATATTCTTGTAAAAGATAATAGATATCCTTGAGAGAACTCTTGGTGTGGTGTTATCAAGGGTTGAAGAGGCCTTGGTGAGGTTGTTCATGAAGAAGAACTTTTGGTGTGGTGTTATCAAGAGTTGAAGGAAGTTGCCTTGGTGAGTTTGTTCATCAAGAAGAACTCTTGGGGTGGTGTTATCAAGAGTTGAAGGAAGTTGCCTTGGTGAGGTTGTTCATCAAGAAGAACTCTTGGTGTGGTGTTATCAAGAGTTGAAGAAAAAGTCTTGGTGAGGTTGTTCATCAAGCAAGTTGTAAAGATTTTTACAACTTAGTGGAAAGCTTAGCTCGTGGAGCTAGGAGCCCGTGGACGTAGGCAAGGTTTGCCGAACCACGTAAATTGAGTTTGCACTCTCTCTATCCCTATCCTCTCTACATTTACTTGCACTTGTGATTGTTCTTTATTGCTATTCTCTTGATTGCATTCTATTTTCATCTTCTTCACCTTTATTCTCAAAGAAAGAGTTAAATAATTTTGACCTTTCAAGAAAAGTTTTCTAAATCCGTTTTTATAAATAAAAACCCAATTCACCCCCCCTCTTGGGTTGCCATACCTGGGTCAACAGTTTGATGATATCAAATGGTCTTGCCCTGATTGCGCTCTCAAGTATGCAAAACAACGACATAAGTAGAGGATGTTTGACTTCCTACAAGGTTCAAATAAAGAGCTTGATGAGGTCTGTGGACGTATCCTTGGAATTAAGCCACTACTAGGGATACAGAAGGTGTTTGTCGAGGTTCGAAAAAAAGAAAGTAAGAAGAGAGCGATGCCAAGAAACTCCTCTGGCCTAAGAACTGACACAACACTCCAAAACTTTGCACTTATGACACGAAGATTTACTAATTCCAATAGGCTTGCTGGAAACTTCATAGCAAACTTGCCAACTTTCAGCCGAGAAAACAAGGCCTTCAAGCTTCTACCGAGGAGATGAAAGAGCAACCAAAGTCACTGTTTAGCCTTGAGCAGATTGCTGAATGACGACAGATTTTTAATTAAACTCAGCTAAGTGTTCAGCCAAGCTCCAACCCATCGTGTTCTCTAGTCCAAAAAGGTAGTTTTTCTCTTGCCTTGACCACTAAGACAATATTCAACAGTGTCTGGGTTATTGATTCTGAAGCCTCCGATCATATGACTGGAAACCATGACCTTTTCTCCACTTAAAATCCATGTCCAAGTTCTTTAAAAATACAAATTGATGATGGATCTCTCTCATCCGTCATTGGGAAAGGAACAATCATGATTTCACCTAGAATAACTCTTTATTCTGTTTTATACATACCTAACTTATCATGTAACCCGATTTCCAGCAACAAGTTGACAAAGGAGTTGAATTATAGTGCTAATTTTGTCCCTTTCAGGTTTAAATTTCAGGGAAGATGATTGGTAGTGCTGAGGAAGATGATGAGTTGTACTACCTGAAGGATCATAACTCCAAAGCGAAGAGCCTAGTTAAAGTCTTTAGGGGTGAATCGGTTTCTATATCTAGTGTTGTTTCTGATTTGGATAAAATAATGTCATGGCATAAGAGACGAGGTCATCCTAGCTTTCTTTATTTGAAAAATTTGTTCCCTTCACTTTTTAAGAATAGAGATGCAAATCTGTTTCGTTGTGAAGTCTGTCAATTAGCAAAACACACACGTTCCCCCTACTTACCACATCCATATCAAAATTCCAAACCATTCTATATGACACATAGTGATATTTGAGGTCCAATGAGAATAAAGAATATAATAGAAGCTAGATGGTTTATGACCTTCGTAAATGATCATCCAAGATTATGTTGGGTGTTTTTACTAAAGAAAAGTCTGATGCTAAAGAAACTTTTGTGTCCTTTCATTAAATGATAAAAACCCAATTCCAGGCCATATCCAAATTCTTCACACTAATAATGGCCTAGAATATTTTAACTCAATTTTAGGAACTTATCTCACTGAAAATGGCATCATACACCAAAGAACATATGTAAGAACGCCACAAAAAAAAAAAGAGATTGTTGAGCGTAAAAATAGACACCTCCTAGAAGTAGCCAGAGTGATAGGTGTCTAATTATATATCATTTTCATATTAATTCGTCCATGTTTCTTTGCTATATTCCTTGGTATTTTTATGTTTTTGTGTAGTTTTGATATTTGTAGGAGTTTTGGAGCAACTTGCACAAAAATGGAGTAAAACCCTTCATTTTCACCTCTGCTAATCAGCCAATTTCTCGGAGTTGATTGTATTGATATACAATTAACCGGATAACATGCTATATACCATTGAAAAGCTCTCGAAGTCTATTTTCTGGAGAAATTTACGGTTCACGAATTTATGTAGTGTACCAAAAGTTGTGATAAAAATGGTATGAGAAGTGTATATTTGTAATTCCACATATCACTGTAGCATGTTATTAAATACGGGGCACTGTAGCAAGTTACTGTAGCAGAGTATTTAAACACATTTTAGGGTTTTATTTTCATAACTTGAAGAGGGGAGAACGTGGTGGAGGCTGTAGCTCTGGAATTCTTTCATCTCTTGGAGTTCTTGAAGGAGAAAGGAAGCTTGGAAAGAGGAAGAACTACAATCCAAAGAGAATTACATCAAATTTGCTAAGTTTTTCCCTTCCCTTTCATTTTCTGGAATGTTTTGTTGTATTGTATTTACCATGTTAAACATGTGTAACTGAATCTGAATTGGTTGAGGGTGATTTCAAAGCCCTTGATATGGTTTTTGTGAGTTGATTGTGTAAGAAATTGTTATTCAATTCTCTAATTGAAGTTGCTTGTATTTTCCCATATCTAATGCTTATGATTGCTTGCTGATTGTATTTGGAATGGCCAACTGAATATAATCTGGTTGTTGTCTATTGCTAGATTAGAAATCTTGATCCGTAATTGTCATGAATTTCTAATCATTAGTAGCAAAATTGTGATCAGAGATTGCAATTGGAGAATACAACCTAGGTTAAATAATCCGAGCTTGTGTGTTTATTGCTTAGATCAACCTATCTTTCTTATCGTAATGCATCCATTAAATTAAACTCAGAGAGCTTGTTCTAGGTTGTTTAATGGATAGAGATTAAATAAAGAGCTTGTTTTATTTAACAACAAAGTAAGGAAAGATTGGGATAACAGAGCTTGTTGTTATCTACGGTTGATAACTTCAATGCTGTAATTGGATTACAATTCTATGTTAATTCACAAATTCATATCTTGTGGCAGAGAAAGAACCTTAACCAAGTGTCTCTCATTGATTTTTCACTCCATTTAACTTTGTTGTGTTATTTTGCATTACATTAATATTCATTTAGTTAATCCATCAACAAAACCCCCCCAGTTTATCGTTGTTGGAAAATAACAAATTCAATTAAAATCAATCCTCGTGGGAACGATATCTACTTATCACTTTATTACTTGTGCGACTAGTATACTTGCTAGTTTGGAACGCATCACAGAGCTTTATTGTTAACATACAATGTTCCCAAAAATTTCAAGGGGTAAGCTATCCTTAATGCATCCTATATCATTAATCGCCTACCCTTTAGAGTTCTCCAGTTTAAGACCCCTTTTCAAATCCTTCTCTAATATTACCCTCAAACTAGAGTCTTCCAAAATCTTTCTATTAAAACCTTTGGGTGTACTGTCTTTGTTCAATCCGAGACTCAAACTAAACTTGATCCTAGAGTAATAGAGTGTCTTTTCATCGGTTGTTCCGCGTGTCAAAAAAGGTATAAATGTTATTCTCTGAAAACAAAGAAATTGTTCATCACTATGGATGTCACCTTTTTTGAAGACAAGCCTTTTTACCCAAGCCATTCACTTCAAGGAGAGCAACTAGATGAAGCTTAGAGTTGGTATTTTTTTGAACTCAACCAACCACAATTCTCATCATACTAGCCATCATCTGATCATCCATCTGGACCTTCTTCTAGTCTAGCCGACCTTGACCCTCAGCCAGTCTTACCTGGTCCTCCTTCTAGCCTACCCAAGCCTCTCATGCCACTAACACTTGATTGTCATGAAGAACAAAACTTGGAAACAAGGGGAAACTTGTTAAAAAGAAGGTCAAACTTGCTGACTTATTCTCGGAGACAATGAACTTAAGATCTACAAATAGAACAGCCTATCACCATCCAAGAACATTGTCAAGAGACTAACCTAGAAGTTAATCCAGCTGTCACTAATGCTTTTGGTGATCTTCAAGTGATCTTGATAAGCCAATTGCCCTTAGAAAAGGAACTCCGACCTACACACAGCATCCTTTGTACAACTACCTGTCATATGCAAGGTTGTCTTCTTCATATCATGTTCTATGTGAAAAGATCTCAAATACTCATTTGCCAAGTACCATTCATGAAGCCCTTGAAATACCAGAGTGGAAGGCAGCAACCATGAAAGAAATGAGGGTTTTTAAAAAAGAATGGAACCTAGGAAGTTATGCAATTACCTAAGGTAAAATGTCCGATAGGTTGCAAATGTGTGTTCACCATTAAGTATAAGTTAGATGGGAATGTGAAGAGATATAAGGCAGGATTAGTTGCCAAAGGTTTCATATAGACCTTTGGACTTGACTATAATGAGATCTTTGCTCCTGTAGCTAAACTCAATATTGTGAGGATCTTGGTCTCACTCACGGCAAATTGACAATGGATGTTAAAAATGCATTCCTTAATGGAGACCTTGAAGAAGAAGTGTATATGGAGCTACCCCTAGGGTTTGATAAATAAAGAGTTAATGGGCAAGTGTGTCATCTAAAGAAGTCGCTCACTACAACATGGAGGACCATTTGCGGCGAGCTGAAACCGTCGCAAAAGCCCTTTTATGACGGTTTACAATCGCTGTAAAAGCAACCGCCGTAAAAGCTTTTGCGACGGTTTTAGCCCGTCCCAAATTTTTTTTTACGACGGTTTTGTTGTTCGACGCAAAAATAGACCACGAAATGGAATTGGCATATAACACACCAATTTACGACGATTTTAAACCGCCGTATATGATGTATTTATGTCGATCACGAAACTGCCATAAAATGGTAACTTTTGAGGCGGTTTATAAACTGCCGTATAAGTACACATTCTGAGGCAGTTTCAAACCCATCGTATAAGGATCCCTTTTGAGGCAGTCGTAAAACCGCCGTAAATAGATTAATTTAATGTTGGACAAATCTTTTTGCGACGACCATGAAACCGCCGTAAATGGTTTTGTTTTAAATTCTTTTGCTGTTTAATATTATTTACTATTTAAATATTAAGTAACCTGTCTCACGAAAATATTTTGATATGTTTCTTCAATCATTCAATGAATATGATGAAATCAAATCAAATATCAAGATATGTCACATAAATAGTTTAACCATAACCTAAACAAACCAAACATAACTCAATCATCATTCACACAGTTCAACATCATAAAATCAAATAGTTAAACAACATCTGATCAGTTATATAGTTCAGCAACGTCCACAAAACTCAATCATCTAATAAGTAAGCTGTAAAACTTGGCAAACAACCTGCAAGAATAAATTTATAACCAAGATTATAATCATTAAGTAACATTATGTATTCTAAAACAAATTGTTTAATTTCATTTATATACCTATTCATTCTCGTGGTTTGAATCACGATCTGTGAGGTTGTTTGTTCCATGACTATCATATTGGAAACGACTATGATGTCCACCTGAAGCATCTGGGAACTATTTATAAAAAAAAACATGAAACATAAGTAAAAAATATGAGTCAATTGAAACCACATTTTTAACTTTAAAAATAAGCAAAAAACGGTCTTGTAGCATGCCGCTCTGTAAATTCTGGAAACCTCTCCTGCAGGAAGGAAAAGACTTCATCATACATCATTTTCATGTTGTTGTGATCTTGCTTCAAGTTGTTGTGTGCTTCATTCAAGTTTTTGTGTGCTTCCTTCAAGTTATGGTGTTCTTCCTGCAAATTATCCAACTCTTCCCTCAAGTGAACATCCGATGAGTTGCTGCATTGCACGTCAGTCGGAGATGGACCAAAACCATATGTCCGGGCATAACCGCGATGATCAGGTCCCATTACATTGCCAAATACTTCTTCTCTCACTTGTTGAGTTTGCTGGTCTTGTGGAAATTGAGACAAACCTTCATTAAATTGACTCTACAACATAATGAAAAGAAATAACAACTTAATAAAGATAATGTATTATGCAAAAATTAATTTACAAATAGTGGATGAATAAATAATTCAAAAGATTAAAGAACTTACAATTATTTCTGCACTTTCATCATCACCTACTTCCCTATTACTTTTTGTTCTTATCTTGATGAAAACACTAATGTGATCATTTTGCTCTCCATTCCTTATCATCTAAACAAGAAAATAACATAACTACAATAATACAACTACTAAAAAGATATAAGTAAATCTTGATAACCAACAAATAAAGAGCGTATAAACAAACAAATGTAACTTACCTTTTCTCATTTCTGGGCAAATGACGTGCGGCATGTTCAATGAAGTGCAACTTGTTATGCTCGATTTACCTTATTCTTCTCTGCAGCTTTCTATAATATAAACAAGGGTAACAACAATTATATTATATGACTTACAATATAAATACAAAAAAATATGAAATCTACACTTTTGTTATTATGTTAGGCACATCCTTTAGCCTATTCTGTTTCCCAATAAGCTACAACAATAGGCCACTGATCTGGCTGAACTCTAGGAGGAGTGAATTGCAACGGTCCTCATCCGTATCATATTTTTTGTGGTACTCCCTCTTTACACAAGATTTCCAATCCCGCCAAAGGTTCCCAATATGTTGTAAACAATGGGGTCTATTGATAGGTGTCTATTTATGTATTACTTTCATATCAATTTGTCCATGTTTCTTTGCTATATTCCTTGGTATTTTTATGTTTTTGTGTGTTTTTGATGTTTGTAGGAGTTTTGGAGCAACTTGCACAAAAATGGAGTAAAACCCTTCATTTTCACCTCTGCTAATCAGCAAATTTCTCGGAGTTGATTGTATCGATATACAATTAACCGGATAACATGCTATATACCATTGAAAAGCTCTCGAAGTCTATTTTCTGGATAAATTTACGGTTCACAAATTTATGTAGTGTACCAAAAGTTATGATAAAAATGGTATGAGAAGTGTATATTTGTAATTCCACATATCATTGTAGCATGTTATTAAATACGGGGACACTGTAGCAAGTTACTGTAGCAGAGTATATAAACATATTTTAGGGTTTTATTTTCATAACTTCAAGAGGGGGAAACTACTTGGAGGCTGCAGCTCTGGAATTCTCTCATCTTTTAGAGTTCTTGAAGGAGAAAGAAAGCTTGGAAAGAGGAAGAACTACAAATCTAAGGAGATTTGCAAAGGATCTGCTAAGTTTCTTCCTTTCCCTTTCATTTTCTGGAATGTTTTTGTATTGTATTGTATTGACTATGTTTTTGAACATGTGTAACTGAATCTGAATTGGTTGAGGGTGATTTCAAAGCCCTTGATATGGTTTTTGTGAGTCGATTGTGTAAGAAATTGTTATCCAATTCTCTAATTGAAGTTGTTTGCATTTTCCCATATCTAATGCTTATAATTGCTTGCTGATTGTATTTGGGCTGGCCAACTGAATATAATCTGATTATTGTCTATTGCTAGATTAGAAATCTTGATCCGTAATTGTCATGAATTTCGAATCATTAGTAGCAAAATTGTGATCAGAGATTGCAATTGGTAAATACAACCTAGGTTAAATAATCCGAACCTGTGTGATTATTGCTTAGATCAACCTATCTTTCTTATCGTAATGCTTCCATTGAATTAAACTTAGAGAGCTTGTTCTAGGTTGTTTAATGGATAGAGATTACATAAAGAGCTTGTTTTATTTAACAACAAAGTAAGGAAAGATTGGGGTAACAGAGCTTGTTGTTATCTACGGTTGATAACTTCAGTGCTGTAATTGGATGATAATTTTACGATTAATTCGCAAATCCATATCTTGTGGTAGAGAAGGATCCCTTAACCAGATTTTTCTCATTGATCTTTCATTCAAATCAACTTCTGTT
This sequence comes from Boswellia sacra, assembly GCA_013180625.2. Classification (NCBI taxonomy): domain Eukaryota; kingdom Viridiplantae; phylum Streptophyta; class Magnoliopsida; order Sapindales; family Burseraceae; genus Boswellia; species Boswellia sacra. The sequence goes on along the minus strand of SNVD02009610.1, from coordinate 14,123 downwards.
TTGTTATTCTTAATTTGGATTCTTATTTCATTTAGTTAATCATTCAAGAAAACCCCCCTTGTTTAGTTTATTGTTGCTGAAAAATAACAAATTCAATTAGAATCAATCCTCGTGAGAACGATATCTAATTATCACTTTATTACTTGTGCGACTAGTATACTTGCTAGTTTTGAACGCATCATCTATACTCATCAGGAACATCTATATTATCCTGCAAAAACAAATTGCAATAGATTAATGGAGGTACAAATACATATACATGTTATCTTATGGATTTCTTAAAGATAAATAACCTTCACTTCTTTCTAGATAGCATCCAAAAGATGTGATGGTATATTTTGCCACCGAGGACAAGTCAATGGAGCCATGTTGCCATTTTTGGCTATGATTCCAAGTTGGATGGTTAATTTGTCTTTGTTTGCATTTATTGGTTGCCATTGAGAGTTAAATTGAATATGCAACCTTTGGCCTATACCCTACTCACGAACAGTACAAGCTACTCCACGTCCTTTAACAACACTTGATGTACCACCCGTATCTATAAAAAAACAACAACAAATGTTTAAACAATCTTAAATTTTAAAAAATTAAAATAAACATGTAAATATCTTCATTATTCATTTGAGTTTGAGAACATGTTGCCGATTGTCGTTTAGCTTCTACTTCTCATTGTATTATACTCTCCATGGAGGTATATTGTCACAGACATTCTTCTCAATATGCATGACATCAAGATTATGTCTAATCAAGTTATGCTCCCAATATGGTAGTTCAAAGAAAATACTTTTCTTCTTCCAGATGTTTGTATGATTTTGGGGATTATTCACTCTCCGTTGAAGATCTTCTATCTTATATTCAGTTAGTGTATCTTGTACTTGTTGTTTTATATCAAAACCATCTAACCGAGATGGAGCAGGTCCCATATCGGCTCTATCATTGAAGGAAATCCTATCTTTTCGAAATCTATGAATAGTAGGTAAATATCGCCGATGACCTATATAACAAAATTTCCTACTATGAGACAACCATTTGGAAATCGTATTTCCTAAACAACAAGGACATGCTTTCTCCCCTTTTGTACTCCAGCCCGATTGATTCGCATATGCCGAAAAGTCAACAGTCCACAACAATGCTGCATGTAGCTTGAACATTTGTTGACACGATGCATCATAGGTTAGTACACCTTCACTCCATAATTCTTTCAATTCCTCAATCAATGGTTGCATATAGACATCTATTTTATTCCCAGGACCTTTGGGACCATCAATGAGTACAGACAATATGAAAAAACTTTCTTTCATACATAGCCAAGGAGGCAAGTTGTACGACATTAACACAATAGGCCATGTACTATTTGCTATAGACATAGTCCTAAAAGGATTAAATCCATCAGCTGCTAAGCCAAGTCCCACGTTACGACAATCAGCAGCAAAATCTGGATTTCTTTCATCGAAAGTTCTCCAACAAAGACTTCAGCCAGATGCCTAAGAAAACCGTCTTTAATACAATCTTCTGCATGCCATCACATAAAAGAAGCAGTTTTTGAGGACATGAATAATCTTTTTAACCTAGAACTTAATGGAAAGTATCTAACTTGCTTTGCAGCTATCTTCCCATGTGAATTTGATGCATCATTCAACTCATCAAAGTTTTTATAGCGAGACATTTGGCATATGCAACATCTCTCCAAATTTGCAAACTCGCCTCTGAACAACATACAATTGTTAGGACAAGCATCCCAAGTCTTGTACGTAAACCCCAAGTCAGTAGTTATCTTCTGTGCTTCATAATATGAAGAAGGAATTTTGACTTGGTCAGGAAATGCCTTCTTCAAAAGTTCTAGGAACTTTGTCACTGATTTGTCGGTCCATCTGTGCAACATCTTAAGTTGCAAAAGTTGAACAGTAAATGAAAGGGAAGTAAGATTTTCATAACCCAGATACAAGGGACACTTTGCCTGCTCAAGTAGCTTTAAATACGTTTCGGTTTCACTATCTAATGGACAACTACTACATTCACCGAAGGCATTATTCGGAATCCCCATGGCCTCATGTATCATTCCAACCATATCATCACCCATTGTAGAATCACAACCAACCTTAAAATGTTGGTTAGGTTGGTCAGACTCTAAGGTGTATATTGTTCACCATGTAAGGTCCACCTCTTGTACATTCTTAAAAACCTATTACATATCAAATGCTCTCTTGCTGTGTGTCTATCCATAAGATATCGATTGTGACATTTCTTACATGGACATAATATTCTATTATCATTCACTAAATTGCCAAAGGCAAAATTTAGAAATCCCTCCACCCCAGTGAAATATGCTCGACAACATCGATTTGGTAAGTCTATCTAACTCTTATCCATGAGAATTTCCCTTAAAAGTAATAACAACAATGTTTATATTAATACAAATTTATTCACGCATTAGTGAATAAATATAATATGAAACCTAATTGCAAACATTTATCTAAAAGGTTGGTGGTCCTATCCCATTCAAGAATGCATAAGTTTGTACTATAAACTAGCAGTCACAAGTTGCTCCATCTTAACAGAAAATTCGACACCATTTCCCTATAGTTCTCCAAGTACACATATATATAGTTGATTGAATGCATGTGTCATTTCGATGTTCGAAAATTAACACAAAACAGACAATCATCTATTATGTACTGAGAGAACATGAGGAAATATAACCAAATTTTCTGATAAGATGGAACAAAACAGACCAACTAATTTACAATACAAACTTATGCATGCTTGAACTGTCCAAATCTGAACAATTCAAGAATCATTACTAGACATACACTTTTCGTTGTCATCTTTCGATGAAAATGAAAAACGATATGTCATATAATAATTCTGGAAAGGGTCTAAGCTTATATGCATGAATAACAATGTTAATTAACTTTTCAACGAACACAGGAAAACATAATGTTTATAACAAAGTATAGAAGTGGGATTCGTACTTTATGTGAAACCGCCGTTTGGCTTTATTTGGTTTTAGTAGGCTTGTATCTTTTTTAAAGGTTTAATGGGCTGTTAGACCATTTTTTTTAATTTAGTACTAGAAGGCTAGTGTCTTTTTATAAGGTGTAATGTGCTGTTGTCTTTTTTTTGTTAGTTTGTTTTAGTGAAATGGAGTGAATGGTCTAGGTTAGTTTAATTAATTGTTGGTTTAATGGGCTGTTTCTATTTTTTTTGAATTTGTTGGGCCTAAATGCTTTTTTTGGGTTTAGTGGGCTACCCACTTTGCTTATGTTAGTGGGATGGGTTGGTTTAGTTTATAAGTAAATGGGCTAGGTTAGTTTAATTATTTGTTGGTTTAATGGGCTGTTTCTATTTTTTTGGAATTAGTTGGGCCTAAATGCTTTTTTTGGGTTTAGTGGGCTACCCACTTTGCTTGTGTTAGTGGGATGGGTTGGTTTAGTTCATAAGTGAATGGGCTAGGTTAGTTTAATTAATTGTTGGTTTAATGGGCATTATTAGGCCATCAATTTTTTTGGTTTAATGGGCTGTCGGCCTTTTTTGGAATTAGTTGGGCCGTCATGCCTTATTTTTTGGTTTGGTGGGCTGCCCACTTTGCTTATGTTAGTGGGATGGGTTAGGTTAGTTTATAAGTGAATGGACTAGGTTAGTTTAATTAATTATTGGTTTAAGTGGCTGTTTCCATTTTTTTTGGAATTAGTTGGGCCATATGCCTTATTTTTGGGTTTAGTGGGCTGCCCACTTTGCTTATGTTAATGGGATGAGTTGATTTAGTTTATAAGTGAATGGGCTAGGTTAGTTTAATTATTTGTTGGTTTAATGGGCTGTTTCTATTTTTTTGGAATTAGTTGGGCCTAAATGCTTTTTTTGGGTTTAGTGGGCTACTCACTTTACTTATGTTAGTGGGATGGGCTGGTTTAGTTTATAAGTGAATGGGCTAGGTTAGTTTAATTAATTATTAGTTTAATGAGCATTATTAGGCCATCAATTTTTTGGGTTTAATGGGTTGTCGGCCCTTTTTGGAATTAGTTGGGCCGTCATACCTTATTTTTTTGTTTAGTGGGCTGCCCACTTTGCTTATATTAGTGGGATAGGTTAGGTTAGTTTATAAGTGAATGGGTTAGGTTAGTTTAATTAATTGTTGGTTTAATGGGCTGTTTCTATTTTTTTGGAATTAGTTGGGCCATCATGCCTTATTTTTGGGTTTAGTGGGCTGCCCACTTTGTTTATGTTAGTGGGATGGGCCCTCTTCGTTCATTTGGCAGGCTGGTGTCTAATTTTTTTATTTGTGTAGTGGGCTGCCCACTAAACAAATGTTGTGGCAATTTTTTGGGCTTCTAATGATTCAAAATTAGCCATAAATCAAAGAACAATCAAATTTGGACAGCATTTCCTGCAAATGATTCATAATTAGCCATAAATCAAACAACAATCATTGCAGAAAAATCCACCAAAAACATGCTAACAGGATAGAAGTTTGTATGGTATGCATCAATAAGCTGATTTACATTAATCTGCATGTCATGCTTTTGCTCAATTATAGTACATCAAATATGGCCCATTGATCATTTCAAAGTTAGTTATGCAAATTAGATTATTCCAATTTGTTTCAAGGCATTGCCTCACCCAAACACAGAAGCAGGAACTAAATTCTTATGATTTAATTTTCTTCGCATTAGCAAATAACAATAGTATTAGCATAGGACAGAGAATGTTCAATCAATAAGCAGTAGTAAAAGAGTAACTATTTGGTATACTTATTCAGACCTGATAATTAGTCACCAAACTTCTGTCTTCAGCTTGCTTCTTTTCAGTTAATTAATCTGTTGGCAGGTTGATCCAGCAATTGGAATCTGATAACCTAGAGAAAGAATTAAAAGAAAAAGAACATAAATGGGCAGCCAATCTTCCATAACAACATAAATTTCAAATAAAGTGACTTTCAAATAGAGTAACTTTCAAACCACATTTTCAAACTGCATATCATGCACAATCTTAATTATGAAACTTAACTTTATACCAAAATTAATAATTGTAGTTACAATTTTATAATCAGTCAATATCAATCTATCAACTATTGGAAGAACAAACCATCATTATGCAGTTGTTGCAATAAAGATGGAGGTGCCAGCCAATCAATCTATCAGTCAATATTTCTCTCTGTGCACAGACACACAAGCACATAAAATGTGTCCAAGAGAGAGTGCGTGTACCAGTGGCAACCAACCCTTTGTGGATACAGTTTGGAAACCCCACATATACAAGATTCATGAAAAATAATACAAATAATTTGAACTCCTCAGACTGACGTCGTAAAACTATATTTCCTAGAAATTGTCAAAACAATGAATCTTCTAAACAGTAAATAGATGCTACTCAATTTTTTAGTGTAACGATAGGAAGCACAAGTTTTTATATCAATTTCAAGTTTTCAACATGTATTTGTTAATTGTTACCAACAGTGTGTTGCAAAGATTGTTTCCTATTGTTAAGAGAGTCAAGATAAAAAGAACTCCAAAATTAAAGTTAACAGCCAGAAGTTTCTAAAGATGTTAATGAATCCAGTGAATCCAGTTTATTATTGATTCAATTTGATCATTTAAAGATGTTTAATATCCAGTCAACATTGTCTCATTTAAACAAGCAACTACATCCTTTCCTGCCTGCAAAGAGTTTGGAATTCCCCATTGTGCTAGTATAAGTTAAACAATCCAACATAAAAAATGAAAGATATAGCTAGAAATCCATATATTTAAACCACAAGTGCTTCTCCTAATCACACAAGATGAATACAGTCGATGATGTGATCTGAAACATAGTTCACAACCACATTTTCCATGGTCATGTTAGCTCTGTACTTCTAGAACCGATTGTTGACCCAGGTATGGCAACCCAAGAGGGGGAGTGAATTGGGTTTTTATTTATCAATACGGAATTAGAAAACTTTTCTTGAAAGATCAAAATTATTTAACTCTTTCTTTGAGAATAAAGGTGAAGAAGATGAAAATAGAATGCAATCAAGAGAATAGCAATAAAGAACAATCACAAGTGCAAGTAAATGTAAAGAGCATAGGGATAGAGAGAGTGCAAACTCAATTTACGTGGTTCGGCAAACCTTGCCTACGTCCACGGGCTCCTAGCTCCACGAGCTAAGCTTTCCACTAAGTTGTAGAAATCTTTACAACTTGCTTGATGAACAACCTCACCAAGACTTTTTCTTTCAACTCTTGATAACACCACACCAAGAGTTCTTCTTGATGAACAACCTCACCAAGGCAACTTCCTTCAACCCTTGATAACACCACACCAAGAGTTCTTCTTGATGAACAACCTCACCAAGGCAACTTCCTTCAACCCTTGATAACACCACACCAAGAGTTCTTCTTGATGAACAACCTCACCAAGGCAACTTCCTTCAACCTTGATAACACCACACCAAGAGTTCTTCTTGATGAACAACCTCACCAAGGCAACTTCTTCAACTCTTGATAACACACAACAAGAGTTCTCTCAAGGATAACTATTATCCTTTACAAGAATATCTCACTCTCACCACAATACAAGAACAAAGATAATTTTTACAATAAAAGTATAACTCTCTTCAAAGAGTAGATAAATAATATAAAAGCTCTCTAGACTTGATATTTCTCTTGCTTTTTGCTTGATAAATGCTTCTCTTGCTCTATTGAATGCATGGGAGAATGGCTCCTTTTATAGGCAAATGAGATGAACTTAATCAAGTGAAGACACCAACTCCAAATTTTCTGCCCATCATAAAAACTGTAATCTTGTCTTCCATTTTTGTTAATGTTCCGTTTGAAATTTGAAAATCTGCAAAACATAAAAGATTTTCACATTTGAATAAGCTTTCCAACGCATTAAGAATCAAGTCATTTTGATATCTGTAACTCAAGATATGGCTAAAACACCATTCGGTGCTCATGTGACTTGATTTTTCTTTCTTGTGTCAGTCCACCAAATTGAATGATAATTCTGTCAGCCTTCCGTTTGAAATTTGAATTTCTTCAAAACATGAAAGATCTGTATATTTGAACAATCTTTCCAACGCATCAAGAATCAAGTCATTTGGATATCTATAGATCAAGATATGGCCAAAACACCATTTAGTGCTCATGTGACTTGATTTTTCTTTCTTGTGTCAGTCCACCAAATTGAATGATAATTCTGTCAGCCTTCCGTTTGAAATTTGAATTTCTTCAAAACATAAAAGATCTGAATATTTGAATAATATTTCCAAAACATTAAGAATCAAAGCATTTGGATATCTCTATCTTAAAATATGGCCAAAACACCATTCGGTGCTCATGTGAGTTGATTTTTCTTCTCTGTGTCAGTCGACCGAATTGCATGTCAATTATGTCAGCCTTCCATTTGAAATTTGAATTTCTTCAAAACATATGAAATGTTCTTCAATAAGTCATCTTTCCAATTCCGTAAGAATCAAGTCATTTTGATTTTTCTATCTCAAGATATGTCCAAAGGAGTATTCGGTGCTCATGTCAGCTGCTTCCATTTGTCTTTCAATTTGCATGATGATTTGGACAACCTTGCACTTGAAATTTGAATTTTTTTAAAACATATGAAATGTTATAAATTGAGCAAGCTTTCCAAAGGCTCAAGAATAACATCATTTGAACATTTGTAGAGATATATATGACCAATTGATTGAACATTGCTCATGTGTCACATTCCTTGACTCAATCCTTGTTCTTAAACTTTGGTGCCTTTAACATGTAGTCTTATCCTTAGCTTTAACACTTCATTTTAATAAGCCTCTTCTTGATTTTAAAATTATTTCAATGATCTTACTCTTGCACATAAATAAACATGTTAGTAAATCCCAATTAATCAATGTGTATTGTTATCATCAAAATTAACATGTAGCGTTAGGGCTAACACCGATGAGGACACAATCTATACCTTTCTCAGGATTTACAGTTACAGAAACTAAAAGTTACTACTGACTGGAGTTTGGGAGTCTAAATAGTTCAAGTGAACATTCCATGAACAATATTTCCTGACTATAAAATTTGGAAACAAATAAACACAAACCGTTCTAGAGACGGCAAAACCCTTGGTCCACATTATCAGTACACCATAATCAATAGAAATCTACTTCACAGGGAAAGAAAATGTAAATCCAATCTCCCTTTGTCTTCCATGCGGCAAGTGAAACTTTCCACCTTCCTTCTCTGCAAATTTCGAGAGCCCAGAAGCAATAAAATCAAAAATTTCCTGCAGTTCGAAAAGTTAAAACAGTCAATTAGTAGAAGCCAATTGTATTAACCAACTTAATTATACCCTAACAGATAATACCATCAAATTAGACCTAAACTATCAGAAAAAAGTTGCTATCAGTGCAAAAATTTGAGGACCCACAAGTCTATTAAATTGAGCAAAAGACATATGACAGCCATGACAACATGCTTTTTATGCTCCGAAGAGCCAAAGAAATTGCACGCAAGAAACTCATTATGTTCATACAAGCCTACAACATATCTAAAAGTCATTTCTGTCAGAGGATAAATTTACAGAATACACACATAACTATCAGGCTTATGTAAATTTCTTTCATATCCCAATCGGGTTCATTCAAATACCAGATCAGCCACCAAACAATAAGGAAAATAATACATGCACAAAAAGCTAAATTGGGTCTTTACACCTACCACACAAACAACTAGCTGGAGCATCGTTGAATAAATTCAGTAAATAATAAGAAATAAACCCATTAAAAGAAATTCAGGTAAAATAAAATTCCAGATAAATTGTAGATAAATACTTGAACACCCAAAAATTAAGCAAAAAAAAAATATCATGAAAACAAGCAAGTATAATAAGATTGAGGGTGAGAAGGAGCTTGCCTGAAGAGAGTAAGAGCTGAGTAATTTGGTTCTAGACAGAATTCTCTTCGTGCTGAGTAGTTCACTGGTCGACTCGCTCTCCGACTCTTGATGCTCGGCTTGGCGGAGAGAACGCAACTCCACAAGAGGCAAGAAGATGAAGCAAAGAAATACAACTCCAAACCAGGGAAGAAAGCACGACAGACGAAATGGGGTCAAAGCAGGGAAGACAAGGTTCAGGGAAGAAAACACGAGAGAGATGAGAGGGAGATTGAAAGAAATGGAGGCCAAATTCCCACTGTTAGGGTATAATTAATTTGGTTCTGGACTGAATTCTCTTCATGCTGAGTAGTTAGCTGGTTGACTCACTCTTCGACTCTTGATGCTCGGCTTGGCAAAGAGAACGCAACTCCACAGTAGGCAAGAAGATAAAGCAGAGAAATGCAACTCCAAACCAAAGAAAAAATCACGACAGAGGAAATGGTGTCAAAGTAGGGAAGACAAGGTTCAGGAAAGAAAACACGAGAGAGATGAGAGGGAGATTGAAAGAAATGGAGGCCAAATTCCCGCTATTAGTGTATAATTAATTTGGGGGTTTTTCGGCCTCTTATACGGCGATTTCAAAACCGTTGTAGAAAGCTCTGCGTGTGGGCCATTTACGTCAGTTTTTAAAAACCGTTGCAAATGGGCGCAGTATAAGGCCAGCCTTCTTGTAGTGGCTCTATTATTTAAAGTAGTCACCTAGAGCTTGCTTTGAATGATTTACTAAGTCTTTATTGAGTTTGGGTACACTTAAGGACAAATTGATCATGCACTGTTCTTAAAATAGAACTCCAACAAAAAAGCCATTCTACTAGTATATGTAGATGACATTGTTGTTACAGGAGACAATCTGGAGGAACTTGATCGATTAGAGAAGTTCTTGGGTCATGAATTCGAGATCAACGACTTAGGACAACTTTGATATTTCTTGGGCATGGAGGTGGCTAGAAATACACAAGGGATTCTTATATCCCAGAGGAAGTATACCTTAGATTTACTCAAGGAGACAAGTATGCTAGGTTGCAAACCATCTGGTGCACCTGTTGAATTGAATTGTAAGTTAAGAAGCAGGAGACCCAGTAGGCAGGAGGAGATATCAAAAGCTAGTTGGGAGACTAATTTGCTTGTCCCATACTAGGCCAGACATTGCCTTTGCGATTAGCATGGTCAGTCAATATATGCACTGTCCTTCATAAGGACACTTGGAAGATGTATACAGAATCCGAAAGTATTTAAAGGGACTATTTTTTGGCAAAAATGAGGATAGAAGCGTTGACGCCTACACTGATGTAGATTGGGTTGGCTCTATTGATGATAAGAGATCTACATCTGGGTACTGTACATTTGTGTGGGGTAACTTATTAACCTGGAGGAGCAAGAAACAAGATGTGGTAGCTATGAGTAGTGGAGAAACACAATTTAGAGCCTTAGCACAAGGTACATGTAAGCTTATCTGGATTAGAAGGCTCTTGGATGAGCTCCAACAACTAATCACATGACCTATGAAGCTTTTTTGTGATAATAAGATAGTTGCGAGTATTGCTCATAATCCTACTCATCATGATCAAACTAAGCAGGTAAAGATTGACAAACACTTCATCAAAGAGAAGATAGAGAGTGGAGAAATTTGCATACTATTTGCGCCATTCACATAAAAAGTTGTAGATAACCTAACTAAGGGGACAAGTAGACAGATTTTTGAAAACTGTTTGTGGAAGCTAGGAATGATCAACATTTTCTCTCCAGCTTGAGGGGGAGTGTTCAAATGCTGTGTTTTTTACTTGGATTTCCTAGCTTATCTGATCTTCTATTTTTTAGAGATAAAGATCTATATGTTTTTTGATTTTTTTTAATTTTATATTATCTGCTTAGATTTTCTTGACCTTATCAGCTAGTGTAAACCTCTTCAAATAGAGGCTATGACACTCAATAAAAATGCATCTCAGTTTAAGAAAAATACCAATTTTCAGAAGTCTCTTGTGGTAAATAGATTACGTTAGACCCCTTCTTAAAAGAACTCAATTTCTAGATTGTTTTTTTTTTCTTTTGGTTATTAGCTTTTTAAACTTTCACTTTTACTTTAGTGTCATGCACATGTGGCTCTTCTATTCAGTTAATATAATTGAAAATCATCTTATACTATTTATGGTTATGTAAGTTTCTCTTATATTTTAGTTGATTGAATATTTCACATAGGTTGGCCTAAGACAATGGTCCAGCGTAAAGAGTCAATAAAGAAAGACTTGGGAGAATAGAGATTATTAATGGTGTCAAACTTGGGATGGAAATTTTAGGGGGGCTATGTGAGGATTAGGAAAGGAAAAGGAAAGCATGAGTTGGTTGTGTCAAACTTGGAAAGAAATATAAGAGACAAAATCAGACTTGGGAGAAGGTGATAGACTTGGTGTAAGCATGGAATTTAGCTTATGGTTTTAAGCTCGATGATAGGTGTCTATTTATGTATTACTTTTATATCAATTCGTCCATGTTTCTTTGCTATATTCCTTGGTATTTTTATGTTTTTGTGTGGTTTTAATGTTTGTAGGAGTTTTGGAGCAACTTGCACAAAAATGGAGTAAAACCCTTCATTTTCACCTCTGCTAGTCAGTGATCTTCTCGGATTTAATTGTATTGATATACAATGAACCCGATGACATGTTATATACCGTTGGAAAGCTCTCGAAGTCTATTTTCTGGAGAAATTTACGGTTTATAAATCCATTCAGTGTACCAAAAGTTGTAATCAAAACAGTGTGAGATGTATAGAAATATAATTCCACAAGCACTGTAGCATGTATAATACGGGACACTGTAGCAGGTTACTGTAGCAGAGTATTTAAACACATTTTAGGGTTTTATTTTCATAACTTGAAGAGGAAAAACGTGGGAGGAGGCTGCATTTCTGGATTTCTCTCATCCCTTGGAGTTCTTGAAGGAGAAAGAAGATTTTGAAAGAGGAGGAACTACAATTCCAAGAAGATTCATCTACAAAGAAGATTTTCAAAGAATTTGCTAAGTTCTTTCTTTCCTTTTCATTCTGGAATTTCTCTGTATTGTATTTGTTATTCTGATTGAATATGTGTAACTAAATCTGAATTGGTTGAGGGTGATTTCAAAGCCCTTGATATGGATTTTGTGAGTTGATTGTGTAAGAATTATTATCCAATTCTCTAATTGAAGTTGCTTGTATTTTCCCATGTTTAATGCTTATGATTGCTTGCTGATTGTATTTGGTGGCCAACTGAATATAATCTGGATATTGTCTATTGCTAGATTAGAAATCTTGATCCGTAATTGTCTTGAATTTCCAATCATTAGTAGCAAAATTGTGATCAGAGATTGCAATTGGAAAATACAACCTAGGTTAAATAATCCGAGCCTGTGTGATTATTGCTTAGATCAACCTATCTTTCTTATCGTAATGCTTCCATTGAATTAAACTCAGAGAGCTTTTTCTAGGTTGTTTAATGGATAGAGATTAAATAAAGAGCTTGTTTTATTTAACAACAAAGTAAGGAAAGATTGGAGTAATAGAGCTTGTTATTATCTACGGTTGATAACTTCAATGCTGTAATTAGATGACAATTCTACAATTAATTCGCAAATCCATATCTTGTGGTAGAGAAGGATCCCTTAACCAGCTTTCTCCATTGATTTTTCATTCAAATTTACTTTCTGTTTTGTTATTCTTTACTTGCATTCTTATTTCATTTAGTAAGCATTCAACAAAAATCCCCCCTGTTTAGTTTATTGTTGCTGGAAATAACAAATTCAATTAGAATCAATCCTCGTGGGAACGATATCTTACTTATCACTTTATTACTGGTGCGACTAGTATACTTGCTAGTTTCGAACGCATCAAGTTTTTGGCGCCGTTGCCGGGGATTGATTTTCTAATCGATTTGTTATTTTTTTTTCATTGTTGATTCATATTTTCTTTGTTTTTCTTTTCTGATTTTTTGTGTTTAGACAACATGGCAGTAAACTTCTATCAATTCAGTAGCGGATTTGAGCCACAAGTACCATGGAGAGTAAATGAGGTAAGCACTCCGAACATTGAACAACAACTTTCTGAGCTAACCTCTCTTGTGGAAAACATGGCTGTAGGAAATATACAAAAATCTTATGAATGTGGGATATATTCTACGATGGAGCATCCAATCGACATGTATCCAACTTTACAAGAAGAATATATGGAACAAGCCAAGCCATGGGTGGATTTCCAGGACAAACGAGGCAATGGTATGATCCTTTCTCTAGCACTTACAATGCTGGATGGGAAGATCAACATAATTTCAGTTACTGGAATCATCAACCAATCACTCCAAATGTGATACCAAATCGACCACAAAGTTTCAATCAACCTAGAGTGCAGCAACCATTTCAAATGCAACCACCACCAATGCCACATCCAGCACCGCAACCAGCTTCGCAAAACTTAGGTATGTCTCTCGAAGATATTGTTAATGCACTTGCCACTAACACAATGCAATTCCAGCAGGAAACTGGGGCAAGTATTCAAAACCTGGCAAATCAAATGGGAAAATTGGCTACTAGCATGAGCAAATTCGAGGGCCAAGACTCAGAAAAATTATCTTCTCAAACGGTGATCAATCTAAGCGAGACTGCTAGTGCGATAACTTTGCAAAGTGGAGAGCAATTAGATGTCTTACCGGGAAAATCACAAACTGATGAAGGAGATGACACCACATCCAACATGAACAAAACATTGACTTCTCAGGTAAATCCTATAAACCCCCATTCATTCATAGTTGCTACTCCCCCTTTCATAGTAGATTGGTAAATAGAAAGAAGGAGGACAAGAACAGAAAAATCCTGGACACTTTTCGCAAAATCGAGTGAGTTATACCACTTTTGGATGCTTATTCGAACAAGTACCTTGTCTATACAAAATGTGCAAGGAGTAGGACCAGCAAAAGAAATTTAAAAAGAAATGAGGAAAGTAAGTGTGGGGGAAGATGTTTCAGCTGTATTGCAAAGAAAATAGTCCTCCAAAGTGCAAAGAGTCCAGTAGTTCACCATAGCCATGCACCATTGGTAAAACCAAGTTTGAAAGAGTTATGTTAGATTTAGAAGCATCTATTAACATCATGCCATATTCTATTTATGCTTCTTTTAATCTTGGACCTTTTGCGGAAATTGGTATTACCATTCAAATTGCTGATCGTTTTAATGCTTATACCAAAAGAGGTGTGGAAGATGTGC
>SNVD02009609.1:0-33251 GCA_013180625.2 Boswellia sacra | reverse complement strand
AGATGTATATATACACACATAAAACTCTCAAATTTTGACACATGGGGACATACTTTCGGTGGGGGTTGCTCGATGCAGATTTATCGCCCAAAGATTTGAAAAAATGAGATATGCTTTCGGCGAGGTTTGACAAAACCTACACACTTGTCTCCCACGTGAAGCATGGAAAATGGTGATACACTTTCGGCGGGGGTTGACAAAACCCCACACTTGTCTCCCACGTGAAGCATAAAAAATAGAGATACACTTTCGGTGGAGGTTGACAAACCTCCACACTTGTCTCCCACGTGTACTTATGCCATAGGGTAGTCATATGGTTTGTCAAAAAGAAAACTTGAAATTAAAACAAACAAAATCAACAAACAACAACAACACAAACAACATTGATAATTAGATCAAACGAAACAAGAAAAAAATAAAATTCGACAACAACACACATTCAAATATACAAGTAGTTGTGATTGTGGCTCACCGCATCTTTGTCCTCTGTCTGATCTTTTCTCCAGAGGTAATATGGCTAATCTACTGTGCCTGTCTGCCATGAGTGGGGGAATTTTTGGCCTTCCCATTCCGCTTTTCTTCTAAACTGGCAAACAGGGTCGTTTTTAGTCAGATTCCCTAGACTATAACACTGCAATTCATCACGAAAATGTGTCCATAGATTAAGCAATTCACGCTGAACAAGTCCACAAGAATGTGACTCGAGAGTTAACAAAACATTATCCAGCGACTCATTACTCAAACCATTCTTAATAAATGAAAGTTTATCTTCTCTATTCCTGGACGCAAACCTAATGAACGACAAGTCTGGTTACAATTCCATCTAGCACATTTATAACATACTTGTAACCTTTTCGCTCTTCGCCTCTTGGCGTAGTAGCTCTTTCCTAGACCAGGCATGTATTTTGCGATATTAATGTCCGGCTCACCGGACAATCTCACCTTAGCTTCGATAAGCCATCGGATATCAGCAGTCACATTTAGGAGCATCAACGCCCAAAGTCTAGTCATCCGTACTTTATAAATTTTAAACACAGCATTTTGAGGAAGTGAAGGGAAATATTTACGAAGGTTCGATAGAAAGATATCAGCATCCATTGAAGAGAAGAAAAGGAGAGATATTACCGATAATGCGATTGAGTTTGTTCTTCTCCAAGATATGCACGTTTCAAACCTTTGGCGAATGACTTCAACTTCCGTTTGGATGTTTCCACAAGCTGCTGCACAAATGAGCTCAAAGCACAGAGTAATCAAATTGAACAAAAGAAAGGAAAAGAAAAGAGCAGAAACGAAACTAAAGACACATAAAAGAGATAACAACACAATAACAAACAAAAGTCAAAAACAAGTAAAAAAATATAAAAACAAATAAAACAGATGCAAAGAGAGATAAAACCTGATCAATTTGATGGCCTACGAAAGGAATCTCCTCGAGACACAAAAATCGATCATTATTACCTCATTTTATTTTTCTTTTCTTCTTTTTTTTTTTATTTTTCAAAAACATTGGGTTGCCTCCCAATAAGCGCTTGGTTTAACGTCCTCAGCCCGACGTTGGTTCCATCATGGGAGGATCCAATTTCCGTTGTGCTTCTCTAATGGGCTTGGATCCCTCTTCTAACAAGATACGGTCAATGCATATGGATGGGCCTTGGATGTCAACAATTGTCCACTCAATAGCTATTTTGTGATCTGTAAGTATTCGGACGAGTTTCTCTTCTTGTATTCGTGCAAGGCCCATTTCCATTGTAACTCGCAAAGTATCATTCTCACCCAAGAATCCATGATTCAAATGATCTGGAAATGACTTAAGCTCCAAGGTATTGGCTTTCATCACAAAAGGAAGAAGTTTCTCATTAGATAAAGGCAATTCAATGTACGAAACATCATACCTATTTGTGGTGATAGCTCTAGTCTCATCCAAGCTTGTCACAGCTTCCTCCACTTCTTTAGACACTTGTATCAGCTTTCTTGGTTCTTTGAAACTTTCTATCCTTATGTGTTCACTAATAGCAACATCCACTCCATTCTTGCGAGTTAACTCAAAACATTGTTGTGGCAAATAATCAATAACGTCAACTGCAAAAACAGAATGTAAGTCATTAGAGTACCTCATTTCCTCAAAAATATTAAAACATATCACCTTGCCATCAAACTCTATGGTCAGAGTGCCATCATGAACATCAATCTTGGTTCTAGCAGTTTTCGAGAATGGTCTCCCTAAAAGAATCGGTGTTGGATTAGGGATGTCTCATCCTCTATTTCAAGGACATAGAAGTCTGCTGGGAAAACCAATTGATTCACCTGCACAAGCACATCTTCCACAACACTTTTGGTAAGTTGAATGGTAATATCAGTTTCCGCAAAAGGTCCAAGATTTAAAGAAGCATAAATAGAATATGGCATGATGTTAATAAATGCTTTTAAATCTAACGTAGCTCTTTCAAACTTAGTTTTACCAATGGTGCATGTAATGGTGAACGTACCTAAATCTTTGTATTTCGGAGGAATTTTTCTTTGTAAAACAGTTGAAACATTTTCCCCCACACTTACCTTCTCATTTCCTTTCAACTTTCTCTTGTTGGTGCATAACTCCTTGAGAAATTTTGCATAACGAGGTAATTGCTTGATAGCATCCAGAAGTGGTATATTTACCTCAATCTTGCGAAAAGTTTCCAAGATTTCCTGTTCTTGTTCCTTCTTCTTCGATTTTACAAATCTACTAGGAAAAGGTGGAGGAGAAACATATGAAGGAATGAGGGTTATAGGATTTACCTGAGAAGTCAATGTTTTGTTCATGGTGGAAGTGGTGTCATCTCGTTCATCAGTTTGTGATTTCCTTGGCAAGATATCTAATTGCTCTCCACCTTGCGAAGTTATCGCACTAAAAGTCTCTCCTGGATTGATCACCGCTTGAGAAGATCATTTTTCTGAGTCTTGGCCCTCGAATTTGCTCATGCTAGTAGCCAATTGTCCCATTTGATTTGCCAGGTTTTGGATACTTGCCCCAGTTTCCTGCTGGAATTGCATTGTGTTAGTGGCAAGTGCATTAACAATATCTTCGAGAGACATACCTGAGTTTTGCGAAGCTGGTTGCGGTGCTGGATGTGGCATTGGTGGTGGTTGCATTTGAAATGGTTGCTGCACTCTAGGTTGATTGAAACCTTGTGGCCGATTTGGTATCACATTTGGAGTGATTGGTTGATGATTCCAGTAACTGAAATTATGTTGATCTTCCCATCCAGCATTGTAAGTGCTAGAGAAAGGATCATACCATTGCCTCGTTTGTCCTGGAAATCCACCCATGGCATTGGCTTGTTCCATATATTCTTCTTGTAAAGTTGGATACATGTCGATTGGATGCTCCATCGTAGAATATATCCCACATTCATAAGATTTTTGCATATCTCCTACAGCCATGTTTTCCACAAGAGAGGTTAGCTCAGAAAGTTGTTGTTCAATGTTCGGAGTGCTTACCTCATTTACTCTCCATGGTACTTGTGGCTCAAATCTGCTACTGAATTGATAGAAGTTTACTACCATGTTGTCTAAACATAAACAATCAGAAAAGAAAAACAAAGAAAATATGAATCAACAATGAAAACAAAATAACAAATCGATTAGAAAATCAATCCCCGGCAACGGCGCCAAAAACTTGATGCGTTCGAAACTAGCAAGTATACTAGTCGCACAAGTAATAAAGTGATAAGTAAGATATCGTTCCCACGAGGATTGATTCTAATTGAATTTGTTATTCGAAAGCAACAAACAAGTAAATGGGGGGTTTTGTTGATTGATTAACTAAGTGAAATAATAATGCAAACAAGAATAACAAAACAGAAAGTTAATTCAAATGAAAAATCAATGAGAGAAAGCTGGTTAAGGGATCCTTCTCTACCACAAGATATGGATTTGCGAATTAATCGTAGAATTGTCATCCAATTACAGCATTGAAGTTATCAACCGTAGATAACAACAAGCTCTGTTATCCCAATCTTTCCTTACTTTGTTGTTAAATAAAACAGGCTCTTTATTTAATCTCTATCCATTAAACAACCTAGAACAAGCTCTCTAAATTTAATTCAATGGATGCATTATGATAAGAAAGATAGGTTGATCTAAGCAATAAACACACAAGCTCGGATTATTTAACTTAGGTTGTATTCTCCAATTGCAATCTCTGATCACAATTTTGCTACTAATGATTAGAAATTCAAGACAATTACGGATCAAGATTTCTAGTCTAGCAATAGACAATATCCAGATTATATTCAGTTGGCCACCCAAATACAATCCAGCAAGCAATCATAAGCATTAAACATGGGAAAATATAAGCAACTTCAATTAGAGAATTGGATAACAATTCCTTGCACAATCAATTCATAAAAACCATATCAAGGGCTTTGAAATCACCCTCAACCAATTCAGATTTAGTTACACATGTTCAGATAGAATACAAATACAATACAATATGGAGACATTCCAGAAAATGAAAGGGAAAGGGAAAACTTAGCAAATTTGATGAAAATCTCTTAGGATTGTAGTTCTTCCTCTTTCCAAGCCTTCAATCTCCTTCAAGAACTCCAAGAGATGAGAGAAATCCAAAGATGCAGCCTCCTCCACGTTCTCCCCTCTTCAAGTTATCAAAATAAAACCCTAAAATGTGTTTAAATACTCTGCTACAGTAACCTGCTACAGTGTCCCGTATTATACATGCTACAGTGATTTGTGGAATTACATTTCTATACTTCTCACACTGTTTTGATTACAACTTTTGGTACACTGAATGGATTTATAAACCGTAAATTTCTCCAGAAAATAGACTTCGAGAGCTTTCCAACGGTATATAATATGTCATCGGGTTCATTGTATATCAATACAATTAAATCCGAGAAGATGGTTGACTAGCAGAGGTGAAAATGAAGGGTTTTACTCCATTTTTGTGCAAGTTGCTCCAAAACTCCTACAAACATCAAAACCACACAAAAACATAAAAATACCAAGGAATATAGCAAAGAAACATGGACGAATTGATATGAAAATAATACTTAAATAGACACTTATCACTACACTCTCAAGATGCTTAAGAAGTTCAACATGGCTGGTGCAAAGAAGGTGCAGACTCCTTTGGCAGCTCACTTTAAACTTTCATCGACACAGTCTCCTACTATAATTGTTGAGAAAGAGGAGATGGGCAAATTCCTTATGCAAGTGCTATTGGGAGTTTAATGTACTCCATGGTGTGTACGAGATCGGACTTGGTGTATGCAGCTAGCTTGGTGAGTTGTTTCATGGCAAATCCGGGTAGAAATCATTGGGAAGATATCAAGTGGATATTCAAGTATCTCACGGGTACTTCAAGCTACAGGTTAGTGTATGAAAGGAGCAAGGATATGGATGAAAAGTTGATGGGTTATGTGAATGCAGATTTTGCGGGTGACCTTAATGAAAGAAGGTCGTTAACCGGTTATGTGTTTATGTTGTTTGGTTGCACCGTTAGTTGGAAAGCCAATTTGCAGTCAATTGTGGCTCTTTTAACAACTGAGGCAGAATATATTACGGCTACGAAGGCTGTAAAAGAAGCATTATAACTGCAAGGGCTTGTCGGTGAATTTGGTGTGAAACAAGACAAGGTAAAATTGTTTTGTGATAACCAAAGTGCAATACATTTGACCAAAAATCAAATGTATCATGAGAAAACCAAACACATAGATATCAAGCTGCATTTCATCAGAGATATCATTGCTCAAGGGAAGGTTTCAGTAGTTAAAATTCATACTGAAAGAAATCCGGTAGATATGATCACTAAACCAGTTCCGGGCGTCAAGTTCCACACTTGTTTGGATTTGATACGAGTAATAGATGGACCGTTCTAGCTTGAAGATGGATGTGGCTAGAATCTACTATGGTGGTTTATAGTATGAGAACACAAGCTTGAGCCAAGGTGGAGATTTGTGAAGTTTGTGGCTCAACTTGTGTACTACAGGCAGAAAAATGGCGCAGGAGTGCAATTGGAGATGCACAGGAGCACTAAAATTTGCATCAGATGCAGTATCAGACATGCGAAAACAGAGAGTTGGCGCAGCTACATGAATCACTTGGCGATAGCCCGGAAGTGGGCAGCAGCATGGATCATTTGGCGTACTGGCCCAGATTATGGGTTTACAGATTTTTTTGGGCAAAGAGTTCGCGCAGATGCACGAGTAATGTTGCACAGGAGCGCGGTATTGTTTCCTAGTCAAATTGGATTTCTTGTTACACAAGTAAACTACCTATAAGCCTTGGACGATAAAAAAAGGACGTGTTTTTCAATGTAAAATATTTCTAAGAGAGCTAGAAAGAGAGAAAATAGAGAGGGTTAGGGTTTAGAGAGATTGGAAGCCTTGTTAGAGTGTGAGATGCTAAATTTCTTCTAGTAGTCCTTGTAAACACTCTGTATCTCTTTGTTTTTATCATAGTCAATTGATCATCACCAGCAACTGGACGTAAGATCATATATTGTGGTCTGATCTAGTATAAATCCTTGTGTCCTTGTGTTCTTACTTTATTTTTGTTTGGGTGTGTGTTTAATCTCCTAGATTAATTCCGTAATAAGCTACTTGTGAGTCTGTGCACCTCTCTTCTTCACAATAGTTATCATAGGAATTTTGTATCTCTTATGTTTAGCTTCTTAAATACTAGAATAAGAGTAAGTAAATTTTTATCATTTCGTTTTTAGAGCGAATTTTTTTTTTTCATTTTGTTCACCTATAGATGGAAATGGAACTGCTCATATATCGCTAGTGGGAAGGAAGGAAAGAAGACAAGTAAGAGGATGAGAGGCCTTGAATTGCCTACTCCTAAGACCTAGTAGCCATGTGATTACGAACCTTCCTACTTCTGCTCTAAACTTTCTAGCTAGGTACACTATTTTTAAGCTTTTTTGCTTCTCTTTTTCTTTCATACACACCACTGGGCATCGGCAAACTTCATCTATATTTACGGAACAAGGAAGAATTTGGAAGGATTTATATTGACTTTTGATTGTATTTTTTTGACTATGTTGTATTACGTTCTCCATTGAATATATTTTTTGCTTTTTTCTTTGTATAAGTGACACATCTGAAAAAGGATTATCTCCCAAGTATAGGAGTTTCGAAGTAATAAACCCGATGAGACCGGGGTCGATCCACAAGGAAGGGGATTTTAGCGCTACAAATTAAAAGGTAAGCAAATATGGTATGAATAATCAAGATGATATTAACAAAATGTGGTAAAACCATCAATAAAAATAGGAGGTAAAACCTACCATAGCAAATGAAAGAACAATTTCATAAGCAATAAATAAGAATAATTAAAGTACAAAAGTAGGAGAAATTAACACAATACTAATGAAATCTAAGGTTAAGGGATCCGCCCTTGATATTTCAAATAAGGATAAGTAGCCCATTTTAGTTATATGAATTATATACGTTTCGTTACCAATAGTTATACCACTTGTTGTAAATGGGTTCAAGCATCCAATGTGCCAATCGCCATATTTCTACAAAAAATCAAGGTTCCTAACTAGACTTGTGTAGGTAAGGAAGAACCATACGACATCCAAAAAGGATCCAAGCATTTGATGTGTCAAGGATTGTCTACAATGGATCAAGACCTCCACTTTACGAGTGGGGTCAAGATTGATTAAGAAAATAAATATAAATCATATAAAATAAACAACATAAGATTATGATTATTAAGCACATGTCAAGGGTTAGAAAATCCTTATTATCATATCAAGGGTTTCACCCTTTCACCTTAGCAAAAGATAATTTAGCAAGACATTATAAAAGAAAGAAAACAAATTGCAAGAAAAAGAAAATTCATTAATAACATTAAAACACAAGAGAGAAAAAACACATAACAAGAGATCCTAGCCAAGGCTAAGATACCCCAATGGGTCACAAGGCACCTCTATTTATAGATACATTCAGGGGCAAACTTGTCAAATTACAAAGGAACATTTGTCAAATATTTTGTTGGCAATTGGGGTAATTAGATGAACCAACTTTGACCACCGATTTTGACATTGAATTATTGAGAATTTTGATCACATGTCTTCAAGAAAGTTGTAGAGATTTCTTTTATCTTTCTAGAACATCTTGATTCATACGATTTAGATACGTATATCAAGACATATGATCAAAATACTGAGACATAGTCAGGCTGGGCTGAAACTGCATATGGGTTCACTTCAAGCCCATTTGTGGTCCACTAACAGCCCGAATTTGATGATACTTGGAAATACAATCTTGTAGATAATGTAATTAGCTTTGCAAAACATTAAGATTTGCACCATTGTGATTTATAAATGGAAAGTTATGCGCATTTTACCGAACCTACAACAAAACCAAAATTATGAGAAAGTTAACTCCAAAGATGCAAAGACTACAAATATGCTTAAATTGAGGAATTTAATGGCACTATTAATGCAATATGATGAATTACGCTCTTTTTAAGCATTCATATTTAAGTGTTCATCACACCCCCCAACCAGCTTATTGCTAGTCCTAGCAATTAAAACGTTATTATTTAGAAGTGATTTATAGAATTTTATATCCAAGGTGGTCATTATTGCACTCTCCTTAATTTTATCCAAATAAATAAACTCTTAACCGAATTTTTTTTTTAAATGACTCATGTACCATTCAGTCAAGATATTAATAAACCTTCTTTTTTTGTGCTCAGTCGACACATGACTTTGGGGCTTATTATCAGTTCGAATATTTGTTAAGGCTAACAACCTTAGGCAGGGGGCAATCATTCATCATTGTTTTTGTATATATATATATTTTTTCTTCTTTTTTTTTTCTTTTTCTTGAAAGAATGCATCTTTAACCCATGTAGCGAGTCTTAGGCTAATGACTCTCAGACTAGTTGGCCTTAGGGCATTAGGTGTTAAGACACCCCTACGAGCTTAACGACTCGAGTTGCTGGTGCTTTATTTTTGCTTAGAAACTTGT
Source organism: Boswellia sacra (assembly GCA_013180625.2). Classification (NCBI taxonomy): domain Eukaryota; kingdom Viridiplantae; phylum Streptophyta; class Magnoliopsida; order Sapindales; family Burseraceae; genus Boswellia; species Boswellia sacra. The sequence continues at coordinate 24,267 of SNVD02009609.1, read as the reverse complement.
GGATAGTGCAATGTTCAATTCCATTAAGCTTTCTCCTCAATCCATGTAACGAGCTCTGGGCGAATAGCTCCTAAACCAGTTGGTCTTAGGGTATTAGGTGTTAAGGCACCCTTTGGGCTTAATTGCTCGAATTAAGGAGGTTACGAGACCAAACTTATCCACAATCGCTCTTTTCTTTTTTCTTCTTTTTTTTTTAATTTTTTTCTTCCTTTTTTTTAATTTTTTTTCTTCCTTTTTTTTTTGAACTTTCTCATTCCTTTTGTTGTTATCCTAAACAAAACAAAAGAACTTAAATATTACGACATTTCATTTTGCCACCCACAATCATGCATCAAGGTATGTGTGTGTGTGAAGAAAGGTTCATGAATACTTGCTTAACGAGTACATAAGCATAAAGTTTATTGAATGATAAGGTTGTGAGAGTTCATAGATTTGAATAATTCAAAGTGAAATGAATAAGACCTCTTTGTTATAAAATTCAAAAATCAAAACTAAATAATATCAAGTTAGTTAAAATAAGTCTTCAAAAATGTAAAAACAAAATGACAAATTGGTTAGAGTGTGTTTCAAGAGTTCAAACTGACCCTCTTTACTCTGTCATTCCTGACCCAGAATGCGTCTCAAGAAGATTTGAACTCTTTACACCGTACTCTGAATCTAATTACTAACTCGCTTTTTTTTTGCAAGAAAAATAAAATTGAAAACACACTTATGTTTTTTTTTTTTTTGCAAGAAAAAGAAAATTCAAGACACACTTATGTCTACTATCCTTCCCCCCAAACCAAATGAAACATTGTCCTCAATGTTTAAATGTAGAGAGATAAAGTATAGGAGACATTACCTGAAGCTTCTGTTATTCAAGAGAGATGACCTGAAAAACACGTAAAATAAAAAGACAAGAAAAATTACAAATGGAGATTCAAATCCAATTTGCACTTTTTGTTTTGTCCCCTTGACCAATTAATTTGAGTTATAGCAAGGTCAGGTTCATACTCGACTACTTGTAATTTGTCCAGTAACTCACTAGCAGAAGTGGCAAAAACAAGGATTTATTGCTCCGAATAAGGGATAAAATTCTGTTCTACAGCTGCATTAACAAAACTTATCAAAGGATCGAAGAAATTTTTAGCATTCAACAAACCTATGGGTTTTTGATAGAGATTTAGTTGGGCCCAAGAGGCAATTTGAAAAATTCCTTTGAGAGTACCAAAGCCATCTGATAAAGCAATAAAGGCATCCGAATTGATAAGCATATATGCCATGCGTTCATGCATAGAGGAGACCAGTAACTCTTTCCCAACCGTTTTTCCAATGATGCTTTTTACAACCAAAGCTTTAGGAATAATACCTAAAACTTGACTACCTCCTACGAGTGTAGCTGTTGACACACAACCCATTAAACTGAGGTTACCTCCCCCATAAATCACATGAATCTTTCTTTCATCTAATAGCCTACCAAGATAATTTGCTACTTCTACAAACTCTTCACTTTTACCCGGTCGAAATCCACAGAATACACAAATCCTTTGGATTCGACGTTTTGAAGTTCCTCCATGTCTATGCAACTCTCTAACTATGTGTGAAGAGGAGAACAAGAGATGTCAAATTTATGGAGTGCAAAAAGGTATTCTAATGATAACATATAAAAAGGTAGCTCAGTTGTTTGTTGAAAAAGTTTGACAATAATGCATTGAGATTCAAAAAAAAGATGATGAAATAAAACACCATAAATGCACAAGTCAAACAAAAGATACAAATTCAAAAATGACAGCTGTAATGTATTAAAATTCAAAAATGATAGCACACATGCATATGTACAGGTAGTTGTGACTCGCTCACATCTTCCTCTGGTTTTACGTTCAGAAACAACTTAAACACCTTTTATGAGTTGGGAATATGCTTCCCATCCAGTTTTCTTATAAACTGGCAAACAGGGTCGTTTTGAGTCAGATTCCGAACACTATAACATTCCTGCTCATCTCGGAATTGTGTCCACAATTTAAAAATTTCACGCTGCATAAGTCCACAAGAATGCATCTCAATAGTCAATCGAATATCATCCAAAGACTCCCTACTCAGTCCATTCTTGATGAACTATAGTTTATTCTCTTGATTATTAGACAAATATCCCAAGGAGTGGCAACGCTGGTTACAAGTCCATCTTGCACATCTGTGACAAACTTGTAACCTTTTCGCTCTTTGCTTTTTGGCGTAAGAGCTTTTTCCCAAACCTGGCATGTGGGAAACAAGATTATCTAAAAACTCACAAGAAAATCGAACCTTGGCTTCAATTAACCATCTTAAATCAGCAGGAATACCCTTGCGCATCAATATTCTTAGTCTTTCTGTGCAAGCGTTGTAAATTTTAAGCAAATCATTTTGAGGAAGAGAGGAAAAATGTTTGTGCAAATTTGAGAGAATGGTATCCATGTGAAAAAAAATGAGAGAGAAGAAAAGAAAATGAATGCAAGGTGAGCAACAGTTTTTAGGACACTAAAAAACCGACTTTAAAAGCCACGGAGTACCGTATCCCCACTTGACCGGGAAAAATCAATACTTAAAAAGGATCAATTAAAGTAATGGACTCTTCATTTTAGTCAAAATTTTCAAAGAATGGTTTTAACCGTTGTCCATTAACTTTAAACACATTCCCATTCTTTGAGTTCTCAATTTCAAGTGCTCTATGAGGGAAAATATTTTTAACAATGAAAGGCCCAGTCCAACGAGATCGAAGTTTACCAGGAAACAAGTGCAATCTTGAATCATACAAAAGAACTGTTTGTAAAGGTTCAACAGATTTTCTAAAAATGAATTTGTCATGAAAAACCTTCATTTTTTCTTCGTAGATTTTAGAATTTTGATAAGCGTCATTCCTGATTCCTTTAAGTTCACTCAGTTGGAGTTTACATAACTTGCAAGCATCATTCAAATTTGTGTTAAATGTTTTAATGGCCCAATAAGTTTTATGCTCAATTTCTATAGGCAAGTGACAAGGTTTTCCATAAACTAATCTATAAGGAGACATTCCCAATGATGTTTTGAAAGCAGTTCCGTAAGCCCAAAGTGTATCATTAAGTCTTAAAGACCAATCTTTACGGTTTAGGTTAATCGTTTTTTCTAAGATATGTTTTATCTCCCTATTAGCTAATTCAACTTGTCCACTTGTTTGCGGGTGATAAGGTGTAGAAATTTTATGGATTATTCCATATTTCTTCATTAAAGTTTCAAATGGTTTGTTACAAAAATGTGTACCCCCATCACTAATAATGGCTCGAGGAATTCCAAATCTACACAAGATATTCTCTTTCAAGAAGCTAATAACTATTTTGTGATCATTGTTTCGACATGGAATTGCCTTGACCCATTTTGAAACATAGTCTACTGCAACAAGAATGTACGCAAAACCAAATGAAGGTGGAAAAGGTCCCATAAAATCAATACCCCAATAGTCGAAGATTTCAACAACAAGAATGGGATTCAAAGGCATCATGTTTTGTTTTGAAATGGATCCCAATTTTTGACAATTTTCACAAGTTTTTCAAAATGCATGTGCATCCTTAAATAAGGTGGGCCAATAAAATCTACATTGCAAGATTTTAGCAGCTTTTTTTTAGATGAAAAATGTCCTCCACATGCTTCAGAATGATAAAAATTAATGACACTACTTACCTCATTGTCGAGTATACATCTTTTAATTATTTAATCTGGATAATATTTGAACAGATATGGGTCATCCCAATAAAAATTTTTCACCTCGGTCAAAACTTCCTTTTGTCTTGAGCATTCTAATGAGGTGGCATTTCTCCTGTTGCAAGAAAATTTACAATGTTAGCAAACCAAGGTACAGCAGCAACGAAGAATAAAAATTCATCAGGAAAAGAGTCATTGATAGGTGAAGTTTTAATTAATGTATCTGTCGATAGTCTTGAAAGATGATCTGCAACGACATTTTCGGCTCATTTCTTATCCTTTATTATGATGTTGAATTCTTGGAGCAGTAAGATCCATCGTATCAATCTAGGTTTTGCATCCTGTTTAGACATTAAATATCTCATAGTTGCATGGTCAGTGTAAAAAATAGTTGGAGAACCAATTAAATAAGATCAAAATTTGTCCAATGCAAATACTACTCCAAGTAGTTCTTTTTCAGTTGTTGTGTAATTCATTTGTGCATCATTTTAAGTCCTACTTGCATAGTATATCACATAAGGCTTACCTTATTTTCTTTGTCCAAAGACAACACCAACGGCATAATCACTTGCATCACACATCAATTCAAAGGCAAGGATCAATCGAGAGATTGCATAATTGGAGCAGTTGTTAAAAGTCCAATTAACTTATCAAAGGCATTTTGACATTCTTGGGTCCATTCAAAAGAAGTGTCTTTTATTAAGAGGTTACAAAGAGGTTTAGATATAGCACTGAAGTTTCTTATGAACCTCCTATAAAATTCAGCATGCCCTAAGAATGAACGAACTTCTTTGACTGTTTTTGGTGGAGGCAAATGGGAAATTAATTCCACTTTTGCTTTGTCCACTTCAATTCCCTTAGAAGACACCACATGACCTAAGACAATTCTCGAAGAGACCATATAATGACATTTTTCCCAATTCAAAATAAGACCTTTTCTACACAACTTTTTAGGATTTTTTCTAAGTTTTCAAGACAATTCTCAAAAGAATTTCCAAAGACAGTTAAATCATCCATAAAAACTTCTAAACAATGCTCAACCATGTCACTAAAAATACTTAACATGCATCTTTGAAAAGTGGTTGGGGCATTACAAAGTCCAAAAGGCATCCTCCTAAATGCAAAAGTGCCGAAGGGGCACGTGAATGTGATCTTTTCTTGATCTTCAAGTGCAATAGGAATTTGATAATAGCCTTAATATCCATCAAGACAGCAGTAGTAGGAGTGCCCTGCTACTCTTTGTAGAATTTGGTCAAGGAATGGTAAGGGAAAATGGTCTTTTCTGGTGACAACATTTAATTTTCTATAATCAATGCACATCCTCCAACTAGATGAGACTCGAGTTGGCAATGATTTCCCCTTTTCATTTTTGACAATTGTAATGCTAGATTTATTAGGTACTACTTGTGTAGGGCTGACCCACTTACTATCAAAGATAGGGTAGATAATTCCCACATCAAGTAGTTTGAGAACTTCAGCCCTAATGACCTCTTTCATGTGGGGTTTAATCTCCTGTGAGGTTGTTGAGATGTTTTGGCATTTTCTTCTAAATGTATTCTATGTGTACAAATCAAAGGGTTAATGCCTTTTATGTCTTTTAAAGTCCATCTGATTGCATTTTTATGCCTTTCAAGTACGTGAATGAACTTACCTTGTTGCTCGCTTGTGAGGGATGGAAAAATTACCATCGGATATGTCTGATTCTCCCCAAGATATGCATATTTCAGTCCTTTAGGTAAGGGCTTCAGCTCTAACTTGGGAGCTTCTTCTTCCTTGCTTTCATTCATTTGCCCCAATTCTTCGAATCTTGGTTTTGAGTCTTTTTCCATCACCTGTGCACAATCCAGTAAAGAACATATATCAGAAAGATCAAGCTCTAGTTCAATACTTGATTCTAATGAATTAACTAAATAGGTTTCCAAAGGGTCAAAAGAACTCCCTTTTTGGATATGGTCTTCCACAATAGTTTCAATCATATTGGCCTCTTCAATTTCATCTTCTTCTTCATGTGGTTGTTTGAACATATTAAAAACATTAAGTTCCAATGTCATGTTCCCAAATGATAGCTTCATGACTCCATTCCTGCAATTAATCAAAGCATTAGAGGTAGCTAGAAATGGACGCCCTAAAATGATAGGAATTGAATTACATACTTCCACTGGTTGTGTATCCAAGACAATAAAATCCACTAGGTAAATGAATTTATCAACTTCAACTAACACATCTTCTGCTACTCCTCTTGGTATTTTAATTGATTTATCAGCAAGCAACAAAGTCACAGAAGTCGACTTTAACTCACCTAGATTGAGTTTCTAAAAAACCAAGTATGGAAGCAAATTCACACTAGCACCAAGATCAAGTAAAGCTTGTTTAATTTTATGGTCTCCAATAACACATGAAATTGTAGGACAACCTGGATCCTTATATTTTACTGTATTATTGTTTTGAAGAACAACAATTAATTGTTCGGCTAGAAAGGCCTTCTTTTTTAAATTTAATTTTCTTTTCACAATGCATAAATCTTTCAGAAATTTTGCAAAAGAAGGTACCTGTTTGATCACATCTAGCAAGGGAATGTTGACCTTTACCTATTTGAAAATTTCAAAGATTTTAGAATTGTGAGTTGGCTTCTTTTGTGTGGCTAATGCTTGAGGAAATGAAGGCATAGATGGGTATTTGGTTTCTTCTGCGCTAGGTGTTGGTTTGGCAACCTCTTCATGCCCTTTAGAGATCAATTCTTCTTCTTTTTCATAAGGGTTAGGAATGTGTTTTTCAACAACCTTACCATTGCGAAGGATCATAACTGATTTGGCTTAGTCAAAATAATGGTTACTTGAACTCCCTGTGTTCGAGTTAGATTGATCTTTGGGCTTTTGCAATGTTTGAGAAGGAAATTTTCCTTTTTCTTGGATGCTAAATGTAGATGCAAATTTGGCAAGAGTGTCTGACAAATTTGCTAATGTTTGAGCAGTTTGATTATTGAAAGTCTGTTGCTTTGTAATGAATGAATGCAATATCTCTTCAAGGTCATTCCTAGAAGGAGGAGCATATGCACGATCATGAGAATTTTAAAAATTTTGTCGTGTTTGAAAAGGAACTTATGAAGATTGTCCATGATTGTCATTTTTCCAACAAAAATTTGGATGATTTCTCCAATGGGGATTGTAAGTGTGTGAGTATGGATTGTGATTTGGCATTTTGAAAGTGTTCAAGGCATTGGCTTGTTCATGGAGTCATTCCCTAAAGGTAGGCAAAGTTGGGCAATCATCAGTTGAATGGTCATTATCATTACAAATGTGACAAACAATTTCTTAAATAGAATTCAATTGACCACTCTTTTTCATTTTTAAAGCCTCGACTTTTCTAGCTAGGGATGCATATTTGGCTTGAAGGTTATGGTCTTCCCTAAGGTTGTGAATGCCTCTATTGGATGTCGAGGTTGGGGCCTTGCTTGGTACCTTATAGGTGCCAGCAGTGTCCCAATTTTGAGCCTTTTCTGCCAAGGAATCTAGGTAGTCAATTGCTTCCTTAGGGTCTTTATCTCCAAATTCTCCATTACACATTAACTCCACTAGTTGCCTATCTTGAGGTGGTAACCCTTCATAGAAGTGTGCAGCTATTCTCCATGTTTCAAAACTATGGTGAGGACAGGTGTTAAGTAGTTCCTTATACCTATCCTAACAATGGTAAAGGGTTTCCCCTTGTTTTTGAGTGAAATTGGAAATTTGTCTTTTAAGAGAATTTGTTCTATGGGTAGGAAAATTTTTTTTCAAAAATTATTGTTTCATCTCATCTTATGAACTGATGGAATTTGATCTCAAATTTTGTAGCCATAATCTAGCTTTATCTTTTAAAGAAAAAGGAAAAAGCTTTATTCTAATGGTGTTTATACTACAATTTGGGTCACTGTAGGAGTTACACACCTCTTTAAAGATTTTTAAGTGCGAATATGGGTTCTCCATATCAAGGCCATGAAAGGTGGGTAGAAGTCGAACAAAACTTGGTTTGAAATTGAATTGGATTGAATCGGGAGGAGAAACTACACAAGATGGTGCACTAGTCCTTACCGGATTCATGTAATCTCTGAGGGTTCTTGGTTGGTTTTGATCATTTTGTTGGGAACGGTTGTCCCCTTCATCCGTGAACCTTTCCATTAGATTGTCGGCCATGTTTCTAAGGAAGATGATGTTTTTCTAACAAGTTTACCACTAGATGTTCGTGACCAAATTTTCATGCAAGAAAGAGAGAAAAAAAGATAAGAAAAGATGAACACACGACAAAGTAAAAAAAAAATTAAGATCTAAAATAAGAAAAGAGAATACTTACAATTTTGCAGGCCAATTTTTTCCTTCCCTGACAACAGCGCCAAAAACTTGACACATCCGAAAAAGTATTATCTCCAAAGTATAGGAATGTCGAAGTAATAAACCCAGTGAGACTGGGGTCAATCCACGAGGAAGGGGATTTTAGCGCTACAAATTAAAAGGTAAGCAAATATGATATGAATAATCAAGATGATATTAATAAAAGGTGGTAAAACCATCCGTGGAAATAGGAGGTAAAACCTACCATAGCAAATGAACGAACAATTTCATAAGCAATAAATAAGAATAATTAAAGTACAAAAGTAAGAGGAATTAACACAATAATAATGAAAGCTAAGTTTAGGAGATCCGCTCTTGATATTTCAAATAAGGATAAGCAGCCCATTTTAGTTATATGAATTATATTTGTTTCGTTACCAATATTTGTATCACTTGTTGTAAATGGGTTCAAGCATCCAATGCGCCAATCACCATATGTCTACAACAAATCAAGGTTCCTAACTAGACTTGTGTCCGTAAGAAAGAACCATAAGACATCTATAAAGGATTCAAGCATTTGATGTGTCAAGGATTGTCTACAATGGATCAAGACCTCCACTTTACAAGTGGTGTCAAGATTGATTAAGAAAATAAATATAAATCATATAAAATAAACAATACAAGATTATGATTATTAAGCACATTTCAAGGGTTAGAAAATCCTTAGTCTCATATCAAGGGTTTCACCCTTTCACCTTAGCAAGAGATAATTTAGCAAGACATTATAAAAGAAAAAAAATAAATTGCAAGAAAAAGAAAATTCATTAATAACATTAAAACACAAGAGAGAAAAACACAATAACAAGAGATCCCAGCCAAGGCCAAGATGTCCCAATGGGTCACAAGACACCTCTATTTATAGATACATTCAGAGGCAAACTTGTCAAATTATAAAGAAACATTTGTCAAATATTTTGTTGATAATTGGGGTAATTAGGTGAACCAACTTTGACCACCAATTTTGACATTGAATTACTGAGAATTTTGATCACATGTCTTCAAGAAAGTTGTAGATATTTCTCTCAGCTTTCTAGAATATCTTGATTCATATAATTTGGATACGTATATCAAGAGATATGGTCAAAATACAGGGGCATAGTCAGGCTGGGCTGAAATTGCATATGGGCTCACTTCAAGCCCATTTTTGGTCTACTAAGAGCTCGAATTTGATGATGCTTGTTAAAGACAATCTTGTAGATAATTTAATTAGCTTTCCAAAACATTAAGATTTGTACCATTGTGATCTATAAATGGAAAGTTATACCCATTTTACCGAACCTACAACAAAACCAAAATTAAGAGAAAGTTAATTTCAAAGATGCAAAGACTACAAATATGCTTCAGTTGAAGAATTTAATGACACTATTAATGTAATATGATGAATTAAACTCTTTTTAAGTATACCTAATTAAGTGTTCATCAATAAGTACAAATTCATAGAATGTTAACTTTTCTAAAGTTTATTGAATTAATTTTAACTGTTTATTATATTTGTCGGAAACCAAATTATTATATATAAGAATATTAGGATTTTAGTAGCATATATATATATATATATATATATATATATATATGTATATAGATATAGATATAGATATAGATATATATTTGCACACATATATATATATATATATATATTTAATTTCTTAATTGCATACTTGATGGCTAAAAACCCTTAAGTATCATAAAAATCACGGTGTCAAATATTAACATAAAAATGAGTAAAATATAGCTAAAAAATCCATTCTCAAGGCATACATACTTGACTTACAATAAAGAGTCAAGTATGTTACAATAGATATTTGGCCATTTAAGTGACCGTCAAATATGATATTATTTGACGGTGACGTAGTTGACAGTCAAGAACTGTCAAATAGTTACGTATTTGACAGTTAAAAACGATCAATTTTTTGTGATTTTCTTGTAGTGAAGGGTAAGCAAGTAAGTGATGGTGTGAAGAAGGTGTAGAAAAAGGAGGGAAAGGACATTTCCGTCCTCAATCAAGGACATAGACCAATGCTAGCATTTGGGCCAATAGAAGAAAACATTTACAGAAAGTAGAGATCGAATCAGATAAAATGACGGATTTGAATAAGAAGGTTGACAAGATAAGTGCAAATATAGAGATATTGAAGTTACAAGTGGCCCAATTGACAAAGCTATTAATCCAAAAGCTGACTCTAACTTCACCACCACGTCCAACTCCAATGCATTAACCATCTCTATAAAACTCTAAAAAAACCCAAAAGTTGTTGAAAGAAACCTAAGAAACAATGCTCGAAATAAGGGGGTAGTCACCAAGAATGTCAAAGTAAATGTTGCGGAACCACACTTGAAGAGAAAATTCAGCAACATAGGGTAACCATTGTCCAAGATTTTTTAGAAATCACATGCATATTATGAGTTATTACCATTGCCCTGCAAGCAACAATAGGGACCATACCGACCAAACCATGAACACCATGGATATTGCCTTTTCCATCAAACCACTAGGCACCTTACAGACAACTGCACTCAGTTGCATCATGAGATTCAAGTTCTCATTGACAATGGTCAGATTCCAAATCTTGAAATAGAACTACCAAACACTCGCCAAAACCAATACTCCATACCAGCAACCTTTTTTTTTTGAAAAAGTTACTTAGTAATATAAATCCAAAAAAGTTATAATGTACAAAAATCCGAGGGGCATACCCCAAGAATTACAAAAGGACGTAAAGTCCAAACATACAATCCAACAAAAAGATAGAAAATGAAGGCCACAAGCGGCCTAAACAAAGTAAAAAAGCCACAAACGACCTTAACAACATAAAAGAGAAATGATCACAAACGGTCTAAAACATAAAAATACAAGAGCTTTAACATACCAGCAACCTCTCACTTGATTAGTTTGAAGTTGATGAAGTAAACATTACTGAACTCCTTTGAATAGATAGATTTAATTGGGGGTAAGGCAACCAAGATTGACTGAGGAATAAAACTGTCACTTAGCGGAGACTATCAGTAATAAGAATGCTTTTGAGGACAATGTTTATTTTTGTGATTTGATTGTTTACTTTGAGCACTTCACTTGATATTTGTTCAAGTTAAAACATATAAGTTGTGTGGTCTTTTTGATGATCAAGATCCTATCATATAACTATGATACTTCGTGGAAATGGACCTTTTGTAATGCTTGATATTATTTGTATGTTTTATTCTTTTGATAATTGAGTTTAATTCTTGATTTCTTCAACACTCAAGCATGAGAGCCATGAAAATGGAACCTTTCGGCCACTTAGACAAATCTTATATGAATAGGGTGATTTGTTGACATCTCACAGGATTCTAGAACCCGTTTGATCACCATGCAAGGTGAAATCTTTGGTTACACAATGTTAAGGAAATGATTTAGGCCTTCTTTGGATCGATTAAGCATTTTCAAGCCAACCCATGCATAATCATTATCCGTAGTGCATCCCATTGAGCTTGATTAAGCCTTTTTCTTTGTCAAACCATTAAAATTTACCTTAACACTAAAAGTTTTTCCCACTTAATACCCTTCACTTATAGCATACAGACATTCTAAGAAAGGACATCAAGAGCTATGCTTATAAAGCAAGCAAGGAGTTCGAAAAGGTTCTTGATATACAATGTTATACAAAAAGAAGGGAAAAAAGAAGAGAAAAAAAAAGAAAAGAAGAAAAAAAAAAGAGAAAGAAAAAATAATAAAAAAATTAAGAAGAGAGAAAAAAAAAGAAAGAGAAAAGAAGGAAGAATAGATGGTTTGCCAAAGGACAAAAAGACTAATGAAAATAGTGTAAGAGTCAATGCTCTCAGATCCTAGAATGGTTATTTGACTATGGGTAATTTAGCTGTATAATTTCTCAATTATACCTTGACCCTAGCCTCATGTTACAAGCTTCATAAAGCACTAATGATCCCTGATATTATGATTAAGAGTGGTGTGAAAAAGGGGCCTATGGTACTTCTTTTGTTTCAATATCATTAGAGATTGATCACTAGTTTCTGTTAATATAAAGCTATTCGAGTAGCAAAATGTGAAATATGATTGGATATGCACACACACATGAAGAATCCTGAATGAAATGGTATCGGTATCGGAATTAAAGTTCTAAATAGTGACAATGTCAATGTATTCCCTTTGTACTATTGAATTTGAGGAATTTTTGAGGAGCCTAATTATGAATCGGATTGATACACAACTCACATTTTGACCTATCGAGTGTTTGGTATGCTTTGTTTCTCTTTTGATTGAGGACTTGCAAATGTTAGAGGATGGAAGCATGTGATTCATTGTGGCCAGTATGTTGAGTTCCATTTCCTTTTTGGACCAGCAAAAGTTAGAAACTGGAGGCAAGTGATGTGTGAGGATATACAAAAGTTTGGATTCGAGGCCATTCAATGCATCCTATGTTAGCACTCTGATGGGATTGAATATTTTTCATGCATATACATTGTGCTTGATATGTTGGGACAGTTTGGAATCCATTAAGGAATACAAACAAGCAAAGACACTGGAGAATGCCAAATTTGTGACACAGAGGGTAAAGACCCTTAACAATTAAAGTGAAGAATATGATGGAGGAATGCATAACAGCTTTGAGGAAAGTGATGTTGAGTTTTATTTGGCAAGGGAATGTCTATCCAGTAGAAACCACTTGGTTTGAGAAATTGTCAATCTATTTGGGACTTCAATTAAGGTCATCATCTTAATCATCTTATGTAGCATATGAGAAACGAGGAGACATGGAGGTGACATTTGAAAAAAGAATTGCAAGGTGGTTGAGGCAACTGATTCTTGAAATGGATGGAAGCATAATTCTTTTTGCCAAAATTAGGGGTAAGGCAGATGGTTGAGTTTTATGAGGAGATCAGTAGATACAAATTTGGGGTATCATACCATTGTAAACGGGGTTTTCATCCTGCTAGAGCGTTTGCGACCACGATACTGTGTCAAAACCTCTTTCGAGACTTAAGGAAACACAAACGAGCCATGGGCACATTTGAAGAAAGGAGTCGCCACCTAATTATTGAATTGGGAATGAATGGGGGCAATCTGATCCCTCGCTTTAGGACTTAAACTATGGGTTCAGGAAGTTAGGTATAAGTCCTTTTACTCGCCCGGATGTAAATCTGGCCTCCACTCGGGAAATACCAAATAGAAATATCTCGTATTATTGCTTAGTCTGCTTAGCATTGTTCGTTTTATGCACGCATTTCTAGTTTTATCTTTGTTAGGCATATGAAGTGATTATTCAATCATTGACAGTTGTATATTTATACAAAGAAAGAGGGAGGAGAATAGATTATATTTCCATCACACATGGGGGAAAGGGAGAGGATTACAATAATTGTTATTCAACAATAAAGTAAATTTTATATTTCATCCATACAATCCATCGTATATATCATAGGGATTCAAGTCGAGACTCGATAGATAATGAATTCCTCACCATCATTTGTGGGTCTATTCAATGTCTATCAAGTCTTTATATACATATTCATGTTATCCAAGTATTCATTCTAAATGATGGTCCCTCACCATCAATATGAGTCCATCATCACTTCGTGGCATCATACAATTACACTTCTAATCATGATATATTCGTACATTCAAAAACAATCAAACAAAGCCATAATCTAATATCATGGCATTTTAGCCTAGATTTTGATAAATTCTATCATGGTAATTCTACCTATAGCTATTCTAGCATAATTCATATAAAGTATCATGGCATTTCTAACCTAAAACATGATTCTCATGGCTTATTCTAGCCTAAACATGGCATTCATGGCATATTCTAGCCTAATTCATGGCATTCATGGCATATTCTAGCCTAATTCAAATATCCAACATCAATCATGGCATTCAAGGGCAAAACAATAATACTTACCTATTCTATGTTATTCCCCAGCATTCATCAAAGCCAATAAGTTTTCCTATCATAATTCTAATCATGTGCTCTTAAGCATGATTCTAGACATGTTCTTCTAGTCATGATTCTAAGGAATCACAAAGAAAATAAATTCTTAAGCATGATTCTAGACATGTTCTTCTAGTCATGATTCTAAGGATTAACAAAGAAAATAAATTCTTAAGCATGATTCTGAAAAAGGAAGGATTGTAGACTAGACATGCTAGACATCTTGCAAAACGAATTGGGTTAGAACAATTAGGCTTTGATAATAACCATAGACATGCTCCTAAGCATAAATATAAATCCTAAACATGCTTTTTCTAAGCAAGATGAGAAAATGGGAGGGAGGAGAGAATTCTGTTCTTAAGACATACCCTTTTCGGCTTTAGAGCAATAGAACGCCTAGAAAATTTTATACTGGAAAAGACTTCTTGAATTCTCAAGCATGTTTTTAAGAGGGAGAAGAGATGATTGTATTTGATAATCGATGTGTATTACAAAGTGAGAGGAGGGGGGTTTATATAGGAGAGGGGTGAAGATGAAAAAGGAAAATTTCTAAGCAAATTTAGAAAAATAAGCATCCAAGGGTCGGGCGGCCATCTTTAGACAGCCGGGCGGCCATTGGTCAATAGCCGGACGGTTGTCTAATGGTCGGCCAGTTAATTTCCATTTGGCCTCTTTCTTTTTTGTCATCCTTCGATGCAATCCTTTCGATCTTCATCCCTTCAATCATGCATAACTTTTCAAGTTCAACTTCGATTCATGATCTGTAAATTTCTACAAAAACGAGACATCCGTAGCTTCACAATGATATATGACATATCATCAAATTCCTCCTGATTATTTCTGTGATTTTTCAAAGTCATGTGTTAGTTTTTGAGGCCTTTCACCAACTTCTTCTTACCCTTCTTTTCTTGACTCTCATGGGTATTTTGGTCATTTTCTTTGCTCGACATTCATCCTCATTTTATCATCGAGCCTAAAAAATTCAGTGTCTACAACTTACCTCCTACTTTGGAGAGGTTTGAGAGACACAAAAGTTGACAAGTAGTCTTGCTTCATCTTTCTTTCTCTCGTCTTAACATCCTCGGCTTTGTCCTCCTTCGTTTTGACTTTCTCATCATCTCTCTCTCTTCTTCTATTCCTATAAAAGGTGCACCCATTTGAGTGCTAATGTGCCCTTCTAAGGGCAGATGTACCCGTTTAAGGGCTAATGTGCCCATCCAAGGGTGGATGTGACTATCCAAGGTGGGTGTGCCCATCCAAGGGTTGAGGTGCCCATCCAAGGGTTGAGGTGCCTATCTAAGGGCTGAGGTGCCCATCTAAGGGCTGAGGTACCCATCCAAGGGCAAACGTGCCTATCTAAGGCAAGTGTGTCCATTCAAGGGCTGAGGTGCCTATCTAAGGGTGAACGTGTCTATCGAAGGCGAGTATGCTCATTTAAGGGCGGAGGTGCCCATCCTAGGGCGTATGTGCCTATCTAAGGCGGATGTGCCCATTCAAGGGCTAGAAATTATCCTTATGATGCTTACAATAAAACACTCTTTGATGCACCTACTTCTTAGGGTTTCTAACACTCTTCAGTGCACCTACTTTTTAAGGTTTGGTAACACTATTCAGTGCGCCTATTCTAAGGGCTTCAAACATTCTTAAGCGCACCTGCTTCTGAAGGTTTGATAACACTCTTCAGTGCACCTATTCTAAGGGCTTCAAACACTCTTAAGTGCACCTACTTCTTAGAGTTTTCAACACTCTTCAATGTACCTCTTTTTAGGGCTTGTGCCTATTCTAATGGCTTAAAACACTCTCAAGAGTATATACTTCTTAGGGTTTTCAACACTCTTTAGTGCACCTCTTCTTAGGGCTAGTGCCTATTCTAAGGGCTTAAAACACTTTTAAGTGCATCTACTTCTTAGGGTTTCCTTCTAATGCATGCCCATCAAGAAAACTTTTATCATGCTCTGTTTCACGGTCTTTAGACCTTCTTATTCTTCATTCATATTTGGTCTCTTCAAATTTTGCATTCGTTGGGTTTCATGCCCCTCTTCTGATAATTCTTCATGCTTCCTTAGTCTACTTCAAATTTCGTATTCAATGGGTTTTATGCCCAAGCTTCTATTCTTGATTCCTTTCAATCCACTAGGGAAAATCTTTTGATTTATCATGTTCTGACATTCTTCATTCTTGACTTCTCTTGCATCCACCATTCTCGTCATTATTCCAGATTCTTGGACTTATTATGGATTCTTCCATTTGTCTTTATAACTTCCTGCACAATTCAAAAATTTCTCGATGATTGTAAAATCAATTCAAATTTTTACTACATTTGGTGTGTTATTCAACAAATTGCTTTCTAGTATCTGGAGGAATTCTTCCATGTGATTCTGATCCAAGATTCTATTGACTGAGGTCGGTCTTCTTTCCTTGCGAGTTGCTAAATCATTGCCATGGTTGAGCACTGGTCACTGATTTCATTAGAAATGTCTAGTGGTCAATTAGGAATTTCTTTTTTTCTCTTTTTTTTTGTTTTTTTCTTTTTCTTCTTCTCTTTTCTCTTTTCTCTCTCTTTTCTTTTTTCTCTTTCTTTTATCTTTTTTCTTTCTTTCTTCTTTTGTTTTCTCTCTTTTTCATTTGGCCCCTTATTTGGGGGATGATCGATCGACTGTCTAATAGTCACTCGGCTATCGGACCGATGCTCGACTATCAACCACAAGCCGCTCATCTTTTCGCATCCTCATTCGTGCATAACTTCTTTGTTTTGCATCCGATTTACTCTCGGCTTCTTCCTACGTGTTCATCTCAACTTCTTCTTTCTAACGACGTGTCATCTAGTCCACCTTGACCTGAAGAGATTGATCTGGTCTAAAAATCGACATCCTGTTTCTTCCGAGAGACTAGGAGGTGCCGGTTGTCTACTACGTGGCTTCTCATATAATCAATTTGGTACACAATTTTCTCATTCTTTACTTTTTCTATTTTCCTCAAATGTGTTTTAGCTTGCATTCATGTAGAAACTTCAATTTCTTTCTCTAAGATTATCATGAGAACTAGATGTGTAGGGCATTTTTTGGAGCCCATAGTTGGTTCTTAAAGATAGAGAATGATGCAGTTAGGAGAAGGATCATCAATACTAGATTCTATGAGTTTATTACTTGTCTTCTGCGTGCTAAGTGGTACACTGATTGTCAGGCATTAGCTGCTTTGTGTAAGAGGTGGATGGATATGACCCACACATTCCATCTTCCGTTTGGTGAGATGACGATTATGCCTTTGGACATTGCTGCCTTGACCAGTCTTCCTATTAACTTCGATTCCTATTAACGCTTGTATTACAGATTCAACGAATTAGCATATAATGATCAAAGATCTTCTTGGGTGTGAGGTGAAGGTCAAGAGCAATGTTTCCATTCGATATGCTCCCCTACATGACTATTGGAAACGGAGGTCCAATCTGACTCTAGTTGAAGTGGACCAGTATGCTCACAGCTTCATAGTTTATCTACTAGGTACGATGCTTTTTGTCAATGCATTGAACACCACTGCTGATGCGTTCGAAACTAGCAAGTATACTAGTCGCACAAGTAATAAAGTGATAAGTAAGATATCGTTCCCACGAGGATTGATTCTAATTGAATTTGTTATTTCCAGCAACAATAAACTAAACAGGGGGGATTTTTGTTGAATGCTTTACTAAATGAAATAAGAATGCAAGTAAAGAATAACAAAACAGAAAGTAAATTTGAATGAAAAATCAATGGGAGAAAGCTGGTTAAGGGATCCTTCTCTACCACAAGATATGGATTTGTGAATTAATTGTAGAATTGTCATCTAATTACAGCATTGAAGTTATCAACCGTAGATAATAACAAGCTCTATTACCCCAATCTTTCCTTACTTTGTTGTTAAATAAAACAAGCTCTTTATTTAATCTCTATCCATTAAACAACCTAGAACAAGCTCTCTGAGTTTAATTCAATGGATGCATTATGATAAGAAAGATAGGTTGATCTAAGCAATAAACACACAAGCTCGGATTATTTAACTTAGGTTATATTCTCCAATTGTAATCTCTGATCACAATTTTGCTACTAATGATTAGAAATTCAAGACAATTACGGATCAAGATTTCTAGTCTAGCAATAAATCACAATCAGATTATATTCAGTTGGCCACTCAAATACAATCAGCAAGCAATCATAAGCATTAAATATGGGAGAATACAAGCAACTTCAATTAGAGAATTGGATAACAATTCCTTACACAATCAACTTACAAAAACCATATCAGGGGCTTTGAAATCACCCTCAACCAATTCAGATTCAGTTACACATGTTTAAGAACGTGGTAAATACAATACAACATGGAGACATTCCAGAAAATGAAAGGGAAGGGAAAAACTTAGCAAATTTGATGTAATTCTCTTTGGATTGTAGTTCTTTCTCTTTCCAAGCTTCCTTTCTCCTTCAAGAACTCCAGGAGATGAAAGAATTCCAGAGCTGCAGCCTCCACCACGTTCTCCCCTCTTCAAGTTATGAAAATAAAACCTTAAAATGTGTTTAAATACTCTGCTACAGTAACCTGCTACAGTGTCCCGTATTATACATGCTACAGTGATTTGTGGAATTACATTTCTATACTTCTCACACTGTTTTGATTACAACTTTTGGTACACTGAATGGATTTATAAACCGTAAATTTCTCCAGAAAATAGACTTCGAGAGCTTTCCAACGGTATATAATATGTCATCGGGTTCATTGTATATCAATACAATTAAATCCGAGAAGATGGTTGACTAGCAGAGGTGAAAATGAAGGGTTTTACTCCATTTTTGTGCAAGTTGCTCCAAAACTCCTACAAACATCAAAACCACACAAAAACATAAAAATACCAAGGAATATAGCAAAGAAACATGGACGAATTGATATGAAAATGATACATAAATAGACACTTATCAAATTCCCCCACACTTAGACTTTGCTAGTCCTCGAGCAACTACGACAATATGAAACAAAACTAAATCAAACAGATTCAAAGAAAAAATTAAAACACACATGTTTTAACTTGCAAATAGGTCTCAAAGATTGTACTTAATTATAACCCAAGGAAAACTTCAAAATAATGCACTTGATCAAGAATTTCATCTCAAAGATTAGTTTCGCTTCACTTCAATTCCTCAAGTGCGTGTGTGTAGAGCCATTCTCACCTAATCACTTGTAATCCGGATGAGTTTATGCATAAAAATGAATCATATTTAATATTGAAGATGTGTGTATAAATGAACTCCATAGGCCTGCTTTTCAAGTCACTCTCCACTAATGTAGACATGCACAACACCAAGGATCAAGTAGGACTTTATTAAGCTTGTAACGTTTGGCTTGGGTGAAGGTATGATAAAGGATAATAATTTGGCTCAAATCACCCACAAATACATAAATCATTCAAGACTATGTAGAGCTCAACCCTATAACACAACTTCATTTCAATTCACCAGGTTACTCCCCCAAACTTATTTAGAACACTCAATCTTTTTTTTTTTCGTAGAAAACAAAAGAAAACTACACCCCCACACTTTGTTGTTTCATTCTTTTTAAGAACACTTAAGGGTATAGATCTCTTATTCTTCTTCTTTTGTTCTTTTTTTGTTCTTTTTTTTTCTTTTTTTCTTTTTTTTTTATTACACTTCCCCTCCCCCGCACTTAAACAACACATTGTCCTCAATGTGTAACTACGTGGACGATAAGTACAGATTGGCTTTTTTTTTCTTTTTTTCTTTTTTTTTTTAACAAACATAATAGAACTCACTTGCATTGCTCATGACACATCCCAACCTCATCTAACTTCCCAAAACCAGAACATAGCTCAGAATTTAATTGTGAATGATCTACATGCTCATAGGTAAGGGATAAACTGTTTGGAACAAATTCATTTGAGGTTAGGAAATCTTTTAGTGAGTTAACAAAGAAAAAGGCTTACAAAGGCTCAAAGGGGTAACTAGGGATCAATTTCAGTCAAGGTTGGCTATTAAGGCTCAAACGGTCCAAAGATGGCCTAAATCATTTCCCCAATGTTGCACAGTCTAGGATTTCGCCTCGAGTGACCATCAAACAAGTTCTAGAATTCATTGAAATCTGAAGAAACATTTAAATTACATAAACTTTCTCTAAGTGAACAAATAACTCAGTGATAATAGCTCAGTGCTCAATGTTGCGCAAGGAATCAAAAGCAAAGCGAAAACCAATAAACATTTCAAGCACACAGATCCATGCATCATTTATCATTTTCCAAGAGTTATTCTTAATTCAATCATTATCTTATCATCGACCCACAAAATGCAAGAAAAGAGGTACGTGGCGTTGTTACACCTGAGTCAAGATTGTATATTTCAACAATCCTTAGGACCAGTAGCCCGCAGACTTAAGGTTTCCAGCCTATATACCTTTATTATGAAAGAACAAAACAAGAAAAAAGACACCTCAAAAAACATGAAATAAACAAACTATAGATTTACTGAGAGAGAATGCGTTTCAAGAGTTAAGAAAACCCCATATTCTGCCATTCTCAGGTTTTTCCACAATGTTTTTTTTTTTCGAATCGAAACTGATAAAAACAAAAACACACAACAACTCGAAATTACATAAAACTAAACTTACTCAGAAAATAATAAAGTCCAACAAATCAGCAAACACAAACAAGTCAGTTAGAATGGGTCTAAAAAGTTTAGAAGTTAGCCTCCTTATTCAGCCATTATGGATTAAAGAAATCCAGAATGCGTTTCAAGAGAACTTGAACTTTTTAAGCCACCACTCTAAAAGCCAAGATTAGAAAATATTACCTGGGACGAAAGAAACAACCTGAAAAAAAAAACTCAAACTCAAATAAACACAATAAAGAGAAAGCAAACGAAAATGAAGCAAACCAGCAGATAGAGATTACAGATGGAGGGTTAAATCCAGTTTACGCCTCTTATTGCCTTCTCCAAACCAATCATCCGAGCTGTTGTTGGATCAGGCGAATAGACGAATTCTTGTAGTTTGTCAATTAACTCCCCTGCCGTTGAAGCTGTAACAAGGATTTGCCTTGCTGATGGTGAGATAAAATTTTTTTCTACAGCTTGATCAAGAAAAGACAACAAACCATCAAAAAAATTATTGACATTTAACAAACCAATGGGTTTTTTATGGATGTTTAGCTGTGCCCAAGAGGTGATTTGAAATATCTCCTCTAATGTGCCATAACCACCGGGTAAAGCTATAAATGCATCGGACTTAACAACCATATGTGCAATACGCTCATGCATGCTAGAGACTTGTAACTCTTCCCCGATTGTGTTGCCTACGATATCTCGCACAGCTAATGGTTTAGGGATAATGCCGAGAACTTTACTTCCTCCCAAGGATGCAGCTGTCGACACACACCCCATTAACCCAAGACTACCCCCTCCATAAATCAAATGAATACCCCTCGCAGCTAATGTCCTACCAAGATCAAGAGCTGCTGTTGTAAACTCTCCATCTTTACCAAATTGCGATCCACAAAATACGCATATATTTTGGAATCGCCAAATTGGTGTTTTCTCCATTTCTAAAAGTGCTCTAAACTTGTGCAAGACAATGATGTACGTTAGGTATTTGCGATTCAAGTGCAAGACAGGTTATAAAATGACATTTGAGAATATGCAAAATGGATATATGCACACGTAAAACTCTCAAATTTGACACATGGGGACATAATTTCGGTGGGGGTTGCTCGATGCAGATTTATCGCCCCAAAATTTGAAAAAATGAGATATGCTTTCTGCGAGGTTTGACAAAACCTACACACTTGTCTCCCACGTGAAGCATGGAAAATGGAGATACACTTTCGGCGGGGTTTGACAAAACCTACACACTTGTCTCCCACGTGAAGCATAAAAAAATGGATACACTTTCGGTCGGAGGGTTGACAACCTCCACACACACTTGTCTCCCTTGAAGCAAAAAAAGTAAAGATACAAGGTTAGAAAACCTGCCTTATAGTGTGTATAAGTCATATGGTTTGTCAAAAAGAAAACTTGAAATTAAAACAAACAAAATCAACAAACAACAACAACACAAAAACAACATTGATAAGCAGATCAAACGAAACAAGAAAGAAATAAAATTCGACAACAACAACACACTTTCAAATTTACAAGTAGTTGTGATTGTGGCTCACATCTTCCTCTGGTTTTACGTCCAGTAACGGCTGAAACGCCTTCTATGATTCGGGGATTTGCTTCCCATCCAGTTTTCTTATAAACTGGCAAACAGGGTCGTTTTTAGTCAGATTCCCTAGACTATAACACTGCAATTCATCACGAAATTGTGTCCATAGATTACGCAATTCACGCTGAACAAGTCCACAAGAATGTGACTCGAGAGTTAACAAAACATTATCCAGCGACTCATTACTCAAACCATTCTTAATAAATGAAAGTTTATCTTCTCTATTCCTGGACGCAAAACCTAATGAACGACACGTCTGGTTACAATTCCATCTAGCACATTTATAACATACTTGTAACCTTTTCGCTCTTCGCCTCTTGGCGTAGTAGCTCTTTCCTAGACCAGGCCTGTATTTTGCGAGATTAATGTCCGGCTCACCGGACAATCTCACCTTGGCTTCGATAAGCCATCGGATATCAGCAGCACATTTAGGAGCATCAATGCCCAAAGTCTAGTCATCCGTACTTTATAAATTTTAAACACAGCATTTTGAGGAAGTGAAGGGAAATATTTACGAAGGTTCGATAGAAAGATATCAGCATCCATTGAAGAGAAGAAAAGGAGAGATAATACCGATAATGCGATTGAGTTTGTTCTTCTCCCAGATATGCACGTTTCAAACCTTCGAACAATGGCTTCAACTCCCGTTTGAATGTTTCCTCAAGCTGTTACACAACTGAACTCGAAGTACAGAATAATCAAATTAAACAAAAGGAAGGAAAAGAAAAGAGCAGAAACGAAACTAAAGACACATAAAAGAGATAACAACACGATAGCAAACAAAAGTAAAAAACAATTAAAAAAAATATAAAAACAAATAAGACAGATGGCAAAGAGAGATAAAACCTGTTCAATTTGATGGTCTCCGAAAGGAATCTCCTCGAGACACAAAAATTGATCATTATTACCTTATTTTATTTTTCTTTTCTTTTTTTTATTTATTTTTCAAAAACTAGTGGGTTGCCTCCCATACGCGCTTGTTTAACGTCGCTCAGACAGCCCGACGTTGGTTCCATCATGGAAGGGTCCAATCTTCGCTGTCCTTCTCTAGTGGGCTTGGATCCTTTTTCCAACAAGAATTGGTGCATGCATATGGCTGGGCCTTGGATGTTAGCAATCGTCCACCCAATAGCTGTTTTGTGGTCTGTACGTATTCGGACGAGTTTCTCTTCTTGTATTCGTGCAAGGCCCATTTCTATTATAATTGGCAAGGGATCATTCTCACTCAATAATCCATGCCTCAAATGATCTGGAAGAAGCTTAAGCTCCAAGGCAGGGGCTGTCATCACAGAAGGAAGAATTTTCTCATTAGATAAAGGAAATTGAATGTATGAAACATCATACCTATTTGTGGTTATTGTGATGGTCTCATCTAAGCTTGTCACAACTTCCTCCATTTCTTTGGACACTTGTATCAAAATTTCTGACTCCTTAGAATTTTCTGTCCCTATGTGCTCATTAATAGCTATATCCAATCCATTCTTGCGAGTTAACTCAAAACATTGTTGTGGCAAAGAATCAATAATGTCAACTGCAAAAACAGAATGCAAATCACTATGGTACCTCATTGCCTCGAAAATATTGAAACGGATCACTTTGCCATCAAACTCCATGGTGAAAGTGCCATCATGAACATCAATCTTGGTTCTAGCATGTTTCAAGGATGGTCTCCCTAAAAGAAGCGGAGTTGGATTAGGAGATGTCTCATCCTCTATTTTAAGGACATAGAAGTCTGCTGGGAAAACCAATTGATTCACCTGCACAAGCACATCTTCCACAACTCTTTTGGGATATGCATTAAAATGATCAGCAAGTTGAATGGTAATACCCGTTTTCGCAAAGGTCCAAGATTTAAAGAAGCATAAATAGAATATGGCATGACATTAATAGATGCTTCTAAATCTAACATAGCTCTTTCAAACTTGGTTTTACCAATAATGCATGGAATGGTGAACGTACCCGGATCTTTGCATTTCGGAGGAATTTTTTCTTTGTAGAACAGCTGAAACATTTTCCCCCACACTTACTTTCTCATTTCCTTTTTAACT
>SNVD02009608.1:0-40262 GCA_013180625.2 Boswellia sacra | reverse complement strand
CTCAAAATAGACCGCCGACCCTTTGTGGTTGTGTCGGTGTTGGGCCAAGAGCTGCTGGCCAAGAAGCACCAACAACACGCGGCGATTGTTCTCGAGTCAGCCCTCAAGATAGATAACAATCTCGAGTTACCGCCTCTGGGAATCCCCTCCTCACCCACGGCACTCACGCCGCCAATCTCAGGCTCGCCGACCAGCGGAACGCCTGCAACAACGCCGGTCAACGTGATGACACCCTCGACGGCAATCTCAGCCAATCAGCAGCGTCGATTCAAGAGTTCTGTGCTGTCATCGATAGCTTTGGCCTATTGCACGATGCGAGACTACAAGAAGGCCATCAACTATATGCTCAAAGAGCTCGAAATTGAGACTGAGCTAGACGATGTGGCTGGCCAGTGTCGAGTGCTCAGCAATCTAGGATATACTTACTACAAGATGCGCCAGTACAACCTAAGCCTTGAAGCGCACCGGAAACAGCTCAATATGGCCATGAAGACACACCTGTTTGCTCAGGCTAGCCAGGCACTGAATGCCATCGGACATGTGCACGTTGCACGCAACGACTACGCAAGTGCGCTGACCAGCCACACGCGCTGTTTGGACATACTTAGGCAGTTGGGAGACAACTATCAGAGTCAGTTCAAGGAGTTGCTCGCCATAGGTCATATCAATGTCATGATGAACGATCTTAATGCCGCGCGGGAACGCTACAATGAGGCTATCCAGCTGGCAAGCAAATGGGCTTCAGCTCTGACGTCTAGTGCCAAGTCGGCTGGACCAGTGGCACAGGCGGCCGAGTCCACGGTGGCCTCCATCATGGTGAACTTCAATTTGGCACACCTGGCGCTGAAGCGTCAACAATTCCGTGAGGCGCGCGACCACTACCAGACAGTGATAAAACTTAGCAACACCTTGGCGAGTCCGCACTTGTACGAGATGCGCGCCGCCAACGGTCTGGGTCAAACATTCAGGTTGCAGAAGCGCTTCGACGACGCCGCCGGTTGGTTCGAGAAGCAACTCCAGCTGGCTCGAGCGCTTAAGAGCCATTTGGGTCAGAGTCAGGCACTGTGTAATTTGGGGATGATAAACCAGCACTTCAAAGACTACCTGGGCGCCGAGCGTTTGTTCAAAGACAACCTGCGGCTCGTAGAGCGCGACCCGCACCTGAAGGCTTACGCGCACAGTTATCTGGGCAGCACATATTTCATGATGGGCCACTACAATGAGTCCAGTCTCCACTACGAGACCTCGCTGAGCCTCTTCAAGGACCTGGACTACTGTGTGGCCGAGCAGAAGACGATCGAGCTCAACATAGCTTTTGTGCAGGAGAGAATGGGCCGCACAGAGGCGAACCTCCAGCAGCCGGTCGCTGCGGCTGGCCCGACGAACGGTAATCAACAAAACGCACCTGTTGCTCCAGCTGCACAAACCACCAAGAAGGTTATGCTATCATCCTAGAGGCGATGCGATAAATTAATGTTCCTAATCGATAACACTGTGGCCTTAGCATGAAGATTAATGAATACAACTAAACTTTTGCGTTCAATTCTTGTGTCCGCTTTACATCCGTCTGTTCGAGGACAACTAGGCGCTCGATTAAGGCCACAATGTGACTCCCACAGGGGTTTGTTGTGGCGGTGACCTGTGGCGCCACAGGGGCGCTATCAGTTATGGGGCGCGCCAACAACGACGTCCACGAGGAGGCGGCGTTGATTGGATGGGCGTGACTCAGTTGCGCGTGGGCTTGTTTTTATAGCCAGTGGAGCGCTTTGACGAGGGTATGCCCCAAACAAGCTCGCGGTGGCGGCAACTCACTTAGCCAAACTAACGAGCGACTCTAATTCGAGTGTCGAGTGGCTAGCCAGCGAGTTCATCAGCGCTGCTCAGCGCACCCACCCACACGCTCGGCCGGCCTCCTCCAACAAGGCACGCGCACTCATCGGCCGCCCGCTCGGCCGGCTGGCTGGCTGGCTTGCTAACCAAATTACGGCAATTGTTTGCGCGCCATCCGAGCTATCTGGAGCACAACCACCGCCATCGCCGCCGACGCCGCGGCTGCAATCACAAGCGAGCGCCGCGCTGATTGTTATGCCATCCATTAGAGTGCCTCCTGCCCATCGACATCGCCGAGGCTTGGCAAATTATTTTCCAGCCATTTGGGCGCGCGGAATAACGCGCCGCTCGTGGCGACGGCGCCGCTGGTGTCGAGCGACGAGATGTGAGCACGATAATAAGGAACACAATGAACACACGGCACAGAACAAATCCCCACTGGCCCCGCTCGCTTGTGGCCACAGCCGACACTGCCGCCGTCGCCATCAACGACACACCATCGCGACGGACGTCTCTGGCTTCAGGCGGCCGGGCGGGCGACCGGGCGGGCGTGCGCGCGCGGCTTCTGTTTGGCGTTGATTGTTGTTAGTATAACGTTTCATGGGACTCTCGCTAAGCTCGATCTTGTTCGACTTGTTTGTTGAGTGTATTTGGGGGCTCGTGTCCGTCGTGTGTTCGTAGAGTGCACATAGTGAGTGAGCGCCGTGTCAGTGAGCTGATGTGAGCTTATGTGACTGCTTATTTGCGTGTGCCGCTGCTGGTGTACGTGTCCGTGTCCGCGTCCGTGTGCGTGTGTGGGCTTGAGTGGCCATTGAAAGATTGGAGGCGCCCGTTCGCAGGCGCTCTTGGTAGAGCGTTGAGAGTCATATCGAGTGGTTAGCGGCAAGCCTGGCCCAAGACGACCACCTCGTCCGCCGGCCTGCGAAATAAAGAGGCTTAAAAACATAACGACAAAAACACAGACCCCCAAAAGTCACACACAATGCCACGGCCATCTAGCGCCTCAGTGGCCGCCATAGATCTCGTCCGCATACCTCAGCCTGGCCGCCCCCGGGGTTGCGCCAAGAAGCCAGTGAGCAACAGTCACAAGCAGCCCTTATTAGCTCAAGCCTCAAGTTGGCGGCTCCGCTGGGGCCGCTGCCAGAACCCAACGCGAGCGCGAGCCTCTTCTCGCGGACGCCTCGAGCTGGCCCTATTCACTTGGCTGGCGGCGCTGGCACTTGTGAGCGGCGGCGGCCAAGTAGCATGGGCCCAGCTCAGCATCAAGCCGGCCGACTTCGAGCGCCTCATAATGCCCTGCTATCTCGGCGGCGGCGGCGCCTACCCAAACGGCGGGCCGCCCTCGTTCCCGCCCCCGTACTCAGCCAGCGCAATGGTGGGCTCGGCCAGCAACTTGGGCGGCTCGTCGCAGGCCGCGGCCGTTTCGTCGGCGAGCCAGTTCGGCCGACAGACAAACGGTCGCGGGCCGAGCGACTATTTCGGCCCTGTTGGCGGCCAATCGCCAGCGTCGGCGTCGTCGTCATCGCTAAGTCAAGACTCGCAAGCCTCGCCCAACGGCGCCGGCGGCCGGCTTGGCGCTAGTGGCTCGGCGCCGCCCACTTACCTGGGCAGCTCTTCGCAGGGCGCCAGCTACTACAGTCCGCTGGGCGTGGCGGGCGGCTCGGGCCAGCCGCGTGACGGGCTCACAGTGAGCCTGGGCCAGACACTGCCCCGCGCCAACACCATCGACAACTTCATCGCGCTGGTCGCCAAGATCGAGTCCACCAATCCGCGACTCGCGAACGACCCCGACCAGCTGATCCGCTCGCTCCTGTCGCGCTTCCGGCTGGACAATTACTACTACGACGTGCGCACGCGCACGCCCATCAGCGAGCCCGACCGGCGCTTCACAGACATCCAGCCCGCCCTCTTCTCGCCCATGCTCGCGGGCTCGGCGGCCGGGCAGCAAGACGCCTACGGCAATCGCGCCGCTTACGGCACTCAATATGCGGGCCTGGCGCTCACTGGCGACCAGTTCCCCGAGCAGGCGCTCGACCAGGACGAAAAGTGCTCCATGTACTTTATGCTCAGCCACTTTGTCGACCGCAGTGCCGCGCGCGACGCCACGCCCATGCTGGGCCAGCTGCCCGTCCCGCAGCTCTCGGGCCCGCTCATGGGCCAGCGCGCGCCCAGTCTGCAGGCGGCGGGCGCGGGCTACCCGGGCCAGTCTGCGAACAGCGCCTTCGGCAATGGGCAGCGCTACTCGGGGCCGTCGCCGAGCTTCGGCTCGCCCGCCACGGCCAACATGAACGCCTTCGGGACGGGCGTGTCGAACTCGCAGCCCGAGTACGCGGGTCGCAGTCCCTACGGCGTGAACGCGCCCCAGGCCTCGTCGAGCCAGCAGTTCAACTCGATGCTGCTCAACTCGAACCTCCGCAACCCCAACGCCCAGTTTCCCGCGGCCGCCGTGCGCCCGCCCACCATCGACGCCTCGCTGACGGGCCGCCAGCAGGCGGGCGCCTACTCGACGTCCCAGTTTGCAGGCTCGCAGCTGCAGCAGCAGCAGCAGCAGCAACAGATGAACGCCCGCGACGACCGGCTGGCCGTCGAGTACGGCGTGGTGACGCTGGCGGGCCAGGACAACGCGGCGCTGGTGCTGAATCGGGTGCTCTTGGGCCTGTTGGCGGCCAACACCGAGCCCCAATCGCTGAGGCAGCTCGCCTCGCTGCTCTACCCCATGCAGACGCCTCTGCCCACGGCCAAGCTCGACGACATGCTCGACCCCCTGTTCGCCGTCACCCTGGCCGACCTCTGGGCGGTGGCCGCCAACCCCAAGGCCGGCAAGACCACTCTGCTCGGCGACAACGGCCACTGGAACTCCTCCATGTGCCCCACAACCTTCACCCTCGACCGCTCCAGCTCCATCCGCTTCACCACCGCCGAGCTGCTCGGCGGCCTCGACGGCTTCAACCTGGGCTTCCTCCGGCGCCGCCTCATGTCCATGCGCCGCCAGGTGCGCCTCAGCGAGCTCCTGCGCATCTACTACTCGCGCCTCGGCTTCCGGCCGCAGTTTCCCGAGGTGGGCGTGTGCCAGCGGGGCGTGACGCTGGCCAGCCAGTACGACGAGTTCCGGCGCCAGGCGGAGAACTACTGGCGTCTCCATCAGCTCACCTGGCCCACCTCGGACGCGATGATTGCGGACCAGATCAGTCGGCTCGAGGCCATGCGCGAGCTCACCCGCCAGGCGGCGCTCTCGTACGTGCCCCAGGAGCTGTGCCAGGGGCCGGGCGGCGGCGGCGGCGGCGACCCGGGCGCCGAGCTGTACCCGATGGCGGGCAACGAGCAGTGCGAAATCTCGCGCGCCGACGTGGTGACGGTGCTGGACAGCTCGCCCCAGGCCAATCAGGCCTTCCAGCAGCTGGTGGTGGCAAAGCTGGCCCAGCGCCTGGGCCTGTCGCGCGACACCAACAGCATGTCGGTGCTCACCAACCAGCAGGACACCACTTCCGGCTACGGGGGCGCCTACAACTTCAACGCCATATTGCGCAACTCGACCAACTTGGCCGAGATCGGCTGCGCGCTCGCCTACGACTCGTCGGCCAACTACCAGGGCGGCCAGGTGAGCGAGCCCACGCGCCTGGTGGAGATGTTCGAGCGCGCGCTCGTCAACCTCGACACCGAGTACCTGACGCGCCAGCTCGCCACGGGCGCCTCGGGCTCCTATGCGTCCGGCTCGCGGCCCTCGACCTATGTCTCGTCCTGGTTCGACGGCGCCGCCTCGTACGCCTACCCGGGCGCGGGCGGCGCCGTGGGCGGCCCGCGCAACACGGGCGGCGCCAAGCTCATCGTCTGGTTCAACTACGGGCCCCAGACGCGGCCCGCCAGCCTGGCCAACGGGCCCACCAACTGGAACCCCGGCGGCGGCCTGCCCTCGTCGCTGTACTCGAGCCAGAGCTACGCCGGCACCGACAACGAGTACAAGTTCTACGAGGCCAAGCGGTATTTGCGCGAAAACTTTCGCGGCGCCTCCATCTTGGCGGTGTCGCCGGCCCGCGAGGACGTCAAGGCGTTCGTGTTCGACGAGGAGCGCGACATCTTCGCCTCGCCCGACGTGCCCGCGGGCAACACTGGCCTCAGCTCCATCGCAAACGCCGAGTTCTATCCCACCTCCTCCTCGTCCTCGTCGGCGTCGGGCGCCGAGCTGGCCATTTTGTCGGGCAGCGCCGACCAGCTGGTCAACAAGCTGCTCCAGCGCATGTGCACCGTGCCCGCCCTCTTCCAGTATCCGCTCTGCTTCCGGGCGCCCTCGGCCGACACCATGTCCGTGGGCTACATCAGCCCGGGCCGGAAGCAGTACTGGCTCATGTCGCCCAAGAGCTTCTTCGCGAGCCGCAGCGTGCGGCTGGTGTTCAAGGTGGACGGTGGCCGACTGCGCGTCTGCTTCGGTCGCAAGCCCAATCCCGACGAGACTGCACTGCGCAACCTTCAGCAAAACCAACAATACCTCTCGCCAATCTCATTCCAGCAACAGCAGCAGCAGCAACAACAACAACAACAAGCCGGCGGCCAGCCCATCACGACGCCCCCGCCAACCCCCTCGAGCGACGACTACTACACGGGCCTCGAGTACGGCGTCTGCAAGGACGTGGCGCCCGGCCAGGAGGCGAGCTTCATGATCTCGGAGCCGTGTTACAAAAAGTCCATCGCCGAGTGCGAGCCCTTCTATTTTGTGCTCCGCGAGCTCAGCCAGCCCGGCGAGGGCGACCCCAATTACATGTGTCGCGACGACGGCTGCAAGCGCTTCGACCAGGCCAAATTCGTGCTCCTCCACACGGGCGTCTCGTGCAACTCGGCCGCCTGTCTCAAGGCCACCGGCACACTCCTCATGGCGCTCGCCCTCATGGTGGCCACTTACTTCAGCTCGCCCAGCGACTGCCGCCCGCCAGTCGCACGCCCACTCACCACTGCCACCACCAGTTCATCATGCACCAGCTTGTCGTGCACATCGTCTCTGAAAACTCGTACAATCGGGGCGGTGGCACTGGTGAGCGTGTGCCTGGCGCTTTGCTGGCAACAGGTGGCCGGCCAGCAGCAGGCGGGCGTGTACGATTTCGGCCAGAACCGGTACGGCGAGAAACGCGGCAACTTTACACCCAGCGAAGTGCTCGCCATCATCCTCATCGTCATGCTCAATCTCGCCGGCCTCGCGCTCGCCCTCGGCCTCTGCTTCTGGGTGACGAGACGCGCCCGCCGAGGCGCCCAGCACCAGCCCATCGCCCAAGACGACTATTGACCAGCGACCAGCCACATAAAACACACACAAACCCACACAAACCCACACACACCCACACACTCACACACGCCACAACACAAATCACACACAGCCACCAAGAACCACTCACGCGCCAGCAACACTTTTTTAGTTCCCATCTCGCGAAACGTCGCTGCCAAACTCTTAACGCCAATGCTGACGATAAAAGTAAACAACTACCCCCATCTCGACCACAAAAACGCGCCCTCCATGTCACACGCCCACCGTTTAGGCCCTCGCGGCGCTGACCCGTCAAGCCGCTGATTGTAATTCATGCCGAAGTGCATATGAGAGTGAGTGCAAACTCTTGCAAATTTCTCGACTCATCTCGAGGGCGAAAGTTTTGCTCGCGCGCCGCCAACGCCCAGAACGCGCGCACCGCCGCCGCCGCCGCCGCAAGATTTGCATCTCGCACGCTCGCGCGAGTCCATTAGAATGACAAAGAGCACCGGCGGAAGTGCTCGCGGTCGCCGCCGGCTGGCCTTAATCATCAGGTGCGCGAGTCGTCATTTGTCTCGCGCGTCATGTGTCTCGAAAATCTCGTGTGTATCTGTATGTGTGTGCGATATGAACTGGTGGCTCGGTGAGTGCGGGTCGACCGCCGCCTCGAGCAGACGGGCGAAAGGTCGTCGCCGCGGCCGTTTGGACAGTCAAACAGAGTGAAGGCGGGCGGGCGGGCGGGCGGGCGAGCGGTAGCGTTGACCGAATTGTGTCCTCCTCGTCTCGAGTGTCAAATGGCAGCGCGCGCGGGTGCGCGAACTTGGGCGAAAGCTCAATAAACTTGACGCCCGGCGGAGCTGTTTGATGAGCGGCTCGCGAGCCATCGGACAGCTCGCGAGCGGCCGAGCGACCGATCGCCTCGAACGTCGGCGAGTCGAAGGACCTTGAAGATGGACAGCTGGAGTTCGCGAGGCGGAACTCGGCCTGAAGTGTGCGGACAGGGCGACCGGACGGAGGCGAGGGCGAGGGTGAGGGCGAGCGCGAGGAGGAGGACGAGGACGAGGACGATCGTCTATTTGGTGTCAGTGTGACGCGCTTTTTGCCTCCTGACGGGCGGCCCGATGGGCGTCACACACACGCGCGCACCGGCCGCCCACTGGACTCGATTTGATCCGTGAGCAGCGCCGTGGCCGAAGTCGACGCCGATTGATATCAATTTTCGGAAGATTCCGCGCGCGGCGCCAATGTTGCGTCAGAGCTCTGGCGCACACAGTGAGCGGGCGCGCGCTCGCGCCTTCACCTGTTGGCGCGGCGAAAAAACGCGCAAGTGGATCTTGGATTTACTAGAGCGCGGAAGTGGTGCGCGCATGCGCGCCCGCCTCGAGCTCGGACAATGCCACCAGTGACATCGCCGCCGGAAACTTTGAGAGAGGAAGCCTTTTGTGTGAGTGTGGCGCGTGTGCGCGCCGACCGCCGACGTCCCGTTAGGAATGGCGAGCTCACTTCGAGTGAGTCCCTCGAATGTGCAACATCTCAGTGGTGGGCACCGTCGCTCGAACGCGGCCACACTAACTCAGTGCCCCTCTCAAGTTTCACAGCAAAGTTCCACGGGCACACCAGCCCAGCGCTCGTGCAAAAATGTCCAACAGCATTAGCAGAAGTAGCAGTAGACCCTTCAAATGCCGGCCGAGGCCGGCCCAGGGGTCGCTGACGCCAAAGGTCAAGATGTGCTATGGGCGCCTCTCTGCGGCGCCAACTGGCGACACCAGCTTGCCGCTTCCGGCGCGAGCGCCCGTCTCGCGCGCGGCCGACGGCGTGCGGCGCGCGCTCGCCAGTGTTCTAGTGATAGGGCTGCTGGGGATGCGCCAGACGCGCGCCCAGTGCCTCGACAAGACCATGACCTCGTTCGAGCGCATCGGCGGCGTCGCCGTCAAGGACGCGCCCCTGACAGTCCTCTACCAGGCCAACATGTCGCAGGCCACCATCGGCCACCTCAACCACAACCACAACCACAACCACCCGCTCCACCCGCACCACCCGCATAGCAACCTCAGCATCAGCGGCGCCCTGGCCGGCGGGCCCACCAGCGCCACTCTGTACCAGATCTCCACGCCCATCACGGCCGAGTGCAACAACCGGTGTCGGCGCAGCAAGACCTGCCGCGCCTTCCTCGTCGACTACGGCCGCCACACCTGCTGGTCCATCGACAGTCCGTCCGGGGGCCTGCTCTCGAGTGTAACCGGAAGCGGCGGCTCCCACGCCTCCTTGTCGTCGACCTCCTCGTCGTCCTCCTCGTCCTCGTCCTCGTCCTCGTCATCGTCCTCCTCCTCCTCCTCGAGCCACTTCAACCTGTTGGAGCGCGCGCCCACGCCCATCCAGCTGGTGGCCACGGGCGAGCGGAGCGCCTACTTCGAGAAGGTGTGCCTGAACTTGCCCATCGTCGAGTGCGAGCGCGCCTGGATCTTCGAGCGCGTCCTGGCGCACCAGCTCCACGGCCACGACGACAAGGTGATCGAGGACGTGGCCAGCCGGCTCAAGTGCCAGGAGCACTGTCTCAACGAGCGCCAGTTCCGGTGCCGCTCGGGCGAGTACGACTACCTGACGATGCAGTGCCGACTGTCGCTGGCCGACCGCCACATGAAGCCGGCCGCCTTCCGGCCCACCGCGAGCAACGTCGACTACTTCGAGAACCAGTGCGCTCAGCCGGCGCACCAGTGCGACGCCTTCGAGCGCTTCGAGGACATGGACCTGGGCCGGGCCGAGATCATGCGGCTGGCCAACAGCTCCGAGCAGTGCCAGCAGTTCTGCACGCACACCATCAAGGCCTTCGTGTGTCGCTCCTTCACCTGGTCGCCGCTCACGGGCCGCTGCTATCTCAACTCGGCCAACACCCAAATGGTGGGCGGCGCCGACAAGCTGCTGGCCGCGCCCGGCCTCGTCTACTACCAGCGCAACGACTGCATCGACCTCAAGCTCGAGTGCGACACCAACTCCATGACGCTCAATCTGCGCACCAACGAGCCCTTCCGGGGCCGGATGTACGTGCGCGACGACCCGAACGCCTGCGAGACGCTCGGCCGCTCGGCGCTCGTCTCCTCGCTCTCCATTCCCTTCCAGCCCGTGATGGGCGCCCGGTGCGCCACACGCGAGCTGCCCAGTCGCTACTCGTCGGTGGTGGTCGTGCAGCAGCACCCGCTCATTCAGCGCAAGTCGGACCGCTACATTAAGCTGGTGTGCGACTTCCAGACGGCCAACAAGACCATCACGTCGCATTACAACGTCATGGCCAACCCCTGGACCTCGACCGCCCTCATCAACGCCACCTCGTTCGCGCCCAAGATTCTGCTCCGCATCACCGACAAGTTCGGCAACGACATCACGGGCGCCAAGCTGGGCGACGAGCTCCAGCTGCGCATCGAGGCCGAGACCGACTCGGTGTACGACATGGTGGCACGCTCGGTGCTCGCCAAGTCGGGCACCACCGACGAGTCCATCGTGCTCATCGATCGCGACGGCTGTCCCGCCGACTTTCGCATCTTCCCGCCCCTCAAGAAGCTCAACAAGCGCACGATCATCGGCCGCTTCGACGCCTTCAAGTTCTCCTCCGACGTAGTCGTGCGCTTCCAGGTCGACGTACAATTCTGCCTCAACTCTTGCCCGCCTACCAGCTGCCTCGACCCAGGCCAACACTCCGCCTCCTCGCTCTTCAACGTCAACACCCAGCAACTGGCCGGTCCCGTGGGCCCCAGCGGCTCCACATCACCCACTTCCGGTGCGGAGAGTCGGCCGGGCGACCGAGACGGGGCCGGAAGTAGCACCACCACGAGTTCGCCCACGAGTCTGGTCGGGGGCGAGTACGGGCCGCGCTCGACCACCTACATGCCGGCGCAGTCGCAGGCGTCGGGCGGCGACTACGCGAGCGCCATCAGCACGGCCTCGGCCTCCAACTCACACCCGGCGCTCGACTACTCGCAGGAGAGCGCGGGCGGCTCACGGACACAGCCGCCAGCCAACCAGCCGCCGCTGATGGGCCAGTCGAGCGGAGGCGTCGAGGGCGCAGGCGCCTCGGCGGCCAACTACCTGAACGGCGTGAGCGACCAGCTCTTCGATCCGGCACAGCCGCGCGACCTCGACGCCAGTCAGGTGTCACCCTCATCAAAGGGGCGGCCATCTCAACAACAGCAACAGCAACTTCAACTCCAACAACAACAACAACAACAACAACAACAACAACAACAACTACAACAGCGCCACCGTCAGCGGCCGGTCTACGCGGACAACTCGATCGGCGCGGGCGCGGCCAGCCACGAGCAGCTGAGCGGCGCCGAACTGGCGGCGGCTCTCAATCAGGAGCAACAGCAGCGCGACCAGAACTCGCACAAGAGGCGCCGCCGACGCTCGGCGGAAGTCATTCCGGCCACGCCCAGACACGTGCCGCTCCAGCGCGAGATCATCGTGATTGAGAGTCCGACGGGCGGCCGGGACGTGCCCATGGCCGGCGGCGCGCAGCCCGGCGAGCGCCCGTCTCAAACGCTCGGTCAACGCCACGGCGAGCCCACGAAGAGTGCGGCGCGCAAGCAAAAACACTTGGACACAGGTGAGTACATCTAATTGATGGCGGCGACAAATATTTTTTCACATCGCGCAATGATTCGCCGTGCGGGCACGCGGATCGCCCGCACGTCCTGGTCGCCATCCGACGACGACGACGACGACGACGACGAAGGAAGTTCGCCGGCGCCCGACGAGTGGCGGCAACGAATTGTGCGAGCACAAATCGCTCGCCACCGATTGATTTCGAACTCTCTCGGTCAAGTTCATGTCCACTCGGGCTGGACATTTTTCGCGCTTGCCCGCGGACTCGTAGCCGCTTGATTGGCTCATCTGTCGGGCGGCCTTTTGTGCGCCCGTTGCGTACCTGCGCGAGCACACACACACACACTCCAGACGACCGGCTTCTTCTTTTGTGCTCCACTGCCGCACGTCGGGCGGGAGTTTAACAACCCGAGCTCGAGTGGCGAGCCCTACAATGGCCACAACGCCGACCACGGCCGTTGTAGAGGCAACGAAGGCCACGGCGGCGGCGGCGGCGACGACGGCGACAATCGCCGGCCCTGCCAAGAGCATCTAATTGGATTTCGCCCTCGCGGAGCGCGCGCCACGCTCAGGTAGAGCGCTGGAGCCGACGCGATACGGTCAGCGTCGCCGCGCACAGCCGCGCACACATCCGGCCGATGAACTCAGCCAGCCGACTGGCGCTGGCGGCGAAGATCAATTAGCCGCCACGTTTTGGCTCGCCACTGGCCGGAGGAGTGGCAAAATCGACCGACTTGTTGACGACTCGCCGCCCCGGCCGTTATTATTGCTGACCGACTGACTTGGCTTCGCGATGGGCGCAAACAATTGTCCCGTCCAACTCGCCAATCGGCCTGGTTCTCGGGGTGCCGAGCCGGCCGCCAAGATGGAGAGCGAGTCTGTTGCCAGGCGCACAGTCGATGCGTGCGAATTTGTCGCTCGTCGGGCGCCCATTGGCGCCGTTTTGTCTTGACGGCCAGATCGCGGCCGCCGCCGCGCCGAAGCTCAAAATTGACGTCGGGCGCGCGCGATCGCAAATTGTTGCCGGGCCGATTTCGCGCCCGTGATATACGTCCACATTCTGATCTGGGCCAGGCATACGCCGAGGCGTCAGAGCGGCAGATTTTTGCATTAGCGGCAGATTTTTGCATTGCTCGCGGAAGTGCACTCGGCGCTCTATTGATGGCTCCAAATCTAATCAAAATTTGACCAGTCTGCACGGAGATTATGGTTACCAATGACAACCGCCCGCTCGTTCAGCTTCCTCCACCATCGCTTTGGGCGGGTGCGATTACGGCGACGGCGAGACGGACGTCGGGAAGTCGGCGGCGAGCGCCGACATGGCCAAGGTCGCGCGGCGGCACGGGCGTCGAAAAGTGCGCCAAATCGGGCGCGACGCCGACGCCGACGCCGACGACGACCAAGACGACGACCAAGACGACGTTGACGCGAGACAGACGTCGGCGGCAAACAATTGAGCGCGCTCGCTTGTTGCGGACGCGCACACTCTCAGGTAGAGAGGAGCCATTTTTTCACCTCCGACCCGCTCCAGCTCAATT
The DNA here is from genome assembly GCA_013180625.2 of Boswellia sacra. NCBI lineage: Eukaryota > Viridiplantae > Streptophyta > Magnoliopsida > Sapindales > Burseraceae > Boswellia > Boswellia sacra. The sequence continues at coordinate 27,068 of SNVD02009608.1, read as the reverse complement.
CCATTCACATTTCGATCTGTTTCGGCGCGCCTGTCATCGGATTTGCCCACGCTCTTGACCGCGAAACTTTCCTCGCGTACACGTCCGCCTCGGCCGAGTGTCGCCCAATAGAGAAGTCGAGGCGACGTTGGTCGTGGCGGCGAGCGGCCTGCGCGATGAAATGAGACCATGAATAATGAGTCTCCAACTTCCTCTCGCTTGTAAACATCCACCACGTCGAGCCAGACCACAAAAGAGCGCAATTCGATCCGCGCCACTAGCGCACCAAGAACACTGCTCGCGCCTCACTGGCCAGCGGTCCGCTCGATTGCTATCAATTTCGCTCGCCAAGCTCACGTCCGGGAGGCTAGTCGAAAGCTGCCAAGCCTTCGACTAGCGAACACGCGAACGCCCGGCGACATTGAAAAGATAGCCCGGCGAGACATTGAGAACTAGATCGCTGACAATAAAAGTAAACTCGCCCTCTCTTTCTCTCCATCTCCTATGGTCGCGCAAATGCACGAAAATGCAAACATACACTCGGACACATTGCGTCACGGCTACACTGACCCGGGCGCGCGCATTGGCTCACGGCGCAGACGCCTCTAAATACGAACTAAATCAAATAGAGTCGCTGGGAAGCAGATTTGGCGGCGGCAGCGGCGGCGGCGGCGGCGACGACGGCGGAAGCAATAACAATAACAACAATCTCGACCACGACCAGGCGACGCTCGTCTGCACGACCTGGACGTCGCTGGTGTTGGCGCTGTTCGCTTTCGGCGCCCTCCAGCTCTTGACGATCGGCCTCTGTCTGGCCGGCTGGCTGTGCAAGCGAACGGGCCGCTCGACATCATCGGGCTCGTCGTCGGCGGCGTCAGTTTTGTCCAGCTCGGCCCAGAGTAGTCTCAAGTCGGCCTGCTCCTCCACAATGGACTGCGACGGCGGCACGGCAAACTTTGGCGTGCGCCCGATGCTGGGCGTGCAACAGGTGCACCTCAGTGGCCGGCGACTTTTCTGACACCAGTGAGCCTGTGTGCGCATATTTTCAATAACGCCGCCCGCCAACTGTGTCAGCGTTTCGGCGTCGTGGTCATCGTCGTCGTCGTCGTCGTTGTCGTCGTCGTCGTCGTCGTCGAGACGCTTCGACGGACGTGCAGCGGGCGGCACTTGAAACAACAGCAAGAGGAGAAGGAAAAGAAGAAGCAGTAACGGAAGGAGAAGGAGGAGCTTGTGGAGCAGAGAAGCGCCGATGGGCCGCGATTGCATTTGGAGCAAAACGGCAACGGCGATGACGGTCAAGGCCGAGGCCGTGGCTGAGGCACACAAAGACAATCGAGATTGCGATGCAATCGGCCGCAAAAAAGCCACCCGACACAATGAGCGCGCGCACCTGAGATTCAGGCTCGACTCGCGTCTGGCCAACGTCTATGTGGCGCCGCAAACAAATACCCACACCTACGCCGCGCTAAGAATCCTCGCGACATGCAAAACCACTTTTGCGGCCGCCCGGCGACCACCATCCCGAGCCGCTACCGCTGTTTGGGCGCAGGTGAATCCTTGCGTAACACATCGCAACGTGCGGCGGCAGAATCTTGCCAACTGTTACGTCTTCTCCATTCACAGAGGCACACAACTACAAAGTGGCCCGGCGTGGGATTGGGCGAAAACAACGGTCGAATTGAGGCGAGCGAGAGAACGCTCGCTGGAGACACAATGCATATGCAAGGAGACAGCGGCAGCCAATTAGTGGGCCACACAGTGGCAGTCGGTTTGGGCAGCTCGAGTCTTGCAAGGCCATCCAAAACACGACTCTGCCACACCATCAGACAGGTGGCCGACTGTCCCGGCAGACCAATTTCCTCCTTCCCGTCGCTCTCGTTCACATACGAGCGCAGTTCGCATGTCCGTCCGGCAGGCAGGCAGCCGTCCAGCTAGCCACCAAACTCGCCCTTGACGCTGAGTGCGCCTCGCTGAGCATTGTCGCAGCCCACCAGTCGGCCGTCCACTACGAGATGGTGGCCGTGTCAAGTAGAAGAAGCGCTAGCCAATTTGTCGACTCTCGACGGTCACTCGGCGTCGGTGGCGGTGGCGGCGGTGATGGTGGCGACCATCGACAGCACCGCCACGTTCGCTTCCACCTGACTCGCGATGGCACCGCAACAAAGGAGCAAAAACTATAGATCTCATCAGCGACACACTCACGCACAATACTGTAAATTATCATTGTCCTTGGCAGGGCCGCGGCGAGATCAAATCCGGCCAATGTCGCTGCTCGTCGCCGGCGGGATGGTTGTTGTCGTCGCTGTCGTCATGTCGATTGGAGGAATCAAACGACAAACCCCTAGCTTGTACTCTTCTTCACCGGGCGTCACTCGCACACAGACGCGCACATTCATGCGGGCGCTCTGACATGGCGATTACGCAACAACTGCTCCGGCTTCCGCTCGCATGTCCGGCGCGTCGATCGCATGAGATCGACGAGAAACATCACTGCCCCGACGCAGACGCGTCCGCAATTTCGCAACTGATAAGGAGTATGCCTAGACCACCACCACTATAATGCGATCTGGCAAGCAACCTAAACAAACATATCGAAGAGACGTGGACGCGCTTCAATGACCCAATGTGGAACGAGTTGGTCCGTGAGAAATTTGTGGCGGCTCACGCTCGCCATCGCCAAGACGAACTAGTTGAACAGCTAACACCATCACGATCACCACGACTCTCCTGGTTTCAGACTCTCAAGGACTTCCGCCATCGAGATTATGCATAGGCAACAATAACAGCTATCTCTCTCATACAAAATAATGTACATCATAATCGTTTCGGGTTCTTTTCGGGTCATAGAGTCACATCGATTTCATTCGAGGTCTCCGGGCTTTCCTTGACTAGAATTTGGCTGAGGGTTGGCTTGCTTGTTCTCTTCGTTGAGACTTAACGCGACCAGAAGATCGCTCACTATCTGCTGCTGACGTTCATCGATTGCATTCAACTCTGTCAGCTGTCGCCCGGTGACTTCCGAAGGCTGGAAGTTGGAGTCGAAAAATCTACCAGCACCCTCGATGCTATCCAGAATTTCCCAGACTATATTATCTTCCGTTAGATAACCATGATCGGTGACAAGAGTATAAATTTCGCCTTCTCGCTTGAATAGAGTCAGGAAGTGGTTATTTCTAAATAGAATACCTATTTCATTGTCCTTGATTCTGCTCTTCAGTTCGTTTAAACCATGAGCCGTCAACTGACTGGCCGTTTTGTCTAAAAACTCTTCAGCTAGCATAACCTTGGTGGCTGTCTCTGGATCTTGAGAAGTTTTGTTTGTTATAATAATATCTACCAGCTGATTGTAGCTCTGATTGCAAATTATATTGTGTACTTCTTCCAGATCTGGATCGCTAATCCAGCCATGATAGAGGGGTATACGTAATAGATCAAAGATTATGCATTCTTGGGTGTATTCGAAGTCTGTTATACCATTGAATTTGACATTCACATCTAGTCCACACTTGAGTTTGGGTAAAATTTCGATGGCATCGTGAATATTTTGCTCGAGATTGAGTTGAATGTCCTCGTCGTTCTCAGCTTCTGTTGGAGGGGAAGAATTTATAATACTTTCACCGATGTACGCCAATAATTGGTTCTCGGTAATTTGTTCCAACATATTAGGAAGCTTAACCTTTTCACGTAATAATAGAACATTCATTGTTGCTATTAAAGGACACGGCCCGTTGATAGATTGCATAATTATTGGAATCATACCGCTGTTCCATGGTACCCATTTGAGATGGTAAGCGGAATCAGTATTATCTTCCTCTTTATCACAAGATTTTTGTCCTTGATCGATCCCAACGGGATCACTGGTTGCAGGCATTTGTCAAAGAGATCAATATAATAATCCATCGGTTGAGATAAACTGAGTTTTTGACTCTAGAAACGAGTCAGCACGCGGTCCACCCACGAGCTCGCTGATGTAAACAAACAACGCATGTAAGACTCAAACACACTTTTATTCAACACATCTCATTCATCTTTCTTTTTTAACTCAGCCGGTGCACTTCCGTCAGCCTCAGTGGCTTCCTCAGTTTCTTGAGTCTCGGAGGGCTGAGATGAGCTGCTTGGTGATTCGCTTTCGACGGTCCCTTTGTTTCGTGGGTTCGCTATACGATCCCTAGCTTGCTTTAGGGTGTCCCGGACTGCACCGGTGGTGGTTTTGGCCAAGTTAAGAGCACCAGTTCCAATCGTGCCTACAGCACGTGCTGTCTCCACAGTCACGTTACGCAATAGGCGTCCAATACCGCGTCCAGCACTCACGACGATATTTGATTGCCCTGGTTCGTGAGCGGGCGGATTAACAAAGCGCTCAACTCTAACAGTTATACCGTCAGCCATCTTCTCGACTCCATTGGCACCTTTGTTAACGACGTTTTTAACGCCACCCAGCGCCTTGTCAGCTACCTTCGCAGCCCTACTTTGGGAATCATCATCTCCAAGACAAGATGAAGCCAATGCCAAAAATCCCAAGACCACAGCGAGGATAGCAAGACGTTGGTTCATCTTCTTTGATTTATTAGATCAGGTTAAGGTATTCACCTAAGATTTGCACACGATATCACAATGACGAGAATGTTTTTTAAATCCAATCTTACAAGACTCGAGTTGTATAAGTCCCTAGTTGGGAGTTACTTTCACTAGTTGTGGGCTAAATATAGCTCATCGGTAATGTGAGGATCAATCCGGAATGTCTGACTAAGCTGTTCATCTCACCCATCGGTCGAACTGGAAAGCTATGGCAGAGGCGACAAAGAAGACAACAATCGCTCTCCTAGAACCTGGTGATGCAACCATGCTGGCAAGCCGGGGTACGAGTTGCTTGGCAAAAGCTCTGATGAGATTGTAGTTTTGGAGCTGTGTTTTCTCCCGTCTATATCGGGATAGCTCCTGCTTGGCAGTTTCAGGAGGCCATTTTTGAATAGCAGCATTTGCTCTGTCTAGCAGTTCTCCCACGGGTAGTCTCTCTTTGCGTGGCACCTGAGAGAGAAAGTGGTGCACAACGGACATCTCAGGCTCTAGATTGAGAAGCTGATCTTTTTTGTGCAACAGTATCTCAGCACACAGATATAGTATGAGATGGTGGTCTTCATTCGCTTGTAGACGCAGGTATATATTCCGAACGTCATGCTCATCCGGTATGACATGACTGAACCAAGTTATGACCCAGCTCAGTGCGAATATTGTTCCCACCTCGGCCCGCTCAATAAACTCCGCAACAGCTTTGTCTTGGAGGCTTGTGATGATTGGAATCAAGGCAAGGAATTCTTGGGTTTCTAGCATAGTTTGTTGCATGAATAGGCTAAAATGTGTATCAATCACATGATCTAACTCCTCTATAGCTTTAGAATAACCAAAGATTGTCATATAAGTGAGGCACACATCGTGGAATCCTTGATAGTAATACAGATGTGGTTTCTTCATAAGCATCGTCACAATGAGTTTTGCAAGCTTCCTTTTAAGCCTTCCATGGCAATCGACATCTTTAGTCGAGATGTCTGCTTTCTTATCACCAGTTATTTGAGAATCCCCGATCGCTGTTTCATTTGAAGCTTCTTGTGATGATATCTGAGACCTGTACCTGTCAGTTGGGTCTTCTGGCGGGTTGTTATCATCATCATTGCGATGTCGGTAGTACTGACTGATGTGCTCCAACCGGCCAGCGCATCTATTGACATCTAAGAGTACTTGCTCGTAACTGGGATGTTCTGTTATTCCCGCATCATCCTCACAGTACTCAGTCGGATGGATATCCGACTCATCAGTTGCATCATGGTGCTCGAGAGAATCTACGGATGAGCGCGATGACGGCGACACAAATGGGGCCCCATCTGAATCCGACTCGTCATCGAGAGATTGAACATCTCGCGAACTGCTTCTCTTCGCCATTGAGGCATTGATGAAGCTACTAAACGCTAATATGGTATGGCCTAAATGACTCAGCAGGTGAACATCCCTAGATGATTGCGCCGGACAGGATCGCTTCTATTGGAGGTCACGGATACACTGTTGGTGGAGCGTTCAGACAGCGGTCATAACATGTTTTCACTGAACGGAATAATAGTCAAAGAGAGTCAGAGAGAAAGTATATATAGAGTTATGATCATTATTGGGAACTGACGTACGGACGCCAGGCTCAGGCTGCGATAGAGAAATGTTTTGCCAAGTCTCCGCTGTCCGGATCTGCTCCTTTTAATGGAGAACTCTTTCACCTGTGACTGTACATTAGAATTCAGCTAGTGTGCGAGCCGAGCTTTCGTACGACGTGAAAATGTACACTTTGACTTGTAGCACAGAACTGTCTGACAAACCTAATAAGACTCAAGTCTGTAGAACCATCACTCTGAGTTCTCTTGTCGTCTTTCAAGTTGCGCAGGACGCACATGTGCCTGCACAAATTCGAACATAGATAGCGTGAAAGGAACTGGTACGATAATAAGCTGAGCAAGTTCTCGTGTCGTCTTTTTTCGGTGTGTGCCGCACAAGCGGGCACGCTTGCACAGCGGCCGGCGGCGGTCGATGCCGGCGCACTGCGTTCAAGTCGACATCCATGCCGGCCGTTCAGTAGAACTCGCACACGCGGTTTGTCACTGCAGCCTCAACCATTGCCGATGGTCTACTGTTCTTCATTGGGGCCGGCGGGAACTCGAGCTTGCAAGAGCCTGGCGCACACCGCGTCCCTTGGACGCTGGACCACGAGCGAGGCCCGCGGTCGAGTCGGCTGGCACGCCCACATGGCACCAGCCAGCAATGAGCAGGCATCCCGCCGGCCCGTAGCTTTGGATGGCGAACTCGCAACGCGCCGCGCGCAGCAGTGCCAGCAATGAGCAGCGCCTGCAATGGCAATCGGCTCCAGAGCATCGAGCGTGAAAAAGAAAAGAGTCGTATATAACTGAACTAACGAGGAATAACGATACAGTCGAAAATCAAAAGTTGACAACATGGATCCAGGTTCACCTCTTCAATCACCTAATAGATCGCGATCTCATTCGGGTTCCAGGTCTCGCCGTCATCGTTCACCCAGATCACCCATTGGACCAAGTGGCGATGTTGGTCGGAGCGGCGCCGGAGGCAGGTATTACGAGGACGATGTGTACAGCCGTGCACCAACAGCCTACAGGGAGAGAGACAGGTATTCTTCTGGAGACTACCGCTCAGTGGACCCATACAGCAGGGGTCCACCCATGCATGGTGGTCCACCAATGAGTGGTAGCGGTCCTGGAAGCCGACGTAGCCGTTCTCGTTCGCCCATGTCCAACAGGCGCCGACACGAGGGAGATCGCGAAAACCCGCCAGCGGGCCGCTGCATCGGTATATTCGGACTGTCTATCTACACCAAGGAGTCAGATATTCTCGACGTTTTTAGCCGCTACGGGCCCATCGATGACGTCCAAATTGTCTACGACGCTCAATCTGGCCGCTCTCGAGGTTTCGCTTTCGTTTATTTCCAGAATGTTGCCGACGCTGCTGAGGCCAAAGAACGATGCAACGGCATAGATGTCGACGGGCGCAAAATCCGCGTCGATTTTTCTCTAACACAACGTGCTCACACGCCAACACCTGGAATCTACATGGGCAAAGCACATCCAAGAAGCAGCCAGGGTCCAGCTTCGGGGGGTGGAAGTTACTACCCGCCAAATCCACGCAGCTATGGCGCTTATCCATCGTCAAGACACACTAGAGTGCACCAACCATATCCTCCGAGGGGTGGCCGACACTATCCACCACCTAACGCTCCACCAGTATCATCTTATGATTACCCAAGAAGGCGAGCTAGCAGATCGCGCTCAGCATCACCTCGAAAATATTACTACTGAACTTGAGCTGAGAATTTGACTTGAATTTTCGAACTGCGCGCGAACATTCGAAGCGAGCCGCATCAGATACAAGTAACATCATAGCCACACTATCATCATAATAACTGACAACTCAACATTTATCCACTCGAATTTTGTTCATTCACTCATTCATCTAACTTTAAATCTTGAGCTAGAAATATACAGACAGAAACTCCAGTACATTTCGAAGTTCAATTTCAAAATTCGAATGAGAAGAGAAGAGAATGAAAGAATGGATCCAAGAACAAAAGTTACTTTCAAATTTGTCTTTCTGACACTTTTCGTTGATTTATTAGCATTCACTCTGATTCTACCTCTGTTACCCAAGATACTTGATCACTATGCAATCAACGATAAGAGCAACGTATACAAGTTATTCGATGAAAATGTCAAGATTTTGCAAGGCTTATTGCGAATTCCAGAATCTCACAATCAAGTGCTACTTGCAGGTCTTCTTGGCTCATGGTTCTCACTCTTGCAATTCATCTCATCACCGTTCTTGGGTGCTTTGAGCGATAAGTTTGGAAGAAGAAGTGTGCTGCTTATGGCAATGAGTGGATCGGTCGTTTCTTACGCTATCTGGTTGATTTCTGGCGATAATTTTGGCCTGTTCATTCTATCCAGAAGCGTGGGAGGGCTGAGCAAAGCCAACGTTGGCCTGTTGCTTGCCGTCGTGTCCGATGTGTCCGATGAAGAATCTCGCGGCAAAGGCATGGCTATGATTGGCTCAGGTTTTTCCTTGGCATTTATATTTGGACCGCTTTTCGGTGCATACTTATCCACCATCGCTAGCGGTCAAGAAGATTTGCAACGTCAGCTAATTGTCCTTCCAGCAACAATAGCTCTATCCTTATCGCTTTTGAATGTTGCGCTAGTTGTTCTATTCTTAGAAGAGACAAACAATGCTAAGGAAGAACCTCGTTCTAATGATCTCAATCAAAGAGAATCTCATCCAATTAGTGCCGAAAGTGCTCTCTTGAAGGCATTCCATTACGTCAACCCAAAGTCCTTGTTTAATTTCAGTCTGGTTGCAAAAAAACGATCAGAGAAAGGAATCAAAATACTCAAGTCAACTGGCCTTATCTACTTCAGCTATTTGTTATTCTATTCGGGTCTTGAATTTACGCTGTCTTTCTTGACACACACAAGATTCGGATTTTCCTCGATAGATCAAGGAAAGCTCTACCTCTACTCTGGGACCCTTATGGCAATCCTACAAGGTGGTTATATAAGGCGCATCAAGAGTGGCAACGAGCCAAATATTGCTCTTGTCGGCCTCACATTGATCATTCCATCCTTCATGTGGATCGGCCTTTCAAGTCGGGTGACACACATCTACCAGTCGTTGACACTGTACTCAATCTCATCAGCTATAGTCGTGCCTTGCTTAACAACCATAATCTCATCGCACAGTCCGGTCGAGTCACGAGGTGTCGTGATGGGCACATTCCGCTCGATCGGAGCTCTTGCTCGTGGTTTTGGTCCAATTTTAGCCTCAGCACTGTTCTGGATATTTGGTGCCACCAGTTGCTACATTCTCGGTGGTATCGCACTGTTCATTCCCCTCTACTTAAGCTACAATGTTACAAAACACTACGACGCAATCATCTAGTGAAAGATAACAACCAGGATAAGAAGCTACATTCTCAACTTTTAGTCGCAAATCAAGCCAAAGCTAATTGATACAGCCCATATCACTGCAATTACTCACTACAATTTATCTTAATGCATTTGAACTAAATACAGAATCTAATAGGAAAACTGAAATCATAATTTAATAGAATACTCTATACAGGCAAGGAATCTCAAAAGTCCGATGATTTGAATACTCTCGTGAGAAGATTCACTACAGATAAACTTCACTGGGTTTTATTCTGTCCCTCCCGACAAACCTAAAAGAAAGCGCCTAACCTTCAGCACATTTGGTTTCTTTTCTGGAAGCTATGCTTCACTCTTCGCTCGATACCGCGGGCGCTTGGACATCCGGGTCTGTGTTTGCGCCATTATTTGAAGAACTTTGATGATTCTCTTCAACAGCTCCTGATTGTTCTCCGTCAAATGCCTCTTCGGCATCCTCGGCTGGAAGAGGTGGTGGCGGAGGCGGCCCAACGTCATCGCCCTCGTCGACATGATTTCCTATGTTGTTTGTCTCAGCAACATGATTAGATCTACCAATAGTCTCGTTTTGGGTCGAAACTTCTTCAGTGGGTGCGCTAACCTCAACACTGGCCGTGGCGGCCATACTCGAGCAAGAGGGCGTAGCGCTTGGTTGCACATGGTCTGCGTCTGAGTCACCACCCCTAACCGCCTCTGTGACACTGTTATCTTGGACTTGAGTGGTCGAGCCAATGCCCGCCGGTGCGGCATCAGTTTGTTGGGTGGTCCTTTCAGTAGACTCAGCTGTGGTAGATGATTGGGCATCGACTGCAGGTGGTTCTTGCTGCCGAGTTGACTCCTCCGAGACCTTCGGTTCAGGAGGGTGTGAAGACGCCGGTGGATGCGTAGGCGGCGGTGGATGTGGAGGCGGCGGCGTGGGTGATGCACTAGTGGTTGCCGTTGCTCTCATCTGCTGACTTGTATTGGCTGATGTTTTATCGCCATTAGGCGCGGCCACGGATCCAGATGGTGGTGGTGGCCGTGAGGGTGGCTTTGTGGGCCTCTCCGGAGGCACCTTTTCTCCGCCGACGCTGCCCTCGCTTCCTGTAGCACCGCCGCTCGTCCCGGTACCACTCGGCGTTGTCGCTGTTTTTGACGAAGTTGTTGGTTGTGAGGGCGAGCTGATCGGCGAAGGACGCGCTGGAGGCGGCTTCTTGGGTGGCTGGGTGGCGGCAGATTGGGTCGGTCTGTCTGGACCACCAGCAGAAGTGGGCCCGGCGGCGGCTTGACCCTTCTCAGTTTTCGATTTGCTGTTTTCTTTCGTCTCTACAGCCGTCTCGTGTCTCGGCGACGTGGTATCCGACTTGTTCCCCGGCGCACTAGTCGGTCGCTCATCCTCGTCCACGTCGCCAGGACTGGCGGGTGTGGCCCCGCGCTTCTTGGCTTCCAGTTGGACTAGATGATCCTCGAGGACGCTCAGCAATGAGTTGAGTTTACTTGTGTCGGGCATCTCGTTTTTATCGAGACCCACCTGCTCGACCACTCGAAAGAAGCTCGCCACCTTGCCCATCCGATCCAGGTACTTCTTGTACATCTGAAGTGCCTCGCGAGTCTTCTTGCGGCTTAGCTTGAAGTATCGCTCAACCAAATTGATGATTGCCTCCTGGTAGGCCGCGAAGATCCGATTCAAATCCTTGTAGAGTAATCTGAATGCTCCCATGATGACACCGTTGTTAAGATCTTTGGGGTCCACGTCGAACTCGAGGAGTGAGTCAAACTGGGCGTGCACCACCGGTAAAGTCTTGCTCAGATTCTCCATGTTCATAGTGCGCAAGGAGTTTTCCTTACCCGGCTTTATCTTGCATAGATCGATTGCCAGAGTCTTGTAGGAGCTGATTTTGTCGTTGATATATTTTGCATAGCGGCGTACAAAGGTGGACATGTTGTAGCCTTGAGGTGTTGTGCGATCCATGAAGTCATTCAGTTCGAAAGAGTGGTTGCTGGTTGCTAGATACTGTGTAAAGCGTTCGTTGCCATAGTTCATCAGGTGGTGAATTGTTATCAAGGACTTGAAGACCACCGACCACGAGGTGTGCTGTGACCGGTCTATGAGCAGATTGGCCAACTGAGGAATTGATACGTTGGGCTCCTCAGTGCAGGCGAGCAGGTAGTCCATATGTTTCTTCTTTGGGCCCAGTACCTCCTCGGTGGTTGCCTTGCATACGGTGCGGGCTAGCCCTTGGCCGGCCAGCGCATATCTGACGGCGTTGAGTCTGTCGTTTATTGTTTGGCCTGTGGTCGCCATATCAGCCGAATCAGTTGGATCAATAAATATCTCCTAGATAGCTCGATGCTGAATTTATTACCAAAATTATGTGGTATGTTAGTAGTTGTTATCTGGTTCCAGAGGCCCAGATATCAATTGGAGTTCTATATCTGATGTCCAACGAATGAACGTCTAGGATGAAAGATTTCCTTTTCGATGGTCCTGAGTTGATTTGGGAAAATTGTACGAAGAAATAATCGATCATATACACTCGATCGTGATGTGATTCGGGTGGTTGTATATATTTAGTTAAATTAAAGGAAACTACTGTTGGCGATAAGAGAAAACAGTCGAATAAACTACAAATTTGGCAAATTTTTTCGGAAGAAATTCACACAAACTTCCTGTATCTAGATTTGCAGTCCAGATGCACAGTAGATCGGAGCGAACTGTAGCGGCGCAAAGTGGTCGCTAGGTTGGTCATTTTCGTATGGCGCAACGAACGACCGACCTGATGCCATAGGGGTGCTGCCCGCGTGAACGATGGCTGGATGGAGACGGCCGGAGCGCCTGCGCGGAGCATGCCAGCCGTTGGGACGACGCAACAATGGCATGGTTAATGGTTATGGATCGCAGTCAGGCCGGAAATGGAGCATCATAGCCTCATCGCCGGCTCATCCAAACTCGGCCTGAAAATGAAGTGATCATTAGTGTTGGCGAGTTGTTTGCAACAAATAGAGTGATACTTGGTGCGTTTTAATGTCATCTGCTGACGTCAACTTGACCAGCTAGGCGGTACACCTCTATTTCGCACAAATGTGACTATTTCTATTCGGGTGTCAGCAAAAACTGACAGCAACGCATGTCTAGGCTATCCTTTGACTTCATGTGGTGGAGTAGAATCCAAACTGTAACCCATTTACTATCGAGTCGCCACTCTTAGTGACAAAAGGCAGGCAGTAGTTCATCTCTAGTCGAATACTTCCAATACAAGCAATCAATCCAACGCCGATCGTGTGGCGCATACCGTCAAACAGTTCTCTCATGTTACGATATCCGACTGGATTTTTCGAGTCACTAAATGAACCCGAATTGAGAAAGATGTGTGGTCGGATGAATCCATTGATCCACGAGTCGGGCGATGTTGCGGGCAGGTTGCTGTATAGATGGAGCCCAAAGGTAGTGTATGAACTTACACCGGTGGGATACTTTCCACGCAAACTTGGTCCAAATCCTTGCCAGTTGAAGCCTCTCAGGGTTGGCACACCCCCGGGGAAGAATCTATCACTTATGTCCACTTTGGGTCCCTCTAACATGCCCGCAAAAATGTTCAGCTGCCCAACAAGGCCTAAGTCGAATAAAAGCGTCTTGTTGAACTGGAAGCGAGCATCCTGACGAAGGAATCGAGATCCATTCCTGAACAAACTTGTCGTTATATCATTATCTAGTTTTGCTAGCATCCCATAGCCGGGGAAGTTGCACTCTTCTCTGGTGTCAAACGTGACCCCATATCTTAGAAATGATTTGAGAAAATGACCGGATTCTTCCCTGATCTCTACCGGTGTGTCTCGTGAACTGCTCTCTATATGTGTCCATGTGTTAGTGAATCCAATCGAATGTCTAAGATGCGGATGAGAGTAAAATTCAAGCTGATTTGTGACTGATTTGTTCTCTTGGTCAAATCCACTCGGCAAACCTTGATACTTGTAACGACTAAAGAGCAGTGAACACACAGGGTTATATAGAGTACGCCAGGGGACCAAGGGTAGTTTATACTCAAATTGAGCAGCTGGTATCGCTTTATATAGACTTCTTGACTTGATACCGAAACTGAGTGAGTCACCGATACCATTCAGATTCGGTGCAGCAAGCTCAAAATTAGCATCTGTATTTGAATGGTTGTCCGCTTGTATTGAAGTCCGTAGTGCTGCTCTTCCGCGTTCCTGGACGATGAAAGTGACGACAAAGTCCTGAGTTGGTAACGGGGAACCTGCTTGACTAGAAGCTTCATCGGCAGCTATGCAGACGGTCTCACTATCATTGGAGCCTAGAGGTTCAATGCGAATTCTCACACTTGAGAAGAAGGAGGCAGCCAGACGATCGCCGACTTGCTGCGATCTTGTTACACAGTCTTGTATTGAATCCGACTCAAAGACATCTTTTACTATTTTGGCTAACAAAGTAGGACGCGTTCTCTTGACGCCTTCAAACTCGACATTGACTACTTTTATGGGTTTGTCCTCAATGTCGATAATAATACCATCATTTGGTTGGGCCATCTGATACATAAGCCTTTGGGCATCTAGTTTGTCATACACTTCAATGACTAGCTGTGACAATCTGTAGATCTTAGAGAACTGGTACAACTAGCGAGCAGAACAAGCAGTCACGTTCTCAACAGGGCACACGTTTTCAGAGAAGTCAGACTAGTCGTCGATGCATCTTCAAGCACGCGTTCAACGATCGTACGGAAAATTTAGCAAGTCCGCATAGAGTCCGGCGTGGTGGCAAAATATCTTCAATCACTTCATCAGTGGTCACTGAAGCTCCATTCGACTGGCTTAAAATGAACCTGTCGATCCACTTCTACCGCAGTTACACCAATCTCAGTACGTAATCGTAGACAAACTAAAACGTCACACGTACTTTATTCGAACACCAACATTATGTGTATCTTTCAAGGAAACTGTTCCGCACTATGATCTGCATCTGAACATTATTCAGATAATGTTCAGGCTCAGGTTATATCTGTTAGAATACTAATAGAGGTCCTTATGTTTAGAACAACATTTCTGTGTTGTTGATCTTAGCATCCGGATTGGTATTCATCATTTTGATGACAATAAGCCTTACTCAAAGAGTCTTACACCGAATACAGCGGTTAACCTTTGGTAATTGTGATCCGATCATAAGTGTATCGATAGTTATCAGCTGAGCAACTTTTCGATCCATCAAATCTCAATACGTGGTAGATGTGCCCGCGGGATAGATTTATTCGTAATCTTGTGGTCAGATTCTCTTTTGGCGACTTGAATATCCGACGCCTTGAGATCACATCGGATATCCGGTGAGTTTCTCGAGTTTCGTTTACGATTGTCACGCGTCTGAAGAAATGGAGAGCATTCGTCATACTCTTTTGTGAACGGATGAGAATCTATTCATCAGGTCAAGTCATAGATGTAGATAACTTAGAAACAATTTATTCACAAGGAAGGTTTGAGTAAATTACGTGAAGGCACTTGGAGATTGCCACTTCAACCAATCTCGAGAATCCACGTGAGTAAAAATGTGGAATTGATTCCGATAACGATTCCAAATACCAGGAAGAACGCTGCAAGCATACCCGCCTTCTGGCTTCATCTGGTCTCAGGCCGCTAGAGGCGAACATCATGCATAGACTACTTAAGTATCCTGAGGATAAGGCAAACAACACATTTCCTAGAATATAAACTAAGTCACTCTTGATTAAGACTGGTAGGTGTCTAGTAGCGGGGCTTGCATTGCAGAGCAGAAAGAATGGTATGAATATCACTCTCGCTGCAACCATCAGCCAAACGTGATCTTTTCCTGGCCAGGTGGTCCAACCAGAGAGAAGATTGCCAAGCATTGCGAATAGATTGAAAGTTAGGAAGCAGGCGACACCGGAGAAGTAGCTTCCAAAGTAGTTTCCTGTCTCCTTGATGTCTACCATGACTGCGGGAAATAGGGCTAGTGTGATGTAGAAGGTGAAGAAAACGTTGAGGCATTGGATCCAGCACTTTTTGAACACTGCCCACTTGATCTTGAGTTCTCCAGAGACGCTTGTGTCCCGAGGAACCATTGCGTCGACAGTTTTCTTGAGAGCCTCTGGTATGTCACCGTTACTGGCGCCATTTTTAGCAGCTGATGACGATATCTCAAGGACGTTTTGAGTGGATTGTTCGCTATCGTGGAATCTGAAAAACGGATTCATGTTGAGCAGGTTGTAGCTGACTAGGCAGAGGAGAATGATGAACAAGGCTGTGAAGAAGTAGTACATGGCTGCCTTCTCTGGCGCTGGCGCTAGCCACAAAGCTACAAGGTTGACGGCGGATGTAAATGTACCACTAAGATTGCTACCAATGAGAACGGCGTTGGTGTAAGAGCTTGGAAACTTGGCACTTAGTCCAAAGACACAATTTTGGTACACACCACTAGCCATGTTTAGTATCGCGACCGAAATCATGGTGATCCAAAAGAAGGCACCCGGCCAAGTGTACGAGTTCACGGCGGCCAATATTATAGTCAACAAGAATACTATTGCCTCTATTGTGAGTGATAGATTCACTCTTGTGCCGAGTCTGCCGGAGCCCAGATTTACCACAAGATTTAGACCATTGAAGAGAGCGTTTGGAATCTGTGAGGCCAGGCCCAAGTATGTCATGAAATTCTTCCTCAGGCTAGCCAATTCACTCTCGGATATGTCCCTATCAGCGGGCGTTATTGTTCCATTGTGAGCTGTGGCGGGTTGCAGTTTGTAGTCCCTAAAGTAGATGTCGGCGTTGATAAACATGTTCCACGGCATCAGCGTACCTATTCCATGGAGCAGTAGAACTAGGAACACTATTCTGAGTTTGTCGATTGGCTGGCCGGCATCATCCGTCGCCACTTGGGTTGAAGTTGGCGAAACCAGGACGACATTGGGAAGTGATTCATGGCGATTGTTTTGGTCACTGATCTCATTATCACGCTCCTGCTGGACTATACTACGCAACTCGTAGCCCGACATTGGCGACACTATTGTTACCTAGTTTCTAAATTGATCACGTTTGGCTCTCAATCGGTTCTCAAACGACTGGATTGTGAGAAAAGGTTCCTGAATATAATCACTACCGTCCGTTATGTCTGTTTGGGCACTTGAAAAGCAGGTTCGGCCCCGTGGTCGCGGCGGAAGAATGGTTCGGCGCTTGGTCACGTGGAGCACACGACCAGTATTACGTATTAAGTGCTATGATGAGTTTAACCGATGCCTCACACGTGGGGCGCTATACGACAGACGCGCGTGTTCATTCAATCTTCACAATATTGAAACCGACCATCAGGTGTGCTCTATGGCGACAATGTGATGAGGGGAAATAGGAGCTCACAAGAGCTTAAGATTCTTGTTATCTGACAGCAATTCTATGACACAGCTGCTGGCGGCGCGCGCAGCCTAAGCTCCGCCCATAGATTTCATCCTCAGACATTGGGGACATGTTGCTCACTTGGGGCGGAACGTTTCATGGGCGGAGACAGAGCAGTTGCCGCGCGCCGACGTCGGCAAATTCGATTAACATTAGGGAAACTACGAAATTGAGTCACTTGGGCCCCAGCATGCAGACAAGCTGACACAAATTTAGAAAGCTGAGCCGGCTGACTACTTTGTTTCTATGCTTGATTGGGTTGGACGGAGTTTTTATTGGTAACAGCGCGAATCCATTCTCTGTCATGTGGAGAAGCTTTCCAGAGAGCCACATTCAACGTAGGAGGTTGTCAACGGAGACACGTAGATCGGATAACCGACAGGCTGATCGCAGGAAGAATTGATCATGTTACGCAGAGCCTGTCTCGCATTCTGAATAGAGCCGCGCTCTGGATCGGTGTTTCTAAAGTAGATGAGCTCCTGTTGTTGACTCGCCCATAAACCGCGCACACATTCGCGGTTGATCTTGATTATTCTAAAGCTCAAGTGACGCCTATTCAACATGATGAACTTATACTGGTTGCTAGAGCCATCTGTGTAGAGGCGCAAAGTCAACAGTGAGGGGACACCCGAGAGGACAGCAGTTCGCCACGCGACATCGGTCTCGTGCGATATGACGAGATTTTTCTGATAACCCGCGATGGCCTCGTATAGATTCATATTGTCATCGTAGTCATCTGGCGATGCGAAATGATCGTGTTGTAACTGAAGCGACATCCTGACGGCTGGTATGACGACCAAGTCGAAAAACTTGATCTCTTGAAACACCCATTCATCATGCAATGATGTAATCCGGAAGTCACCCTTCAAGAGTGCGTGTAAGCCGTAGAGTAGGGATTCCACCGAGCGAAATTGCTGTCCATCTGCAGCGGCACTTAAAGACCTGCGAGCAAGTAGACTCAATCCATAGCATAATGATACAAGGAAAGAATCTGGACTACAATCGATATTTTCGATTGATTTCGCACGATCGGTTTCATGTTTGTCAGTTTTCACTCTATCTACGCAATATTTGATCCAGTCAAAGTATACCGAGCAAAACTTGTTGCGGGTAACTCCGCAGAGGGTGATGTCAAAGTCAAGATCTAGAGACATGCTGAATGTGGGATCCAGATCAGCATACATCTTGTCTTTGGTGTGCTCTAGAGCGTCGTGGAACTCCTTAGTGTCCAACCAGCGGGCTAACTGATTAGATGTCACAGTGAAGTAGATTATTGCTTTCACATAATAAGTTATCAGAGCTCGCCTATAGACGAACTGTAGCAGCATGGGTCCAGCTGGATTGTCTGCTATCGAGTAGCCTTCGAGTACGTAGCGTGTGTGTGTAACATGCCAGGCGAGCCACATTTGGTTGAAGGCAGCGTTTGCAGACAAGAAGTATGGCAGCCTGCCCGGTTCACAACAACAGAATCCGTCATCTCGCGGGACTCCCTCAGTTATGGCCTCCACCTCTTGTTGTTGGCAGTAGGTTCCACGAAACTCCAGGCCACGAAGCTGAAAGGTGCATACCCCGTTACCAAGTTCTATGATGTGCACTAGACAATTCAGATTGTCGCTGGCCATGATGAAGCAGTCTCCTTGCGATACAGGACCCCAACGTCCGTAGGCTAAATCGCTGCATAGCTTTCTCTGTAAACATTTGGTCAGGTGCTCGTAGAATATACCATCTAGTCTATTGGAGTCAATTCTATTCCTTTCTAACTGAGTGACTAGTCGCGTTGAGTTTATGTCTATCACATTAGTGTTATAATCTCTCTCCCAAAATTTGGTAGGCCTTACGTAGGACATCATGAAGATGGCACTTCCGGCTATAGGTTGCAAGGGCGCTGATAATATGGACGACATTATGGCTTGGAAAAATAACAGGGCGGAATGGGGTACGCTGAATGGTTGAGCAAATGCGTGGAAGGCACTTCCCCAAGGGATCTGCCATGGGGCTATGTATATATATATGAATTTTAGCTTCAATAGTAATTCATAGATCTTGAAATGCAGTATGGAGAATACGAAATAATTTATGGTAAACAAATGATGACCGTATTGGGCAACATCGTAGTTGAAGAATAAGTATGTAAAAATTATGGTTATATAGTTGTATGACGAGTCATTGAATGACGATCGAACCAGCTTGAAACTCATTATGACTAAAATAAGTGGTCCTACATGTTGTCCATAAAGCTCCCGGATTGCTTGCGCGTCATTGGTTATCGTATTGAGCCAAAATATCGGGTAGATAAGATTCTTTTCTATCGCCATTGCATACAAGTGCATTTTTTCGAACCACATAACTTTGGCTGGTGTCTTGACTTCGAAGTAGTTGTACTCTCTAGGCCTGAAGACTGGCTTTGCCAAGCACATACAGGGTATATCACGTCTTAAGTGAGGCACAATAAAGTGGAATACTATACCCCATAGAATGGCGATGATGCCCATAGTGTAATTGATTACATCTTGATATTGGTAGAATACTGTCGTGATGTGGACAGCGAAAACGAATAATGTGGAACAGATGCATATCACGAGATCTCTCTTGATTCTCGAGATGCAAATATCATCAATCGTAGATTGAATCTTGGTTGATATTGAAATGTTATCTTGGTCACGTTCATTATTGATGCTCTGGGTCTGTATCTCATTCAGCTCTATTTCAACTGGACCGTCGGTGTTCTTTGAGGGATTCAAGGACTCCAATATTTTGGTCACAAGACGAAATGCAATAGTTGCATCACTAGAATTTCTGCTCAAGAAGTAAGCACTCGAGACAAGAAATCCGCAAAAGAGTGAGAAAAGCTTTTGGTTCCCTATGGCCTCCAATGCAATGAGATACAGAAGTGTGATGGCCAATAGACTTCTTGCAAATGAGTAGGCCGCTGACTTGAGACCAAGAGTGGCGGCAGTAGAGCCGAATAGATGGATGTCTATTTGTTCTAGAGTGTAGATAATGAAAGTGGTGATTTGAGGCAAAAGTCCGAAAAGAAATATGATAGGGAAGGAGAGTATAAGTATGAGACTTGCACTGCAAATTGAGTTGATGACTCCCTTGTCGAATATATCAAACGAGTAAAACTTCAGAGATGGCCTTTTTGTGGGCTCGTTGCCGATGCTAGGCGATTTGACGTATGCTTCGCAAGCTAGTATTATGGTAGCTAATAGACAAAAGTAGATGGGTCTCGATAGTGATATAATCCTATTGAAGCCGTGTGTAGGCGATTTGCTGGATCGGGTTGTTCACTCTTGATAAGCGTGAATTGTGAGTTAGTTATAACAGAGGCTGATAGCAGGTAAAGCCAGGTAGTTTGTGGGGCAAGATGAGACAAGGCACCGGCAAATATCGAGACCAAGAATGCCAGAACTATGGAGATGGAAGTTTCCAAGAGGGTGATGTTGACATCGAGAATGGGGTCCTGGAGTGTTTTGTTCCATAGTTTTAGGAGCGTCAAGAAGCCACTGACAAAGATGGCATAAGCTAGCCACGAATAGATGGTTACTGATTTGGCAAGAGTGTCGGCTAATATCACCGCCAAGAAGAGTACGGACCAGATGCCAACCTCAATAGACAGCTTCTTGATCAGTCGCAAGTCCATAATGGGCATCTTGCATCATTTGCATGTCGACGGCATGGCGTGTATAATTTCGTGTGTGTGTGTACGTGTGTGTGTGTGCGTCTGTGTGTGTGTCCGTGTGTGTGTTTGTGACTGTGTGTCTGTGTGTGTGTTTGTCTGTGTGTCTGTGTGTCTGTGTGTGTGTCACGTAAACAGAATCATAGTGTTCATGTGTGACTCTGTTGGACTAGATGTAGCGAGATCATCATGACAATGGTTTAGCCTAACAGGGGTGTCAGTGAATATTTAGGGGAAATCAAGAGTTTCTAGCTGGAGATCACAATGTGTATCATTTATGGTCGTGTTGATGGTGTTTGGTTTGGGTGCAATCTGTGCCGGCGGCGAAAATCACATGTGACGAACCGAGCGTTGCCATCTTTTCCTTCTCGCGGTTCGCGAGGGGGTGGCGACATTGGGATTTGCGCGCGCTCGCGCCGCCGCCGGTGATCTGGTGGCTCGAGCTTGCGAGTGCTCTACCTGATAGCTGGATGCGTCTGCAATGTGGTTGTCACGAGTCCATCCGAAGTGCGAAGCGAGTGGCCGCATCTCGTCCACGCGAATACTGGACAGTGCCCGAGAGTGTCGCCAGTGGAGGACAGTGCGCCAGTTGCGCCCTTTATGTGGTGCCCGTGATGTGGTTGTCAAGGGCACGCAGGAGTTTGCGTAAACATTGCGGCTGCCACTCTTCCGGACAACCTTCTCTCATTGGCGCAATCTCACGCGAGCCCTTCTATCTGTCTCGCGAGACAGACAATTTCAATATGTGTCGGATTGTGCATGTGATTGTGCTTGACACCGGCCAGACGCCATGGGCTCAGTGGCGCGACTCGGGTGCATATCGCAATCAGCGCGACACGAGCGACAAGTCGTCTCGGGCGTTCTGCGAGTCTTGATAACACTGTTCGAGAGGTGAACCGAGCCGAACTAACTCTGGCGGCGGCGACGGCGCTTTAGCGGCATTAAGCATCTGAACAGAGGCGGCATGTTCGGGCGTGCAAAGATAAACATAAAGACCTGCTAACTGCCGACGCCAAGTTCACGAGTCACGTAGGCAGTCGGTCGTGGACTCTCGGGATGGGACTGGCGGGCGACTCGCGCACTGTTGTGTCGGCGCTGACTAGTGTGTTTGAGCGGCGCACTCGCCGCCGAGTCACTTTGCGATCGGGCTCTCGACGACGAGGATCTCGGCCGGCCGCCAGCCAGATGTGTGTGCCCATGTCGGCCGCTCGTAGCTCGAGCTCGAGCTCGACTGGCGCCAGCTTCCGTTTGTGTGTTCGCGCGCTGCTCGCGCGCATGCAATGCCACAAAAACTCGGGTCACAATAGTCGACCAACAGCGGCGGAGGCGGCGGCGGCGGCGGGGCGAGTTCAGCGAGAGTGGAGCGTCGACCTGACACACATTCGGTCATCGATCATGACCCGAGGCGAGCGCGTCGGCGAGCCAAGACTGGTGCCAAATTGGTCGCCACTCGCGGGGTCCATAGAGCAAACAAGACGACGTGACTGTCGTTTGTGGCGTTAGAGAGACACATCAATCACAAGCGCCCGAGTGCGTGCAGACGCCGATAGTAATCGCCATTCGCGCCCTAGACACTTTGCGCTGGCTGTGAGTCTCTCACTTTGGCCAGGGTCTGTGTGAGATTTCGTGCGCGAATTCTTGGGCCCATCCGATGCTGCACACAAACACTCACATACACACACATACGCGCGCGCGCTCAAACAAAAACACACATACACCTCGAGTTGCGTCATCAGGACCCGTCTGACGCGATATTCATGGGCTCCGATCTCGAGTTCGATCAGATTGGAGATGTACAGCGTGGCCGGTGAGTCGAGGTGGAGCGCGCGCGGCGGGCGCCGAACGCGCCAATGGCGTCGGTGGTTCCCACTCGATCGTATGACTCAGGCGGTTGACACCGGTCTGCGGCGTTTCAGTAACTCGCTCGCTTATCATCATAACTTGTTGCACGATAGTGAAGAGAGTTTTTGCCTCACAGTGCCCAGGAAGCCGCCTGTGTACCTGGGGTGCGCTCACCCCAAGCCGGCCTCGTTCGCCTCGTTCTTCACCTTCTCCGCGTTCGCCTCGTTCTTCACCTTCTCCGCGTTCGCCGCGTTCGCCGCGTTCGCCGCGTTCGCCGCGTTCACCAAGCAGCATTTACGTAATTCGATTTAGCGCATTCAACCAGAGCGCGCTCGCCTTGCACGAGTCGAGCCGAGCCGGCGAGTAGGCACATTTGCTGATGAATATTATCGTCGTATTAACATCACTACAACAACTGCAGAGGGACGAGGCCAACCACTGCGCTCGAGTGGCGCGCACACACTCACAGACACAGAGGCACAGCAGAGCTCCAGGTGAGTCGAGTCGCGGCGCCTACGCCATGCCGTCGCGATCTCATCTCATCGTCGCGCTTCCGATGCCCTCGCCTCCACCCGGAGGGCTCCCTCTCGAGACCTCGCAGGGATGCAAAATTGTGTGCGCGCTCGCCCCCTGCAATCAGTGCGATGATTAGGGCTCCTTCCTGCCATAAACAGGCTACAAGTCGGCGTCACTGCCGGGCAGGTGTCGATAATAAGGTGCGCTCTGGCCGGCCTACGCGACGCTTTAGCCATCGAGAGGGATATCGAGCCGGCGGCTGCGGAGAGAGAGGCTCGGTGGCTGGGCCGCCGACGGCAACAGGTGGCGGCGGCGAGCGGCGGGCGGCGGCGGGTTGCTCGCGGCCAGAGTCGTTGTTGGCGCGCAATGGCGTCGGCTTTGGTGGGCGCAAGCTCGTCGCGATATGAGCGCGTGCGAGTGCGCGCGCGCACTTGCGAGTTCACAACGCAGCCTCGCCGATTAGCGCCAGCCGTCATCGCAAAGCTCTGCAAGATCATTACTGTTTCTTCGAACCCGCGAGCGTAACTCGAGCTGTCTCACTCATTCGCCAAGACGAAAGCAAAGAAAACAACAGCAACAAGAGCGTTAACACACACACACAGAGAGAGAGAGAGAGACACTCATACTCACAACAACAACACGGGGCCTCGACGACTCGGCGCCGGCGCACAAGAGCCAGCCACGAGTTGCGGAGACGCACGCGCGCAGGCAGACACGCGCACACACAGTCGCGTCAACTCGGCCGACGCAGCGACACAGCTGCTAACTTATAAGAGCGACCAAGTGCCGACTGTCTGTTCTCCTCGGTCGCTCAATTCAACTCCATCATCAAACGAAGCTCAACAGCGAGACAGTGAGCACATTTAAGGCCATCTCATCAATTATTGCTCTTCAAGACTTTGTCTGCCTTGTCACCGCCGTCGCCCATGCCATCAAACTCGCTCCTGTCGCGCCGATCGCCCGCACGCCGATATTGCTCAAGGTGAGCGCGCGCGAGGGCCCGTGTCAGGTAACATCGATCATCTCGTCAACATCACCACTCGTCCAATCAATTGATCGAAGCCTCACAAGACCGATCGACACCAGTGTCAGGCGATCCACAAGGCAAGATTGTTGTTGTTGTTGTTGCTGTTGTTGTTGTTGTCGTCGCCCCTCAACGAACAGCCCTAGCCTCAGAGTTGTGTCCAGATTCAAGAGTCAAGATGATTGAAGTGACAAGTTTCCTATTGAAACATCTCTACGAGATGATGGCCGACCGCGACCAAGACGATCTCGACTCGTTGATGGTCATCATGGCCCAGAACCAAATCCCCAACTTGATCTGTGACACCATAGTCGAGCTCCTATTTATCTTTGTCTCGGTGGCGCTTGTGATAGTCCTGATCGCGCTGTCCGAGTTCTACAGCGACGAAGTCTCCTGTCGGTGGCTAATCAACTTTGGCTGCCCGCAAAAAGTCATCCAGGCGGCCTATTAGCATCCACTCAAGTGGTCGCTCATGAGGCCCACACACAAGCACACACACTCACACACACACACACTCACACCCATACACATCATACAAACACGAAAACAGAAACGCGCCGGGACGGAGCCACGTGACACTAGGCCCTTTGTTGTGGTTGTGGTCGTGATGCAGCCAGCCGAATCCAGGATATTCTAGTTTTTGGTGCCATACCGTCGGCCTGGCGGAGCTGGTCATAAAGCACACAAGAGAAGTGTGGCGATATAGTTTTAATAGGTCGAGTCGCGAGACCAATTACACAATAGACCACCCGATCTAATGCATGGCGCACGTCGGCTCGCTCGCTTGCGACAACGTGTGAACACTCAACTTAAGCATATTGCTACTCTTCCTCGTCTAATTATTGCCAACCTGTATCGTGTAAAGTCGTCGCCCACTATTGGTCGAAGTGCTCGACGGACTCGATAGTTTTTCCTGGCGCATTATAATTTATTGCTCTCCGCCTCCCCGACTGGAGGCCGACACTTACACATTCTCACACATACACAAGCAGATCATCGGTCAGATCTTGAGCTACTCAGACACACACACACACACACAAACACACACACAAACGTACACTCACTCAAGGAGCGTCTGGCAGCAAGCGTCGAGAGTCGATCATAGCGAGTTGGGAAGTTTTACAGACATTGCGGTCGTGTTAAATAAATAATAGCCACTCTATTGGTTAATCTGAATCTATGCCTCACGAGCGGATTCAGGTCTGAGCTCGTCAGCGTTTGAGAAACAAGTCGACCATTTTCTGGCCCACGTCCAGCAGACTCACCAGACAGTCCTCGTACTTTTCCTTGCAGCTGCCGAGCGTGGTGCTGGTCGACGTGGTGCCGGTGGTGCCGTTGGCCGCCTCCAGCCGGCGACTTAGTCCGTAGCCGGCCGCGTGTCTGTACTTGTTGATCACTTTGTACTCGAGCGGCACGCCCGTCTCGTCGGCGTCCGGGGCGCTGGCGTTGGTGGCCGGAAACATGAGGCGCAACATGAGCCCCAGCGCGCCGTACCTGTTGGGCTCGTGGTGGGCCTCGCAGATGCTGCGCTTCACGCACTCCTGCGGATGGAGACGCGGGAAGCTCGGCAAGTGCTCCACCGACCGCTCGAGCCAGCCCATCATGTGCTCTACTCGACTCTGCAGGTTGCCCGCGCTCAGGGCGCCCTGCGCCAGTGACGTCAACAGGCCGGCCCGCCTGTTCGCCTGGGTGCCATTGCGAGCCGAGCCGGCCGCCTCGCTTGAGGCCAGCCCGAGCAGACTGGCGACGGGTATCAGCGTGGCGAGAACATTCGAGCCTAACCAGAAAATGTTGCCTATGTTTGTTCGGGGTGAGTAATTGGTGTGTGAGTGTGTGTGTGTGTGTGTTTTTTGGAAGTGGGAAGGCTGGTTGCTGATTAGCTTCTGCGCCCGAAGTAGGCCAGCGGCGCGCTGGCTTGCGAGTAGAGTCAGCTGCACGCGTCACCTGGCGGCGGCGTTTGTGCTCACACACGCACACACACACGCACACGCACACACAAACAGACACATGGGACGTTTCGCAATCGCCCGCTTGGCGCCTTTATGAGATAACTCAAAACAAACAACCGGCCCGACCGGATTGACGCGAGCTCGCCCGCCCGCACGCCCACTGCCTCCGCACTCGCTGGCTCACCGGCGCTGGAAACTTACCCGCGCGCTGCTCGATCGACGTAAATCCGCCTGTCAGAATCCGCTTGGCTCCTGTGATTTCATCGTCGTCGTCGTCGTCAATGTTGTTGGCGTCGTTATCATTCGTTCGTTTGCGTTGTGATGGTTGTAGTCGTTTTCGTCAGTCGCGTTTTCGTCGTCGTCGTCAATCAATTCGGTTTCGGGCCTTCGATTAGTCGACTCTTCTCAAGCAAATCTCGCCAATTGAGCTCGCGACAATCTAGCTGATTGTCTCAGTTAGGGCACGCGTCTGAGACGATCGTCGCTCACGCTCTTGTCGAGCCAAAGAGAGCCACAGTGCGACCATTCCGACGGCGTTATATTGGGCAATAAACAGTGTCTGCGCGCCCTCACAATCAATTAACCCACTTGACTGCGGCACTTAGCAGACAGAGTTGGCCTCCATCCAATCAGCATGCTACTTACCTGTGAGCAGAGATCCGAGCTGATTTTTTTATATTTTTTTTTTTGTTTTTATTCAAATATGGTGGCCGCCCCGAGCGGACCGCCCTCGCCAACGCAGGCGCTCTGAGTGCGCGCCGACCGCTGCGCCCAGTGGGCGCTCCCTCGCGGGGCGCGCGCGGCGTACGCTACTTCTTTCGAGTTGCAGCCATCGCCCAGCCACTTTGCACAATGGGCTCAGTGCTCGGCTTGAGGAGAATTTGCTGCACTTGAGACGACGGCGCCCAAGCTTCCGATCTCTGCGTCTGCGGCCGCTGACGACCCGCCCACGCCGCTGACGTAACCAGCGGCCAGGTGGGGGCCACCGAGGGCGGCTGCAGCGATGCCGGGTGGCCTCCGAGTTGCGTAAGGTCGAGGATGCGGCCCGTCGAGTGTTGAGTGGCTGCGGAGTTGCGCTGGCGGGGCGCCAGAGCTGAGGCTTTCTGGAGCTCGAGTTCTTCAATCTGTTGTTGGATTGTTGTTGGAAAACTCTCAACGGCCACGACGACGACGACCACGACGACGACCAC
>SNVD02009607.1:0-40399 GCA_013180625.2 Boswellia sacra | reverse complement strand
ACAACAAAAAAAAACATTTAAGATATTAATTAAATTCCCGCCCCGCTCTGTCAGAACTTGCCGCCACGTCAACATTTGCTGGGTCCCCTCCTCCTGTTTCCCCAAAAGCTCGTAAGCCGAAAATTTGATTTCATCCACTAAGGGCTAGATTGTCGCCACGTAGCGTGGTTGACTAGATCTGAACCGCTCGTGACAAATGGACAGGGTCTGTTTGGGGGGCAGAGAGATGGAAGAGATCTACACCGTTAGATCCCAGATCTACGGTTGGAAAGCTGCCCGAGAGTTGGACGGGCAGATCTGGCTGGCCTTTAAGAGGCGGTTGTTGCTGCCTCCCTTGTTCCTCGCTCTTGTACAGCGAGAGGGATTCGAAACCCTCTCTTTCTTTTCTCTCCGCTTTTATTAATTTAACGCTTGTTTTTTTTATCTCGTTTATTTTTTCAACCGGAAATCTGGCAATGTTTTCCCGCCATTTTTGGTTCTCTCTAGCCGGAGATTAGACATTAAAGGTCTTGTCGTTTTTCTCTATGGCATCGGCTGTTTTGGCTAGTAGAAATGAGCCCCATTGGGGGGAGAGAAAAGTTTACACGAGGAAATATCCAAACTCCAGCTCCCCAGCCACCGCCTCGGTAGCCGCCGTTAATGGTAGTAATAGTAATCATAAAAGTAATGTTCTTTTTACGGCCAAGTCCAACGCAAACCCGAATCCGAACCCGAATCCGAACAAACACGTCGTTCAAGCCCTTCATGATCGGTCTAGTGACGTCATACATTTGAGCGGGGCTCCTTCGCTGGCCGTTTCTCGTGACTTTACCCTCAAGGAGACGCCACGCGCAGGTCACGTGACGTTTAATCTTGATGCGTACACGAGACGAGAGCTCAAGGACCTGAAGAAGCGCCTGCTTTCTGAACTGCAACAGGTGCGGATTCTTAGAACGCGGATCGAGAGCACGAGATTCGGGTCGAACTCTATTTGTCCTCCATTGCCGACCCCGCCGTTGCCATTGCTGCCACCACCACTACCTGCTGTGCAGAAAGCTCATTCGAACCGCATCCCGAAGAGCAAGAAGAAAGTGACAGCGTCTAAACGGCGTAACCACAATCAGAAACGGCCGTTGACGGACTCGCTAATGAGAAATTGTTGCCCGATACTGACGAAGCTGATGAAGCACAAGTACGGGTGGGTGTTCAACTCTCCGGTGGACGTCGTCTCGCTGGGTCTCCACGATTACAATGACATCATCAAGACTCCGATGGATCTCGGCACTGTGAAATCGAATCTCGAAAACCGGCAATACGGCACCGTTTTGGATTTCGCCTCCGACGTGAGACTCACATTCAACAATGCCATGAAGTACAATCCGAAAGGCCACGACGTCTATGTCATGGCGGAGACTTTGTTGGGTGTGTTCGAGAAAATGTTCAACCCGGTAGGACGGAAACTCTGTGAAACCCCGGATGCCGAGGCGAGTGCGTTGATGGGGAAGCCGCCAAAGCCGAAAGCGAAGGAGACGAGCAGGAGGGAGATGAGTTTCGAAGAGAAGTCGGTGCTAGGAAGGAGCTTGGTGGAGTTGCCGCAGGAGAAGATGGCCCAGTTGTTGAGTATATTGAGGAAGAGGAATAGCAATGTTTCGCAAGATGGGGATGAGATTGAGCTGGATATTGAGGCGATTGATAACGAGACGCTGTGGGAGCTTGATCGGTTTGTGAGGGGTTTCAAGAAAGCAGTTAACAAGAACAGGAAGGATGCAGGTGAAGGTGAAGTTGAGAAAGTGAGTGGGTCGATTGACAGTGAGGTTGTGGAAGTGGGAGCGGAGGCGGAGAGGTTGAGAGAGGAAGATGTGGACATCGGAGAGGAGATTCCAGTGGAGCATTACCCCCCTGTGGAGATCGAGAGAGATGTTTCAAGCTCCAGTGGTCATTCCTCTTCCTCCAGTGGTAAGTAATTATTATTAATTAAATTTTTAATATTACTATATGAATACTAAACTGTTTGTGGAAATGGAATTTAATGTTCCAGTTGCTGATATGTTGTTTGATTTGGTGGTTCAGATACAGGGAGCTCATCTGGAAGTGAGTCTGATGATGACAATGACAGTGTTCAATCACCATTTGTTGAAGCAAAAGATGCTCATGCTCGTGTTCATGGGACTTGAATCTGGAATTGGTTTTGTTGGTTAAATGGTTTTGTGGATATATCTGTCTATGACTCTTATGTCCAATTTTTAGTCGTTGTAACAAAAAAAAAAAAAGGGAATGACTGTTTAGGACTAGTAGTAAAAGATGACTTCTTTTAGAGATCGAAAGTCACAGAACCAGATAGGTGTGCAGTAGAAGTAGGGATGAGAAACTTAGGATGGTTAGTAGCATTAGAGGAGTTAAAAGTGGAGGTGTCTAAGTTGGGTAAATTTTTGTATCATACAGAACAGTGGCACCGGCACCACATTCCACAAGCACATAGCATTAGCAGAAAAGTTGTACAGTGAGTGAATGAGACATCTTCAGCAATCAAAAAAGAAAAAGCAATTTGGCTCATATATAGTCTCTCTGCTTTCACTATTCCTGATGACCCATTAACTCTCTTCCCTCTTTTTCCCTGTCAACTCTTCCCTTTCCCAGCTTTTTCTCTTTCTCGATGCTTTTTTCCCTGTAGTGCTTTCACTTTTTGTTCTGCTTTTGATAATCAAACATGGTAATCATTTTCATATTCTTCTTATTCTTCTTTGTTGTTAACAAGAATATGCTTCTGCAAGAAGTTACTGAAGTGAGATGAGTTTCCTTCGTTCGGAACTAGTGGTTAATGCAGCGTCCACATCATTTAGCTTGTTTAACAAGCTTCGGATTCCTATCTGGTGTTTTGTCATTTTTTTTCCTGAATTAGCTCTGTTCATGAAGAGACTTTGAAATGAATGTTAAATATGCAACTGAAATGTCAGAGGTGAGTCTTTATCATTGAACAAAGAAGAGAAGACTTTGAACACTTTGAGATGGGATAGAAGATAGATGCCCATTTCAATCAAGAGTCATCTGGACTGTGCACAAGCGAGTAATTGTTAGAGCCTACAAGCCCCAATCTATGAAGCAAAGGTGGACAAGCTGCCTTGTTCAACATTATTCTCTTTACAAGCTGTAAAAAAACATGGTGGGTCATATTTATCGTGGAACTTTCTTCGGGAAATTTCCGGGAAATGGTACGAATGGTGAAATTTTACTGCCAATAGCCAAGAAAATGATGCAAGGATTTGTTGTTTGGCTGTGCTTTTTAGCGCAAACATAAACCTATTATGCTCTGTTTTTCTTTTTCTTTTTTTTTTTAACCATTTTTTCCTTTGTTTTCTTGTGTTTGCTGTGAATTTGGTCGAACTATAAAATCAATAATACTAGTTATATAATCAAGTTGTATAATCTAATATAAATCTTTTGAATGTGTGAGTCCTATTTTATTTACTAAATTAGTTATTTTATTTTTTATTTTTATCTATTCAGTGAATTTGTGTCATATTATATTAAACAAATAATTTGATTGTATACTTAATATTGTTATTATAAAATTGAAGAAGCATTTGAAATATTTTCATAAGAAAAGGTAAACATTTTGAAAAACATTTTTCTTAAATGAAAATTCAAAAAAATAAATTTTAATCGTTTGTGTGAAAAATACACTTTTAAAATCACTTTTCCCAAAAAAAAAAAACGAAAAAAAAGGCAAGGTCACACAGTTCATGGGGCATTTTGTAACAAGAGATCATGACTCACCTTTCACATTTCAATACCATTTCTTGGAGGGCCCCCTTTTCATTAACTTACATAGATTTGGTTTATATTCCCTCAACCACACATGCTGGTGCTACACCAAAAACTTGGTTAAAGAAATTGAATTGCATTGTATTTTCAACGTCGGTGAAGGAAGACAAATCTTTTGAAAATGAAAGCACCTGATCAGAAAAAGAGTCAGAGCCTGAATCAGAGTCTGTCTCTGAATCAAAGTAGTGTCATTTAAGCAGGAAAAGCGTTGTAGAATAGCACGGATCAACAATACATTCAATTCAATTGGGTTACCACTTACCATGGACTATTGAAAAGATTCCAATGCATTTCTAGTGGAAAAAAAAAAGAAAAAAAGAAAATTGAACCCATTTCACTATGCACATCGTAAGAAGATTTTCAAGATTTCATAATTGCATTTACCAAACTTATTTTTGATGAGAACTTATCTCTGAATCTTTGTCATTTGTCCAACGAGTAGTAGGATGACAAACAATAATACCAAGAAGCTTTCAGTCAAAGCCAAAAAAAAAAAAAAAACTAGTTTTGTAAATGAAGACAAACCTAACCCCATCATAACTTTGTGTTGTAGAGGCTGATCATTTTGTATTATCCTACTCATTATGGCATGAGGTGGAATTTCATCGACCTGCATCTACCATCAAAATCCAATTAAATGAGCCAGACAAATTGCTGAAGATAATAAATGAAAGACATATGCTAAAACAAGCCCCCGATCTATATTACCCAAATTGCCTCAAGAATGGGAATGGAGTTATGTTTAAGCTTTTCACATTGACCAAGTTAACACAAGCTCCTTTACTCACTTCTGAACCATAGCATATTAGCATAGACACTACTGTGTCTGTTACAACCTCCACCAGCATTGGCACCATCCGCAAAGTGGCTTCCACTCTTAACTGTCACTTGATTCCTTGCTGTGATCACCAGCACTGCCACACCTTTGTTGTCATCAACATAAATGTTTCCACCCCCACATTAATTACCATAGCTGCTAACACCAGCACCGGTTGGCGCCACTACTCCCGACACCAGGCTTGTGATCTATGAAGAGAATTCTACATTATCCTCGCTATGGACCATCTTCAATGGCTACACTGATCGCACTAGTAAAATACAGAATGACAAGGAAGAAACATAACACATTACTTATAGATTTTCACCATTCTTAAGTCAAGAATATTGCCGTATGAGAATTAATGTTGTTCAAATTGCAACAAGTTTTTCCTCGCTAAAAACCAACCAATGTTCTGCACTCACGAACTCACTAAAACAAAATAGAAAAGGGCACATGGGTTGACTCAAACCGCAACCAAAATTATCATTTAACATATAATACAAGTAGATGAATTTACCATAGCTTTAAATACTTAAAGAAATTAACAAGTTTGTACGCAGAAATTTTATTTGTAGTATTACTTGTTTGGGTGCAGTTGATATGAGGTAATGTTATCGGAAAAAAAAAAAAATTGAAAGCTTTCTGCCAAAGCACCAAAAAAAAAAAAAAAAGCAAAAGAATGGAAATGAACAATCACTATTATTCACAGCATTTACGCAAGATAGAGGAATATATTCATGAATGTGTCAGGCTAAGAAAGAGAGCAAGAAAAGTACATCACTCAATTCATTAATGGTTTCCAATTTGTGGAGTTACTGCTTTCATTTTCCTTCTTTCTTTGGTTTACAGGAGGATATGGCGTTAAATACTGAGTTGAATGGCTCAAACCAACTGCCCGCAGGCCAGACTGCTCAGCACTAACAATTTCCTAATTCTCAGACTCTCATGGTCAAGGAGTACCCAAACTTGTCACGAAACGTAGTTTTAAGAATGAACTTTATCAACTAAAATTAACGAGGGTGAAGATCATTTATAAACTTAATGGGCAAGGAATGTGATGATTTCTAAGTAGTTAATAATGGGAGATTGTGTAGTGTACAGTCGCTATCAACGTTAAAAATTGGTAAATATTGGACGTCATTCGAATTGTGTTTTGGACAGGAAATAATCAGTCTTGAGGCTGAATTACTGACAAATACGGACTGATTGATGATTATAATTATTCAAGTTCTTTAATAAACCAAGATAACTTTTTGTATCATACTTCAGTTTACAATTGTAATTTGAATTCCAAGTAGTCAGCCAGATCTTCTCTTGCAAGTCAAAAGGCACCTTTTTTTTTTAATCAAAGACAAATCATAAATCAGATGGTCCTGCCAAATTCAAGGTGCTAAAACCATTGTTTTAGTCCAGACTCAAATGAGTAAGATGTATAATACTGAAAATTCAACATTCACTTCCATTAATGTTTTGTGTAGTTCATTTAAGCACAGGAAACAGTTGCCCAGAGCCTAAAAAGTTCCAATTTAAGGCTTTGGTGCAGAAAGCTATATACAACACTAACACTTTGCACACTCCATAACTTACCATGAGAACAAACTCAGAATTTCCCAGAGTCAGGAAGGACCTAGATTTGACGTCTCGCTTTATTGATGTGTAGTTGGCCATTGGAACCAAAGCCTTTTCACTCTCACAAAACCTCAGGAACACAAATTTCAGACTGCTAGGTGAGATCTTTGGCTCAGGATAGAAACTATATAATAACAGAAGCCTTGACAGGGTTTTATTAAGATGAGATCTGACCTTCTGGATTTTGCTTCAAGGAAGAGAGATTAAGCAACTACTGCCTCATTCATGTTGACGGTTGTTTCGATTGATTGTTCATCTTTGCAGGAACTATCAACTTTGTTTTCATATGCAAGTTTAGCACCACAACCACCTCCACAGCCACCGCAACCACCACTCTTCAACATGTTTCCGCATCCCCCACCACATCCACCTCCACAGCCACCGCAGCCACCACTCTGCAAGATATTTCCACATCCCCCACCACAACCACCTCCCGCACCACAACCACCTCCACAGCCACCACAGCCACCACTCTTTAACATGTTTCCACATCCCCCACCGCATCCCCCACCACAGCCGCCACAGCCTCCATTCTGCAACATGTTTCCACGTCCCCCACCACAACCACTACCACAGCCTCCACTCTTCACCATGTTAGCCATGTTTAACTTTGCATCACTTTCTATTGAAGAGGATATGTTGGTTTGCACACCCTCGTCATGGGACCCATCGACACATTCAGTTACACTATTCACCTCCAAATTTTCCCCATCAAAAGTAAAGCCATCATATCCTTTTTTCTTCAAAGTATCAAAAAGTATAAAAGCTGATATGATTCCCGGCAACACAAACCATTCTTCGATCACCTACATTATTTTAAGTGAACACAAAATGATTTATTTGATGAAATTCTACTTTGATACCTTTGATAAATAGCACCTATAGTACTTTACCTTGATGACTCCAGATTTCAAGTCAAGCAATGCAATTGCTTTACCATATGGATTGTCCGAGGAGAACTCAACAGCAGTCATAAAATCTTCTTCAGATCTCCGCTTCTCCCAGTAATTGAGTTCATAGTCCAGCTTTTTGCCACGGAAAAATTTTATCTAGAACAAAGAACATAAAACCAGAAGCAAAGTGTAAAACATTCCATCAAACCAACACAATTGGAAGATCTATAAATGATTCATTGATGGTAAACATTTCAGTAACAACTATGTACTGCAAAAAAAAAAAAAAAAAAAACATTTAACTCCTGACAGTTGACATCAATGCATGCAAATATACCTATATAATACATTTGCATAAAATATAAATACTAACCCAGTAAAAATTGAACTAAGCGAAAAAATAATGTGATTCCCATGTATCGGGGTCTTGCATGGTGGAAACATGATCTATAATGGTGAGCATGCAAACTCTGTAAGTTCAAGGAAAATGCTACTATAAAATAGTGCTAGTTATTACCTGATTTTGTTATCTGAAGGTTCTGGTCCATGCATATATATGAAAATTGTGGAGGTTCAGGTTAGAAACAAGTACAAATTTTTATCAAATCAGCCCATAGGTTAGTTACCAAAGGTCAACTTAAATGGTGAAGTCATCAAAGAGTAACTTGGCATCCCATATCTCCGATGATCTTGCCATATTGAAAAACAATGCATTTCATGAAAAATCCTAAAGAGTCCAGAATGATGAGACAAAGAGAAAGAGAAAACACAATAGATACATACCATTCTATTGCCAGTCAGCTCAAAGATATGACCTTCTACACTGGATTTCAATTTAAGCTGAAGACAGCAATGATAATCAATAAAAGACCACCCAGTCCCATCCATCTCTGCTAGAGGACGTGTTTCACCTGACGCTGTAATGCCAATAACCTGCTTCCTAGGAGTCAAGTTATCTCCTGCCTCCTTGTTTTTTGAGTCCCTAAAATGCAATTCAACCCAAAAAAGGGTAAAATTAAGAGCTTCAGATTATCACATGAATACCAGAAATTGATCGGAAGACACACAAGAAATGTAAGTCATATGTTGGTCAATATAGTTTTTTCATTTTCTTGAGAATTAAAAGAGTCTTGTCTTCAGTACACCTATTAGATTACCTGGATTCTTTTCTCCATTGCAAAAACTAACTTTTTACACATACTCCCATATTTCTAGAACCATATTGTGTGGGATGGATTATTTAACTTGAAGGTTTCTAGAAGAAACAATATGTGGCAGACAATTGATGGTAAGCTGGCATGCCAAACTATTACATGTGAGGAAGACACTAAATGTTTAACAATTTTAAGTAGATAATGTAAAATATTATAGATCACAAAGCTGCAATGGTAATTTGTTGCTTTCATAAGGAAATATATAAGGTGAAAAAGCAAACTGAATACTCCACTCTCAACCTGCATTGCAATAAATTTGGAGACTGCAGATCTAATATCTACCATGCTTTTGAATTATCTATGTTACGCATCTGGGTATGTAAGCTTCACACAAAGCAATCCCATAATTAGTCTATAACTCCCAAATCGTTTATAGTTATACTACTCTTTCCAAATTATGCCCCAATTTTTGATCCAAAGAAAGTGGCAACTAACTTGACCCTACCATGCAAATGATGACATGATATGTTAAGTGAAATGACATGGCTAAAACAATTACTACTTCAATTAGGATAACATCTAGAAAGAATGCTAATCACTCCATTGGTTATAATCTATAAACAGATATGGATTTGATCACGAGACATAGATAAACACACAAAGTACCTCCATAATAAGTAAACACAAATAGATCATGCATATAGATGAGGATGGTTGTATTTAACCAAATTCTAGCTCAAGATGATGATGTAGGTATACCTGATTCGAAGGCTAATGACCTCAGAATGAGTTTCATCAAAAACATGGGTGCAGCTCTTTGCATGTTGAATCCTTCCAGAAAGGGGGAAAAAACAAGAACTTTTTGATAATGGCCGTGAACGAACCATGTGAAGCACACGTGGTGCAAGGATTGGAAGAGTGAATGAGACAGCAATGCGAAGGCTGATTGGTTTCGAGCTCACATTGCCAGAACTAGGCACTAATTCAAACCATTTTTCCACAGAAAGTTTAGATACTGGAACCAAGAAGTTTTGAAGAGAAAGAGAGACAGTACCAATTGTTTTTGATGATCCTGGTACTGGTATCTTGGAGAGGGAATGAGATACAAGTTCAAAGAACAGTTCTCCAGTGGGTTCACATTGGAAAGAAGCAACTTGTTTCTCCCGGGACTTGGACAATATAGTGAGTTTCCGCTTAGCATTAAAGAAAACATCAGGTTGTGATTTACTAAGCAAGACAAAAAGGTTTCCCTTGTGACGCTCAGGCAAGTTTTTGACTCCAACAATCTCCAGAAGGACCTGAAAAGTGTATAGAGAGCATTAAAAAGGCACCTTGGATAACTGATAGCTTTTGCAATAATATTTGTTCATGCAGCATATATCCTTGGCCATTATGCAAATAAATAGTAGACCAGAGGCTTTAGCACTATAGTTATGCAGCAGATCAAAAGAAACCAAAGAAGACATTTATTCCATCTTCTAGGTTGAAATATACGTAAAATAGAAGAAAATAAATAAATATTCTGGAACATGTATGGAGATAAAAAATATGACTCATTAGAGAAAATGTAAAGGTGACCATAAACTACCTCCATGACCTTCACCTCTGAAAGATGAATTATCTTCTGGCACTTTTTTGATGGAACTACCTCCTTGCTGACAATGTCAGATGAGAAGGGAACAGTTGTGAGTGGAGATGGGGCGAGACCTCTATACATAGCCCCTGCCTTCCAATACCTTGAACCAAATGTCTCTTCCCACTGCTTAGTAGTGCCAGAAAAACCGGTATCAAGTTTCTTTCCTTTAGTTCTGTCTTGATCCATGTCATCATGCTCCAAGACCTTGCCAATCACTTTCCTAACATCCTTACAGTAAGAAACAGGATGCAATTGGTGTGTATGCCAGATAAGATCAATGTCATAAGTTGGAACACAGAAGCGTCTAATGGACCTCTCCTGATTTCTCCGAATCATATGCAGAAACCCCTTATATCTGGCCACAGCTTCTTCAAGAAAGATATCATGGTTCACATGGGATCTGGATACCTGACATAAACAATGGAAAAAAAAAATATGATGAGAAAAAGATATTGAGGAAGTGGATAACCGGATGCAGAAATCCTGAGATCTATGTTTGTCTTATGAAGAGCCAATTGTCTTTGAAAAAGAAAATGTCAACAAATTTAATATCACATAATTTGGCAAACATCAATTTGTGTTTAATCTATAAACTACATAAATGAAAACGAATTATTTCAGCATAGCTTTTAAGCCATAACTAACCGTAATATACTCAAAATAGTGGCTTAAGAAAGAACCACATCATCCTCTATTACCTGGTAAAAGAAAGGACTCTGTCTTTTAACTGCTGAAACCAGATCATATTTTGTGTACTTTTCAAGTCCAGAAACCTCGGCAGAGGAATCCTCCAAAAATTCTTTGCTGAAGTCAAAATCATAAGGCTCATTAGGATACAGTTTATTCCAAATTTCTTCAGTTTGCTTTTTACAAATTCCTTGAACAGAAGATATCACATTAGAGTTGTCAAGGATCTTCCCATAGAGTTCCTCACAGTCAGATTTGTAACGCACCTGAATCAACCAACCAAGAAGACTGTTTAGCAACTGAACACAATGTAGAAGAGAAAGATGCACGATTCAGTTGAAAAACTTACAGGGTTGAGCCTGTGACAGTGCCAAATCCATTCACAATCAAGAGGAACAACGAGAAACCCTTCAAAAATAGGGGACTCGGAGTGTTTTGCAAGCAATGGAAGCCAACAAGCGTTATACCTGAAATTAGCATTGTTAAATTCAGAATATGAAAATACTTATGTTGAAAGTATACACGAAGAAAGCAGGCATAAGTCACTGAAGCTCTAACTAACCAAAAGTTATAAACTCTATGTAGTTGATAACAAAGAGAAACATTCATTCACAGCCTTTGGAAAGCAAGAATGCTTATAAGAGAATTTTCATATTAACTGCCCCTACATATCAAGAGATGAATTAAATCAACAGTGGATTTTACAAGAAATACCACAGAACTAAATGACTTAATGGATGCAACTTTCAGAACGTATAACATTAGAAAAAAGTCATTTTATTAAATTTGAAAGCAAATATATTGTTAGTGCCCAACAATCCATTAATCCAGTTCTTCACAATTCAACTATAAGCTCAAAAAACAAATTTGAAGCAATTTAACCAATTCAAAGTAGTGATTAAACCGTAACTGATTACCTATAGATGGCCCTTTGAAGAGCAGGGCCTTCATAGAGGCAACGTTTCCTATCAACAGCTGCCAAAAACTGAAGCTGGCACTTGGCTGCCGCCACAAGATCTACACTTATTTCAATCTTCTGCGCTTCAAGCCACTCTAACTCTTGTTCCTTCTCCATTTCCATGTCTCAATTCTCACTGAAGAAAAAAACTCCAATTAGCAATCCTCATAGTCCAAACAGCTTTCAGATTCATGATACAAAATAATCAAACACCTCAAATGCAGATAATGTAATCAGCTATTGCCAATCAAATTTTCAAGCTAATCACTTAACGAGATTTCGTAATTAGATATCGACTTTCATGCTTAGTTAAAGAAAAGTATTCCTCATTAGTCAAGTCATTGATTAGGATAACAAAGAATCAAATCAAATCAAATCAATCTTCAATAAAGATCATGCAAAGAGTAAGTCGACTACACATACATAAATTATGATTCAATTAACATTCAAATTCAAAGCTACTAAACAAGATAAGGACACTAATATGAAGTTTATATCGTTCAAATGGAAAAATAAAAAGAAGGAAAGAAAAGTCCTTGAATTGTTTTTGGTTGCCGAGAATACTACAAAGGAAGAAAAGTCAAGACATTCACATTCAGAGCATCGAGTTTCCGGTTCTTTCCCGCAGTCTCTCGCCAACCAAACAGAGCAAAATCTGCGACGTTATTGAAATAAATAAAAAATGTAGAAAAAATTACCAGACAGTGATCAAGAAGTTATTGCTGTTGTTTTTGTGTTTTGAAGAAGCTTCAGCTCCCGGTATTTATCGTTGATGACCGTAAACCAACTGATTATCATAATGACCAAATTGACCTCCATAACTGGATTTCATTACCATAAAAACCGATTATCGTAATGACCAAAGGACCGAATCACCCAAGTTGTAAATTTTTGCTTTTGCAGTCCAATGTCTCATAGATGGTACATGCTGCTGCTCTGTGGGGTCGAATTCGTTTTCGTATTTGCCACTTGTTTTCATTTAAATAATAATTAATTATAGAAAATAAAAAATAAGTTTGAAGGCATTTATCATTGCTGTAAAGAAGTAAAAATAATTGCCGTGTTGCTTTACTTTTGGGAAGTAATATAATAAGATTATAAAGCTGTGTACCAATATACTTTTCGAGGTAATTACTTTTCAACCATGTTCTAAACAAGGTTTTAAAGTGCTTAAAAGTTAATGATGATTTCTTCTAATGCTCTTTCTTGTGTAGAAAATTAAAGCAATTATGGCTTTTGGGGTTACACACTTTTGCCAGGTAATTAATTGGAGAGCCAAAGGAGAGAATGATTAAGATACAGATATTCGATTGGTTACCAAATTGTTTACGTCAGTGAAAGCAACGAATTGTATTATCTTTTTTTTTTTTTGTGGGACACTGCCAATAATACATCAAGGCAGATATTGACTTGATGGAAGATGGTTCCATTGCAATATTATCAAGTCTTCAATAATTTATCATTTCAACTTCAATTCAGATACAATTTTATCTCTAATTTTAGAAAAAAAGAGGAAACTATATGGAAATTTCTTTCATGTTTAGAAGAAATACAAAAAAATCTCACAGAACTTGTCCAAACCAAAGAGCAATTTCTCCACAATTGGGAATGACCATTAAGCTTTGAATCATCTCATTCTCATGTAGTGCGCTCCGCTAGCAACACGCCCCGCAATAATCTATTTGATTTGGTGGGCCAAGGGCCATGGAGGCTAGAGGA
The DNA here is from genome assembly GCA_013180625.2 of Boswellia sacra. Classification (NCBI taxonomy): domain Eukaryota; kingdom Viridiplantae; phylum Streptophyta; class Magnoliopsida; order Sapindales; family Burseraceae; genus Boswellia; species Boswellia sacra. The sequence continues at coordinate 27,102 of SNVD02009607.1, read as the reverse complement.
CAAGAGGGGTTGGCAATTGTAACCATTACTTTTTCTACTTCTCATAAGAAACAGAGAAGAGAAGTTAAGCAAGTGACGAGGAAGGGCACGTTTTTGGACATGCTAGTTTGATTATCTTATTGGCCTTTTCTTGTGCGTAACAGATTGGCGTGCTAGTACAAAATTTGTGCAGTACACAGTACATATTGAGCGCCAGCCGTAGTACAAAATAGACGCAATTCTTATCCAACCAACTTAAGTAGAAAATAGATATAGGATTTTGATTATATGCATGATGGTGTTACTTAGATTAATCTATTAGCGTTTCCATTGATTTCATGTTTGATGCCACCATCTTCACCTAGAGAGCAGCTTATTAGCAATCGATTTAATGTCTGGACCAAAGATGGTCCAACTCAAGCAAAGGTTGAAGAAACGGGGATGAATTTTTAGTAACCAATTTGGGATCTTCCTTTTCACGACTTCACATGGAGATACAGATGGGATTTGATTACATTTATTGATTGATAACATTAGGATGACCTAGCAAGTTATGCTATTAAGTCGATGATACATGCTCAACCTGTTTAAGATCAAAAGCTTTGTCTTCAGGTAAATTTACCGATCACCATAGTAGTATCATTTTGTGTTCTGGGTTTTTTCCCCTTCCTCATTTTCTCTGTGACTGAGAGGACGAACACAATGTTAAGGTTGCGGATGGTTAACACAATCACTTTATTCCACATGGTTTCACGAAAAGTTCTTAAATAAGGTCTTTTTCTCAATAAATAATATATTATGTTTACACCATTGTTTAGAATGTACAAGTGTCTGGTAACTAAACAAGCAAAAAGGCAACGACAACCTTGAATATGAAACTATAACCTACGGGAACTCGTCAATCCCATCTCAGAACTAAGCCCGCCCATCGGTAAATGAAAGTAAAATCCTCTTCTCCTAAGCTCCTCCAAGCCAAAAACAAAGTTAATTTACCTATTAATAAAAAAGCATAGTAAACCCAAGACCTTACCCAGAGACTACAATTCTGTTCATTGCAGAAACTATATATCGATTAAAACTACGGCATACTTTATAACTCCTCTGCTTGACTATTCTCTTTTGTTTGTATTGACTGAAATGTGGTTTTCTCCAAGTATTCCTCTTCAAGAGTTTCCTTGAGAATGAACAGCCTTTGGATGACCACTGGTTGAGTCATCTGCTTGGCTTCCCTAATGTCAGTCCCCTCCTTATTTAGATGGTATGCGTCAAGCATTATTGTAATCCACTTGTGCAGCTCTTTGGGAGTACTGCTTGAAACACATAAGAGAAAAAAAAACTAAAAGATGTTATAATCATATGGTTTAAGCTTGTTGGAGTTGTCATATTTCTGCCATCAGTAAGAGTTGCAACTATAATTTGAGGGAGCAAGAAGATCACTTTACGTGTATAAACCCTTAAGGTCCTTTGCTTCATGTTCATCACCCGGTGAGAAAGCTGTTGCCAATGCCGAGAATCGTTCTTCAGGGTCTGTGATGTTTAGTAGATACTTGAGTAGCTTTATTTCTTTTGGAGCAATGCTCCTAAGACTGGTTTTTGTGGCTCTGTATAGACGATACATTATGTCTTTAACCTGCACTTGCATGTTCAATACAAAAAGTGAACAATAAAAATTAGCACTTATAATGTTGTGGAGTAACACTGTATATGAACAAACAAGGGCAACTATGAGATCTTGCTTAATATCATGAAAAAAAGTTTCTGAGGGGAAGATTTGATAGTTCCATTATCAATAGACATAATCAAGCACCTATTTTTTCTTCTTCTTTTGCTTCGTACCTAAATGAAGTTGCTAAATGCCTGTTCAAAATACAGTTCAACCGTACATCAAGCTAAACATAGTTAAATCATTGCTAATTCATGAACAACTTCATTGCAGCCGAAAAAAGAAAAAAAAAATCAATACATCAAAAATACAAGGTTGACATCAATACCTCATTCTTCATGGTGGTTGATGCTTTTGCAGAAGCCCAAGCACTGTTTATCAGTAATATCAATGAAGAGTCAAGCTCCTTTGCCTTGGCAAGGCTTTTGATCTTTTCACATGCCACATCCACAGAAGGAGAGTTAAGGATATCATCAAATTTGGCCTGGGAAGCATCTAATGTATCCACATTCTCCAGTGTGTTATCATAAGCACCAACTGCAGACAAGCATCTAGTTGCCAGCCTGGCCATCGCTGTTAAAACCAATGGAAACTGAACATTGACATTTCATTCGATGAAATTCTAAAAAAAAAAAATGATAATAATAAAAAAATAAAAATATAGTTTAAAATTACAAAGCTCATTTAAATTTTTGCGTATACCCTAGTCAATTGTCATAGATACCGGACTTTTCTACTGCTTCCATACAATTCCCAATTCACATATTATTACTGTTTCTCCCTATTCTCACAAGAACTTAAGAATCAGTGATTCTGTCAGCAGCAGTCCAGGTGAGGATGCTGGCAGTGGCATATCCGGAATAGCAAGAATAGGGTCAAAGGCAGTTTTAGCAATTTTTTTGGTCCTGATTGTAACTGAAGCTGATAGTTATAATAAAGTCAAATAGCCATTCATAAGCTTCAAAAGGTGTTAATCTGCACTAACAATTGAATCAAATTCTTAGGTTAGTCTGATCTCAGTACATTATTCTGATCTTTAATAAAACAACTTCATCAAATTCCAAGCAGAGTCCATTCTCAAGCATGTCGCCGCAATCACCTATTTAAAGTTGCTAATATGTTAAAACGTTAATATGATATCCACAACAAGGCAAATTCCATTTAACAGCAGCCTGATAAATGGAAAAAATCTTCATAAATCGTAGATTCCCTATGCTAACATCTGCATTAGAAAAATGGTACTAAAAGAAGCACCTTGAAAAAGCATATTTCAATAACCCACTAATCATAAACCATTATAACAATTCAAATATAAATGCAGGAAGGCACAAATTAATACCATCGCGATCCTCCAGACTGTCATTGGTTTCTTGTACTAGTGTAAGGTAGCGAAAAAATTCCCCAGTGAAGTCTTTGCGTCGCCGTGCAACTATTGCATTTATATCAGTTGGGCTGTCTTGTATTTCCTTAAGAAGATCACTGTGCCTTTCCATTTCATCATCAATCTGCAATGCTCAGTCCTGATTACACAAAACCGGAAGAACATCTAAACCCGAAAAGAGTTTTTGAGATTCAATCTTGAATCCTTCATTTCATCAATAAAATACAGTAGCAAAATAAACAACATTCACATTCAAAATCTCCACTCCCTTGAGCTACAAAACAATTTCCACAATTTTTTAATCAATTCTTTCCTAAATTTTGGTTTCAACAATAAAATAAACCATAACAAAGGAAATGGAACTGCAGAACAATATATAGACATTGTTATACCTTCTTCACTTTGCTGGCGAGTGAAATAAATTTTTGCTTCTTAGTAGTATCAGTTTCCTTATCTGCCCTTGTTTGACAGCGCTTATAGAAGCTTTCTCTATACTTGTTCCACTCCTCCCTAAACACCAAATATTTTCTCCAGTCTTTGACTCTAGGCTTCTCGATCAAGAACACATCAATCATCTTATCACAAAATTGAGTCAAAGTGTAACCCTCTACAACTTCCTTCTCCACTTGCTCCTCCTCCACCTCAGTATTAGCTACACTACTCACTTTAGTACCTAAAAAAATTATATTTTCCTTGAGATATCTCACAAACAAACAAACAAACAAAAAATAAAATAAATAGCCACTAATTAACATGAATATTTTGATAATACCACATAAGCAAAATGTTAAATTTTTTTTTTCTTGGTTTTCTGTTTTCATGGATATGAAAAACCCAGCTCAAAAAATAAATTTTTGCACGCAAAATTTAATTAAATTAGGTGAAAGAAACATAAGGAAATGTTAAGTGGAACTCACTGGTTTTGCGGGTAGAGTTGAAAGTGCGTAGTTTGAAACTGGTACATGTTTCTCTTGGTTTGAGGTTGGCAAAGGGAGAGGAAATGAAAGGAATTGAGAGATATGTTTCATTGAAAGGAAAGAGAACAGTGTGGTGGTGGTTGTGGGACAGTGCTGTTTTGGTTGTGGAAACTGAGAGCTCATATCCCAGAAGATTGCTCATGGCTTCGCTTTACACTAGACTGGAGCTGTGTAGAGAAGGAGATATTATTATGTTCCAGTAAATTAAAATTTCAACTCTGGATAACAATAAATGAAAATATCAAGACAAAAGGGGAAAAAAAAATTTATAGAACCGAAATAAACCAACTAAAATAAGTGTAGCAAAAGTTAAGGGGGAAAATGTAATAAATTAAAATAAGAGAATAGCAAAGAAAGGAAGATGACGAGGTGATTATTTCGGGTGTGTTCGTTTTGTGATTTTGTGTTTTTATTTTTAATTGAATTTAAGAAGATGTGATTGATTTTGAATTATTTTAAATTTTGAAAAGAATATGTGGTTGATATTGAATATAAAATGTATTGAAAAATATATAAAATAGAAAAGTTTGGATTAAAAGACGAATACATCTTTCATTCCCTCGTATTGGTACGAGCAAACTACAAGAAAAGGAAGCATAAAGAGTTTTTTTTTTTTTTTTCTTTTGGGGGGGGTGTGGACGCGCACGCAGGGGACGTCACATGTATGCATTACTCCCCTTTGGAGTTTCTCTAATTTTTAAATAACTGTATTTAACTTTACTAAGGAAAAATCCAATGGAATAAAAACCTTAGAGAAGAAAAACAATTATATTATTAATTGAAAAATGGTGTTAGCACTGTCTCGTTAAAAACCTTATCAGAAAAACCTAATGAGATAATACCTGATCAAGAAAAAAAGAGTACAGTACAAATTTGTCTAAAGTCTGCTCCCCCTAATTGGTACTCTATCTGATGATGAGAAGTGGCTGGATCAATTTGATATCTTGCTGAGCCGTCTGATGCCAATGTCATATACCAGCTTTTCAAAAGTTGATGTTGGTAATGTTTTAGTAAACAGATCTGCTAAATTGTCACTGGATCGTATCTATTTGACATCGATTATTCTATCTTCTTGAAGTTCATAAGTATAGAAGAATTTTGGAGAAATGTGTTTGGTTCTGTCACCTTTGATATACCCTCCTCTAACTTGTGTAATGCAAGCAACATTATCTTCATAAATAATTGTAGGGGTATCCATAATCAATGGAAGTCCACAAGAACTCAAGATATGATAGATGACAGATCTCAAATATACACATTCTCTAGTGGCTTCATATAATGCAAGCATCTCATAATGATTTGAAGATGTAGCCACTAATGCATGTTTTGCAGATGGCCATGAGATTATTGTACCAATACTCATAAAAACATATCTCGTTTGAGAATGAGCCTTGTGAGGATTTGATAAGTGCCAGCATCTATATAACCAACCAATCCATTGAGGATTTGATAAGTATCTAGCATTTGTATAACCAGCCAATCCAGGATTTTTAGTGGAGTTCTATGAATAAAATAAACCCAAGTCTGTTGTTCCACGAAAATAGTAGAAAACATTTTTAACTTTGTTCAAATGTCTTCTAGTTGGTGCAGAATTGAATCTTGCTAGTAGATCAACAACAAAAGCGATATTTGGTCTTGTACATTGTGCTAAACATAATAAAGCAACTATTGCACTAAGATATGATACTTTAGAATCAAGTATCTCCTCATTCTCTTCTATAGAACATAATGGATCTTTTCTAGGATCCATTTTTACTATGCTCAATTTGCAAGCCATGACAGTATCTTGTTTTACCAAGATCCTTCGTTTCAAATTCACACTTCAAGTATTCAGAAGTCTTTTTGAGTTCTTCAGAAGTTCCAATCAGATTCATATCATCAACACATACAACTACAATAGAAAATCCAAAATCTGATTTCTTTATGAATACACATGGGCATATGAGATCATTGATAAATTCTTATTTTATAACATATTAATTGAGACGATTGTACCAAATACGTCCATATTGTTTCAGCTCATATAAAGATCTTCGTAATTTGATTGAATACATGTCTCTTAGATTTGTTGCATTTGTTTTGGGCAATCTGACACCTTTGGAAATCTTTATGTAAATATCAGTTATCTAGTGTACCATATAAATGTGCAGTCACTACATCCATAAGATGCATGTCAAGTTCTTCAGAGACTGATAAGCTAATCAAATATCTGAATGTAATTGCATCCATAATAGGTGAATAAGTTTCATCAAAATCAATTCTAGGTCATTGCGAGAACCCTGTGCCACATGTGTATCCTTATATCTGGCAATTTCATTTTTCTTATTCCTTTTTCTCGTGAAGACTTATTTGTATCCAACGGGTTTGACATCTACAGGTGTTTGGACTATAGGTCCAAATACTTCATGTTTTATTAGCGAAGCCAATTCAATTGAGATTGTTCTTTCCATTTAAGCCAATCCTATCTTTGTCTGTATTCATCAATGGTGCATGGCTCATAATCATCATTCATGATTTCAATAGCCACTGCAAATGAGAAGATCTCATCAAGGATCATCTCGTATCGATTCCATGTCTCATAATTTATAGAAATTTCTTTATTAGTCTTATCAATGACTTTAGCCTCATCAAATGCTTTAGCCTCTTTATTTGTCTCTTCAAGGATAGAAGCTTTAGCTTTTTTGAAAGCTTAATTCATTTCTAGGATTTGTGCCATTTCAAGGCCTGATGTCTCTTCTAAGACGTTGCCTGATGTCTCTTCTAAGACGTTGCCTGGTGTTTCTTTTATGACATTTTCTTTGCCTGATGTATTTACTAGGATATTTCCAGATGTCTTTTCTAGGACATTTTCTTTGGCAAACATGGAATTTGATTTCCTTTTTTTGGGAATAGCATCTTTGGATCCAAGTGGTCTTCCATATTTCAAACGTTGACTAGACAAATTATTCAAAGCTTTTTGAGCAGACAGTTAAGTGGCAATAGGAATCCTAGCCGGTGTATTTACAGTTAGAATATAAGATCTTGCTACGCTTGCTGAATCAGTAAATGCATCTAGCATTTGATTAGCAATCTTCTGCAGTTGAGATATTCTCTATACTTCATTCTCACATTGACTAGTACAAGGATCTAAATGTGACGATGATGTCACTTTCCATGAAAGTTCTTGCTTAGTTTCAATAGGTTTTTTCTGTCTTTCTTCAAGCACTTGTCTTCCACCCAATGGTGGAAAAACTATCTCATCAAAGTGACAATATGCAAATCTTGCAGTAAACCCATGGCTTGTCAAAGGCTCAAGATATTTGATAATAAATAGGGAGTCATCTAACATAAATTCTCAAACGTCATTGGGGTCCCATTTTAGTACGTTGTGGGGAGCAATGGAAACTTGTACTGTGTAGCCAAAAGTTCTTAAGTGAGATATGTTTTGCTGATGATGAAGTATAAGTTGTGATGGTCAGTACTGATGGTATGCAGTAGGTTGTAAGCGAATTAATGCTGCAGCATGTAAAACAACATGCCCCCAAGCATAAGTTGGTAATTGCATTCATAACAATAAGCTCTTGTAATTATTTAGAGATTTTTGATAAGTGACTATGCTAGACCATTTTGTGTATAAACATGCAAAATTAGATGCTCAATGTCTATCTCCACTGACATGCACTAATCATCAAAAGTCTTTGATGTAAATTCACCAGCATTATCAAGATGCATAGACTTTATCAGATAATTTGGGAATTGAGCTCGTAACTTGATAATCTGTGCAAGTAATTTAGCAAAAGCAACATTACGAGTAGATAACAAACAAACATGTGACCATCAAACAGATGCGACAATTAGAGCCATGAAATATTGTAATGACCCACTTGGTAGATGGACAGGACCATCTATGTCTTCTTGAATTCTTTGTAAGAAAGATGGAGATTCCAAGAGAAGGATGGAGATTCCAAACCAACCTTAGAAAGTGATTGTTTGATAACTAGTTTTCCTTGTAAGTAAGCAGTGCATATATTTTTATTGGATAAAAGAATCTTGAAGTTCTTCAATAGATGTCCATATGAAATTTCGATAATTCTTCTCATCTTTGTAGATCTAAGATGATTGAGACAGTCATCTCAAAGCATAAAAGTCTTTGGGTCAGTGATCTTCTATTTCATAACTGCATGCGATTCAATCATGAATGTATAATGCAACCTAGATGATAGAGCAGGTAATTTCTCTAATATATGCTTTTGTTTAAGATGTAAGAAATTACGTAGAAAAATTCTTTATCATCTTCATTCATGATCTCGATGTGATAAACATTAAGTCGTATATCTTTGAAGCTAAACAGATTTCTTCCGGATCTACTAGAGTACAATGCCTTTTGAATTTGTAACTTTATTTTGCTCACTAATAAGATGTCGATTTTTCCAGATCCTTCAATCATATCAACATATCCTGATACAATGCTCACTCTAGCTTCAATCAAAGTTAAATTCAAGAAAAATCTCTTGTCTTGAAGTATTGTGTGTGTTGTAGCATTATCATCCGAACATAATTCTCCATCGTTTTTTGTGTATCATAATACACCTTGATTGGGTCCATATCTTGCTTAGAGTCTTCAAGAAAATTTGTTTCAATTCTCTTCCCTTTATCTTTCGGAGTTGCTTGATAAAGGTCTACTAGATGTTTAAGTGTGCGACAATTTCTAGCCCAGTGGCCTTTTGTACCACATTTATGTCGTAAATCTTCTTTGGAAGGCCTTGTTCCTCCATATCTTCTATTTTCAGAATTATTGTTCTTCTGTTGGTGGTTATGATTGTTGTTTTGATGATTGAAAGATTTATAACCACCTCTTGATCGATTTTTGTGACCTCTTCCACGCCCTTGATTGCGATTATTATTTTTGAAATTGGTAACATTAACTACTAGAATTGGTTTAGACCCAACTGGGTGTGATTCATGGTTCTGAAGCAAAATTTCATTGCTCTTTTCAGTAACCAACAAACATGTAATCAGATTAGAATATCTTTTAAAATGGCGCTCTATGTACATTTGTTGTAGAACCAAATTTCAAGCATGAAATGCAGACAAAGTCCTGTTTATCATATTATTCTCTATCACTTCTTGGCCACAAAACTTCAATTGTGAAGTTATTTTGAACAATGCTGAATTATAATCAGCCACTGATTTATAGTCTTGAAAATGTAGACTCATCCAATCATGTTTGACTTGAGGAAGTAATACATCTCTTTGATCGAAAAGTTTGTCTTCTAAGCTTTTTCAAAAAATCAGTGGATCTTCAATAGTAAGATATTCAGTTTGTAACTTTTTAATCAAATGATGCATAAAAAAAGTCATAGCTTTAGCTTTCTCTTGTAGAATTATTTGGTTGCCTTCTCTGATTGTCTCTTCTAGGTTATTGATTGCAGATGATTTATGGCATTTCTAGCCCATGGAATGTATCTTTCTTCTTTCCCATCAAATAGGAGAAATTGAACACATGCTAAACGTGCCATATTCAGATAATCTTCAATTATGATAGAAAAACAGTAGAATAGATAAATGGACTATCTTACTTTCTGATGTGGAAGATCAAACTCAGTGGCAGTCATATAACATACTCATAAGAATAGTTGTAAATATAAACGCAAAATGATACTAGCAGAGCTTCTTCGTATTGATAACGTGAAATAAACTAACTAAAATAAGTGTAACAAAAGTTAAGGGAGAAAATATGATAAATTAAAGTAAGAGAATTGCAAAGAAAGAAAGAGGACAAGAGGATTATTTCATTTCCTCAAATTGGTACAAGCAAATTAGGGTTCTATGTATAGGCTCCATGGCCGCCTACCCTACCAATTGGCTTTCAACCAGTTTAAATCCAAATGGCTTAAGATTAACAAATTGAATGCCGCCAATTGCCACGTGTAATTTTCGTGACAAGCTCAATTGATGCCGAATGTATAAAATTGTGGAATGCCACATGTATACAATATAAACATATTAGATTAATTTTTTTCTTTTTTTTTAAAATCTATATTCACTTCGTCTATAAATTTGATATTTCATGTGTTGTAATATAATATAATACTAAGTACAAAATATAATGATAAAATAATTGTTATTAATTTTTTTATCAAAAAGAAAATTAAAAATAATATAAGATAGATAATGGGTTGGCCCGGAGACTAAATCCTTCCGCTCACTACAGCTTGATTGAATTTTGTGCCAGGTTATACAAGGCCCAAATATTTTCAAGTTCGGGGCTTTGCAATACCCGGTTCTGCGAAATTCCCCAGAATTTTTTTTTTGGAGCCGGGGTCAAGGTACCCCCGGCGGGTCCGAGTTTTCCAATAACCCGATATTAAAACCCGGGTTGTGTATCTGACACTCGATATCAGTCTATTTTCGAAGACATCGAGTGTCGGATGATGCATTGGACACTCAATACTAGCTTTCATCCGACATGTCGAGTGTCGGATACATGGTTCATCCGACATGTCGAGTGTTTCAAGTAAACACTGCCAAGTCACCAACAAACAAAATCAACAAGTACATGACGACAACAATAATAAACACATCAAGGTAAACAACTCACGACAATAAAAACATACCAAATTTAATTTACGACAATATAAAATCCGACACTCGACATTATGAAATCCGACATCAAGCATCATATTTAACTATACAAGGCCGTTATAGTTAAATATGATGCAAAAAAGGCAAAAAAAACAAAGCTAAAACAAGCAACCTGCCAAAACGCTAGACAAAACTCGACGCGCTCGATAGAGCTCGACATGATCATTCGGCAATCGACACTTACATGTCGAGTCGTGTCGGATTCACAACCGACACTGGATATCAGTCTATTTTCGAAGACATCGAGTGTCGGATGATGAATCCGACACTCGATACTTACATGTCGAGTGATGATGCATCATCCGACACTCGATACTTACATGTTGTGTCGTGTCAGATTCACAACCGACACTCGATATCAGTCTATTTTCGAAGACATCGAGTGTCAGATGATGAATTCGACACTCGACACTTACATGTCGAGTGGTGTTGAGCGCTATCGAGATCGTCGAGTCTTGTCGAGCGTTTTGCCAAGTTGCTTATTAAAGCTTTGTTTTTTTTTTTTGCCTTTTTGCATCACATTTAACTATAACGGTCTTATATTTGCAGGTTGAAGCAAATGGCAAGTGAATTGTAGACAATAGAGGATGTCGTTTAAGGGGTTATATTTAAGAATACAAATTTGATGGATTAAATTGATATAATTTTATAATTTAATTGCGCACCCCGGGTTCAATTTCGGGTCTCCGACCCCGGCATCTCTGCCCCGGCTTCGATCAGGTAGAAAAATCGTACCCTAGCCCTGACTAATTACCCCAATTTTTCAAGTAATTCCCCGATCCCGTATGACGTGATTTTCTGAGGCCCCGACCCCAGCCGAATTATTTTACCATCCCTAGATGGGCGTTGTTTTGTGTGGCCCGCCCAATTGTAGCTCTATTCATGATTGATGGTGCCCTTTTGGATGGACCTCATGAGGCTAGGTTACCCAAAAACAGTTCTGCACAGCTACAATTTCAATAAAATTACGCATGCAATTGCTTTCGTACAACATCACTCATATAAAACTTGATGTGCCAATCTTGTGCCTGGTTGCTTTAAAACATATTCATTTATTTTTATTTTTATTTATCTAATGATATTGTGTTAATTCAGATTATATGATTTTGATTGGAATAGGAGATTGTGTATACAGATTACTCTTAAAATTTTAATAATTTTATTTAATCTCATTTTTGAACTTATTAGACCTATTTCTAAGTCTATCTAATAAAAATTTCAAATTGATATTATTTTCTCAATGAAAGATCGCACTAAATTCTTCCATTATCCTTCTCAAACACATATTTCACTTTCAGAGAAATTTTATATATAACAACACTTCTTAGTTGTCAATTTAACTAACTTTTTTTTATTAGTATTCGGTTTAACAGTTGATTTGAATTGAATTGATTTTTTATTTTCAATATCATGACTTTGGAAAAGCTTTATCAATGATTGTTCATTTAAGTGTTTATTCTCTAATTTTTGTAATGGAACCTGGTTTTGGCGGCTAAAGGGTTCTGAGAATTTCATTCCTAATTGCCTTGGATATTTTGGTGGCTCGACAACTCAATAATTTATTATTTTGGTTATAAAAAATTTTAGGGTTAGTCTAAAACTGGAAATAGTGCATTCAGTTTAACTATTTTTTACATTTTTTCTTGAGTTTTCTTGACTAAATCTTGGATTTATAATTATTTATGGTGTACGTATAAAATATGATCATATTTGTTGGCGATGAATATTTAAGAGATAAAGTGTTTTCTTGGATGAATCCAAAGTGTTATATATTAAAATAGAAAAAGAGAGAGTTTCGACAGTTTGCTGCCACTCAGCAAGGCACGGTGAAACCAAAGAAAAGAGAAAAATAAAAACAGAGTACCCACGAGTTTCCTATTGCTTTAACGGAGAGAACTTTAACCATATTAGAAATTTGAACGCTCACATCAGCAGTAGTAACCTTAGCTTCTGATTATCATCTCTGCAACGAGAAGAACTTGGTTACATCCGCTGCACCAAGCTCTTCTCCTCTGCAACAAATTGTTAGGGCTCAAATGGTAGAAATAACCCATTTGATCTAGAGGAGATTTTTCAGAAGAAATGTCTTACTAACAACTTAATTAGCTTAGCTTTTGAAAATTTGCCATTTGCTAGGTAGGTTTAAGATTGAGGCATGTTAGAGTCACGGTTTGTTAATGTTATCATCCGACGCACATGCAGGGAAATTTCTTAAATAAATTTCACAATGGGGGCAGTGAAAGCATTAATTTCTTGAACTGCAGCTAATGCCAACCTCTTTAAAACCAAGAGTAAGGAGATAAGGACGAGCCTATTGCAAGGTATCAAAACTGAACTTATGAGTACTCAAAATTGGCAAATATGTGCAACAATGGCTCCAACATTTATCAGAAAAAGTTAAGACTAATAGACATGCAGCTCAGCACTGACGTTCAAGGAGGCTACCTTGATATCAACATCTTTGTTTCTTCCAGCCAAAAGTTAATGAACGTAGAAACATTTCGATAGCACCCATAGTGACATGCCTTGATACATAATCTTTATTTTTTTGAGCTAACACACCAAAAATGATTACCTTATTGAACCAATAGGCAACACTATACGTATCTCAAGAGTTTGTAAGAGATTTTTAAGTGGAGAGGATACATATATATATATCCTCGTTTATTTAATATATGACTGTCATGTATGAAAATGTATACACAAATAAATATGTATAGGGGAACATTCTAAACTATGATTATGATACATAATTATATATAATATATGTGCATTGTAAATTAGACTTTTTTTAAAGCAAAAAGCAGGGCTGCTTGTCACTAGCTTTGCTATTGCTTGCATGCATGAAGCAAACATAAATCCAGATAATTGAATTAGAGGCAGGCAAATCCGAGACTAAATCCAAAGATAGAGGATGAAGAATACGAGAATCACTTTATTCTTTTCGATGGAAACAGACTTAAAACGGATCCCTCAATGAAGACAACTCTTTACAAACTTTGGAACAAGCTCCTCAACCTGCCCCACCAGCTGTACCAATCCTCCTCAGAGTCTCCTGATCGCCTTTTAATTCACCCATCAGCGCATCAATTCCAGTTTCAATTAGGAGACCAAAGGAGAATATTTAGTATCTCTTTTGTCTCCCTTCTTCTTATGCAATAGACTTCACTGCAGGAACAAAATATGGCTTATAATAGAAATGGTCATCCTCGTGATCATCATCATGCAGTGATTGACATAGGGAAGCCTGTCAATTTGACTGGGGGACTTGAGTTTTCGAGCCTAACTTACACTGTGACAGCAAAGAAGAAGCTTGAAGGCAAGTGGTTGAAACAGGAGGTGGACTTGTTGCATAAAATCACTGGCTATGCTCCAAAGGGTTGCATCACTGCGGTCATGGGACCGAGTGGTGCAGGCAAATCGACGTTTCTCGATGGCGTGGCTGGGCGTATTGCGAGTGGGAGTCTCAAGGGTAGAGTGTCTTTGGATGGAGCGGTGGTGAGCCCTAGCATTATAAAGAGGATTTCTGCCTATATAATGCAAGATGATAGGCTATTTCCGATGCTTACTGTCTATGAGACCTTTATGTTTGCCGCTGATTTTCGTTTGGGCTCCATTTCATGGTCTGACAAGAAGCAGCGAGTGGAGAAGCTGATCGACCAGCTTGGTTTATCAGTAAGTGGTTTATAGCCTTTCTGTTGAGTTGCCGCCTTACTGTTGAGTCAAGATGGTATGTTATTTACTGTTTTACCGTTGAGTCAATATGGTTCTAATACTTTTTTTTTAGCGTAATAATTTTAAACTTAATTAAAGTGTGTACTCGAGACTGCTTAAAAATAGAATGATTTTAGATAATTTACAAAATTCTTCAGTCTTCAAGATGATCACTCTTAGTAGTTCTTTGAAATGACAGTTTACACATGTTAGTTTGTGTAGTCTTCTGAGACTAGAAAATATGCATGAAAATTTAATTTCTTAAGTCAACTCACTAATAAGTGGTGTTCATTAAACCCTTCAATTGTAGTTAGCACGTAACACATACATAGGCGATGAAGCGACTAGAGGCGTGTCAGGTGGTGAGCGCCGGAGAGTTTCAATCGGCGTGGACATAATCCATGGACCATCATTACTCTTCCTGGACGAGCCAACTTCAGGACTAGACTCAACCAGTGCTCACAGTGTAATTGAAAAGGTGCACAACATTGCACGCTCAGGTAGCACTGTAATTCTCACAATCCACCAACCCTCATCAAGAATCCAGTTGCTTCTTGATCATCTCATCATTCTAGCTCGCGGGCAACTCATGTTTCAAGGAGCTCCAAAGGTTGTCAATGTACATCTCAACCGAATGGGACGCAGAGTCCCTAAAGGAGAGAACTCAATAGAGTACCTAATTGATGTGATACAAGAATATGATCAATCTGAGCTAGGTGTTGAGGTGTTGGCTGAATTTGCACGAACGGGCATGAAACCACCTCCGTTGACTGATGAGGAAACGTCTCTTCAAACAATTCCACCATCACCAACCCCACATCGCCGCTCTCCGCTTCGTCCTGGAAGGCCTGAAGATCAAGGAAAGGATGGAAGGCGCCTTCGCCTGCAAACAACTGCTCATAGTCCAGCTAATGATTTTGATCATAGTGTTAGAAGCCCTTATAATACATCAAGGTCTTGGAGCGCTACAAGCAACAGTGGAATTGTCCAAACACTGCGGTTCACGCCTTCTCAACCACGAAATGATCGGAGACTGCAGAACCCCATGAGGTAGTTAAAGCACTTAATTAAGAATAAAGATCTTCTGAGACAATTTTTGCTTGATTTTAAGTATATACTGGCACATGAATTTTAATATTTATGCTTATCAATAGTTAAGATTTGTTATTATTCTCTCTTTCGTATTTCAATTACAAAAATTTAAGATAAAATCAGATCAACAGGGAATCCTTGCCGTCTGGTTGATTTTATTGTATCTATGCATGGTGTTTTTGCAGTTCATCTCCAGGCTACTACACATACTCAAGTGAGATCCTGCCAGGGACGCCAACACCTCACAGCAGTGACTACACCGTGAATGAGAACGATTACTTGACTCCTGATATCGCGCCAAGAGGAGCGGAGCAAACTCTTGGCCCAAAATTTGCAAATTCATTCTTCTCAGAGATTTGGATTCTTATGCGCCGCAACTTCAAAAACATTCGAAGAACTCCAGAGCTCTTCCTCTCAAGACTCATGGTCCTCACAATTATGGGCTTGATGATGGCCACGATGTTCATGAACCCAAAAGAGAACGCGCAAGGAATCACAAATCGCCTCAGCTTCTTCATCTTCACTGTCTGTCTATTCTTCTTCTCTTCCAACGATGCTGTCCCAGCTTTCATCCAAGAACGCTTTATTTTCATTCGTGAAACGTCCCACAACGCTTATAGAGCCTCATCTTACACCATCGCTGGCCTTGTCACCTATCTTCCATTTCTATTACTGCAAGCCGCTGTGTATGCAGGCATCGTTTGGAAAGCTTTAAAGCTTCGAGGGTCGTTCTTATATTTCTTGTTGGTGCTCTACACGTCCCTCCTTTCAACCAACTCTTTCGTTGTGTTTGTAAGCTCGGTGGTTCCGAACTACATTCTTGGTTACGCAGCTGTGATTGCTTTCACTGCTTTGTTTTTCTTGTTCTGTGGCTACTTCCTGAACAGCCATGACATTCCACCATACTGGCGTTGGATGAACAAGATTTCCACCATGACATATCCTTACGAAGGATTGTTGATGAACCAGTATCAGACTCAAGACTTCTTTGAGAAGTACCCGGATGGAAAGGGTGGTGTTACAGGATTCAACATCTTGGATTCACTCCACATCAAACTTGAAGAATCGGAGAAGTGGAGGAAGATAATTATAATGTTGGGTTGGGCTATTTTTTACAGGATTTTGTTCTATATAATCCTTCGTTTCTTTTCAAAGAATCAGAGGTCATAGAAACTCGTTCGTAACATCCCAGAATGAGAAGGAGACCTTGAATTTGCTTTGCCTCATCAGTAGTCCAAATTGAAGGCTTTTATCACGCAGATTCATGAAATTGTACTCCATGTTGTAGAAAAGAGGGCAGTGGCATGGAGGTCGAAGACCAATTATATTGCTTTATAATCAACTGCAAACATGTTTTAATTTATACTTAATTGCTTAATTTACTGCTAAAAACGAGAGGGTATTAATAATCAAGAAGGAGAATTATCCTTTGCTCACTGTTGGAACCAATATTGAATATTTGCCTTGGAAACTTCGGCAAGAACATCAAAATTAAATTAAGCTAGCCAGTTACAATACTAACTAGGAGGAACAACAATGGTTGTTTTGTCCATGTGCTAATGTGACCTAATAGAGATTGTTCATCAATCATCAGTGAATTATGCAAGTATATATATTTATGTACCGATTCTGTTAGTTGTTTCTTTTTTGCTTCAAATTCCTGAAAATAGACGTACGTGGATTAGGAATTGAAACTACTACCCATTATTATAAGAAAGAAGAAACTAGCATAATGGGTTCCGATTTCATGCAATCTTTGATCAATTTAGGGTCAAATTGAAACAAATTGTGCTTACGTCATTGTGCCTGATTTCATTATAATTAAGTGGTTTTGGTTTTTGCCATGTATATGACCAAGGAACAAAGTTTAATTAATTCCATCGAATATGCCAATTATTCCCTTGTAAGCATCGATCGTTGGATTTTGCTCGGCACAGGCTGCTAATCAACTTAATTAACAACAATGTTACAAAATTAATTAGTTTATATAATCTTGAACTTTTGACCTAATTAAGTATAAAAAAATCAGGGCTTAGTTTGATTTTGCAAAAATCAAATAATAAGTTTTCGTCATAGGCGGCTATAGCTAAGGATTCCTCCATTAATAATTAGCCAAAAAAAAAAAGTTTAATTAGAGCATGTCTACATTGTTAGAAGCATTATTATTTTATTTTATCTACAAAGCATAATACCTGCCCAATTATCATTAGTCTTGACTATTGAGCTTCTTCTTATTGGATACATTTCAAGCAGAATATTTTACTAATCAAATTCAAGCTTGCCAATCCGCAATTCCTTCATTCCAAGTGGCCTCCCACCAATTTTATTAAACTAATGAACTCTAAAAATTTAATTGACAATTCTTTTGGTCTTCTTATAATAAATTCTCATAATTGAAATTTAATTTATTAATCTTTTTCAACAATAATTTCATTATTTGAATATGGGATCTTCTTTTTATATTATATGCGTAATTTCTGTGTATAATCTATTTGTCAACTCTTACAAAAAAGAAAAATTAGTCCAAGGTTTTAAAAAAAAATAAATCAATAATAATGAAGGAAGACTATTAAGCGTAAACAAAACATGTCTACGGCCCAATATAAGTAATTTACGAATAACCTCGATTGAGGTCTAATGTTATATATAGCCCTAACGTGTAACATATTCATTACTTTACAATTAATAAACTTCTGTTAAATGAAACTCCTTACACATGAAAATGTATATAATGACAATTATACTCTTTAACTGTACTATTTTCCTTTATTCAAATAGTTGTATAACTACTTAGTATTTAAATAAAATATTTATAAAGTTTTTATTATCTTCTTTATTTTTAGTTTGACATTTTTTACCAATAACCTTGTACTAAAAGATGATAAATATAAACTTTTAGATATAAGATAATACAAAACTCTAAAACACATACAAAATAAAAGTAAAATAAAAATAAAGAAGATAAATATTAAGGCGAGAGGATAAACTAAAATAATACAAATAAAATAAGACGATTAAAACCTAGTAATATAGTGTTGAAAATTAAAATAAAATTGAAAACTAAAAAAACTATGTTATAATTAAAATAAATAAAAATAAATATAAAAAATTAAAAATAATTTTATTTTAATTAGTTTTCTTATTTCTTATAATTGAAACTTTCTTATTAATTTTATTTTGATTTATATATCATGTGAAGTAATTATTCTATTAAACAAAATTTAAGCTATTGCATAGAAGTTTAAATTTTAAAATTAAACTAAGATATCAACCAACACTACTGAAATAATGAAATTCTTCGCTTAAATATTCCATGTGTCAAAGGACCCCAAGAGCAGCATGTTCAGAAGGTGCTATTGATGGTGGATGCATTTTACTTATGTATTTTATTATTTATAATTTTTTTATTAAAGTTTTATAATTCATTTAAAATAAAAAAGAAACATATTCAAGGTTATTTCTGCTTATTAAACAAATGATATAAGTTACTTTTTTACCTTTTAGGTGTTAGATTTAAGATAAAATAGTTAAGAATATGATTATGCATTATATTATACCAAATGTCAAGGTCATGTATGATATCAAGCTTAGCTCAAGATTATTAGTAATGTTTCCTCAAACTTAAAGTTAGTATGAATATCTTCAACCCAATAATATTTATCATTAGGGTTAATAGCTCTATAATTTGATAAAATAACAATTTTACCCATTTTGCTATAGAATAGGGGTGGCAATTCGTGTTTGCGAGTCGTGTTCGTGTCGAGCTGTGACACGATAAATATTGACACGACACGAATACGACCCGTTTATTATTCGTGTCACTGTGACTCAACACGAACACGACATGATTAATAAACGGGTAACACGATACGACACGCTAACACAAATAATAAACGGGTCGTACTCGTGTTAGACACGAACACAACCCGTCTAACACGATTAAGACACGTTTAAATGATTGACACGACCCGATTGACACGGTTATGACCTGCTAACACGATTATGACACGTTATACATTTATAACACGATTATAATACGTTATACATTTACAACACGATTATGACACGAATATACATTAAAACATATTTTTAAATGAAAAAAATATAACAAAAAATACAAAATTAAAGAAGATTAAATACCAAAAAATCATACAAACTTCAACTGCAATACAACTACCATAAGAAAATAACTTTAACAATTCAAATACAACAAAATTAATAAAAATAAAGTCCATCAAATCTCAAATAAATATGCATCACATTTCCAAATTATGGATAACTTTGAACAAGTTCATCACAAACAAACAAACTATAAAGTTACAATTATCCGTCACAAATCACAATTAAGTGTATCACAAACAAACACAAAAGTTCTTCAACTCTTATCCATCTCCTCTTCAACTCTTAAGCAACTTACAAAAAGAAAAATCATATTTATGAAAAAAATAAGATTATAGAATTATATAAGATATATTATAAATTAATCAAGAAAATTTACAATTTTTTCATGATCTCATAAACCATAACAATGAAAACTATAATACCGTGAATGATAAACCACGTAATAAATTGTTTAGTCAATGATGGAACACATGCAAGTTCAGTGAAATAATTCTTGTGTGAATATTTTGTCCAATAGAAAATAGTAATTTTCGATTATAGCCCCTGTTTGACTTAACTTATTTCTTCTGCAAGGAAATATGAGAAAATTAACCGAAGAAAAAAAATCAGAATTAACGGAAATTAAAGCATGTTCTCTATTTGTCTTCATTAAGTATCATTTGGAAAACTGTGTTTAAACTTTCTAAAGTACACTGGCAAAGAATTTCACTTAATTTCAAGATCTAATCATCCAAATGAAGTTAATGATGTATTAATAATTTCATTAATTATTAATCAAATGTAAACTGTCAAATACCCGCAATATTTGAACTCCTGAATCAATTAAAGTGAACTTTGCGGTAACGAAAATAACTATGTGGGAAGGTTTCTGTGAAAAAGAAAACAAATTTTATGAATAAAAATCTTATTTTTTATAATATAAATATATTATGTCTTTAACTATTTAAAATAAAGAATATTTAAGCGAAATCTTTACAATTAGTAAGGGAAATCTCGGAGAGCAAAACTTTAGTAGATTATGTAAAGAGCTGTAATTATATGGACCTTAATGCCAATTAAAAAATGGTCAATGATATATTAATTTCAAAGAATGAAAAAGGCCGGTTTCATTCCATATAGTATCAATTATTGCTTACATATATAACTGCCAGGCATACAAATATAAATGCATGCACATGGAAACAAATGAGACATGAAATGAAAGCTTCAATGGATGCACGTGCTTAATTAATTAGAAAAAGCGGGACAAAGACAGAAATATAGAGTCATAGACCTTGGATGGAGGAGCTGCCTTCACTGCGCAGCTTGGAGACAAGACAAGCAGCTGAATGGCGCTGTGAACTGGAACAGATGGTGGTCACTGGAGGACTGGAAGACTGGAGGTTGTGGTCACTGGAAGGGGAGGACCATATGGTGGAGTGATAGCAGATCTGCAGATGGTTGGCAGTGGTGAGGAGAAAAGGTTTTGTTCACACTTCAGACAGATTGAAATTAGGTTTCCCGTTTCCATTTCCTATTTTGAATGAATTAGTCAATTGGGTTTCAATTTTGATTAAGTGACAAAATTACCCTGAGCTTTAAAATTTATTACATTTTAACATGATATACTTATTTTAAAATTTGGATTAATATAAGGACTAAAATGTCTAAAATTAAAATATCAAATTTAATATTTTTAAATCTAACATTATTTTGTAATCGTGTCAATATTCGTGTTAAATATATATTCGTGTTATTCGTGTTACGCGTGTCATAAACGTGTTCGTGTCATAATTGTGTTCGCGTGTTGAAGACTCTCAACCCGAATACGACACGATTATTAAACGGGTTGACATCTTCGACACGAACACGACACGAACACGAATAAGCTAAAACCCGAACCCGCTTAAATCCATGTCGTGTCAAGTAGGGGTGTGCATGGTACACCATCACCCGCCCGAACCCGACATACCCGCCATGGTATGGTGGAGGTAGGGTAGGGTATAAAAAAAATATAGGGTGTGGTATGGTATATATTTTCAAAATCTGTCATGGTATGGTATGGTATGGTAGGGGGTATTTTTGAAAATACCCGAAAATACCATACCATACCATACCTTTTTTGAAAAAATAAAAAATATGCCACGTGTCAGTATTTAATTGGTTACATAAAATATTTTTGTATGAGTGTTATATACACTAGGAAGGTATATAACGAAAAGTTAACCCTAACCCTCTTATCGTTTTGCCTTTTGCTCTTTGCTTTGCCGCCTATCTCTTCCCTTCTTGAATCTATGGGCCATCTATCTCTTCTAGTCTTAGACTCTTAGACCACCAGTCCACCACCATTGACAGCAACTTTAGCTACACCCACCAAGCATCGCGAATAGCAGCTGCACCAGGTGATTCTCGTTTTATTTTTCTTTCTTCCGAAAATAGATTTCCGTTATTATTTCTGATTTCATGGATGTATTGACTTGCTTTGTATGCTGTGATGCTTAGTGACGAAAATAGATTTCCGTTATTACTTGTTTGCATCTTTTATTGATAACTGCAAGTTGTGTGAGTGTGAGTACTGACTAGGAAAACTGGGTAAAATTTTTAACACATGCTCATAATAGATTTGGTAAAAATTAATACGGATCACAAGAGATTAAATTCAAGAAAGCAATAGAAATTGCCAAGATGAAAGCACATGTCGACATTAAAGAAAATATATCAACTTGAGATGCAATGGTTCCCCCCTTGTCAAATGTGTGTGGTAATGGAATAATTATTACAGATGCAACAATAAATTTTGTTTGTATCTATATGATCTCATGATAATTAATAATTATTAGATTTTTATCTTTTATGTAATATTTGTTTTGATAGATACGAGTGGAATTTTTTTCGATATTGTATGATAAATTTTGATAAAATATTTTTTATTTTGATGAAATTGGGTATCTAGTCAGAAACATGAGGATGGTTAATAATTATTTTGAAAACAAGATGCAAATATTAATTTAATTACAAGGCGAAATGATGACTAATGCCTATAGATAAATTTTAATAGCTAAAAAAAAAGGAGCAGGGGTATAATTTATTTGAAGAGTTTGTATTTAAAAAAAAAAAGAGAGAGAGAAAGAAAGTTTTACATTGTGTAGAGGTTTTGCCATCATCTCGCGTGGATCATTTGACTTGATGTACTAGCTAACTATGGAAAGTTCGAGGTAATTTCAATAACTTCATTGTAATATTCATTTGTAACTTTCTTTTATCATTCTTTTAAATTTTAGTATATTTATTTTCTTTCTATTTGAATTATAGTTTCTTTTTTCTTTGCTTTTTTATTTTCTCAAATTTGTATTACATTGGAAGTTGAAAAGATTGAAACTTTGTAGAATTTAAAGGCTGGACTTGAAGGTTGGAAGTTGGAACTTTGTGGAAGGATTCGGATATGTAGTTTTCTTGTTATTTGTGTTGTTATGGACATGTAATTGCTTGAATATTCGTGTTATTATGGAATATGTAGTTACGTGATATTTTTGTATTGTTATAAATATGATGTAACTTGATTATTTGTGTTGTTATAAAATATGTAGTTACTTGATTATTTGTATTGTTAAGGATGTGTAATTGCTTGATTTTTTTATTTAGTACAAACTTTATGAATCATAATATTAAACAATGTCAAAATAAGAACTTAAAGTGTCAATGATAAGTGTCTATTTATATATCATTTTCATATCAATTCGTCCATGTTTCTTTGCTATTTTCCTTGGTATTTTTATGTTTTTGTGTGGTTTTGATGTTTGTAGGAGTTTTGGAGCAACTTGCACAAAAATGGAGTAAAACCCTTCATTTTCACCTCTGCTAGTCAACCATCTTCTCGGATTTAATTGTATTGATATACAATGAACCCGATGACATATCATATACCGTTGAAAAGCTCTCGAAGTCTACTTTTTGGAGAAATTTACGGTTTATGAATCCATTCAGTGTACCGAAAGTTGTAATCAAAACAGTGTGAGAAGTGTAGAAATGTAATTCCACACATCACTGTAGCATGTATAATACGGGACACTGTAGCACGTTACTGTAGCAGAGTATTTAAACACATTTTAGGGTTTTATTTCATAACTTGAAGAGGGGAGAACGTGGTGGAGGCTGCAGCTCTGGAATTCTTTCATCTCTTGGAGTTCTTGAAGGAGAAAGGAAGCTTGGAAAGAGGAAGAACTACAATCCAAAGAGAATTACATCAAATTTGCTAAGTTTTTCCCTTCCCTTTCATTTTCTGGAATGTCTCCATGTTGTATTGTATTTACCACGTTCTTAAACATGTGTAACTGAATCTGAATTGGTTGAGGGTGATTTCAAAGCCCCTGATATGGTTTTTGTAAGTTGATTGTGCAAGAAGTTGTTATCCAATTCTCTAATTGAAGTTGCTTGTATTTTCCAATATCTAATGCTTATGATTGCTTGCTGGATTGTATTTCGAATGGCCAATTGAATATTATCTAGTTATTGTCTATTGCTAGACTAGAAATCTTGATCCGTAATTGTCTTGAATTTCTAATCCTTAGTAGCAAAATTGTGATCAGAGATTGCAATTGGAGAATACAACCTAAGTTAAATAATCCGAGCTTGTGTGTTTATTGCTTAGATCAACCTATCTTTCTTATCGTAATGCATCCATTGAATTAAATTTAGAGAGCTTGTTCTAGGTTGTTTAATGGATAGAGATTAAATAAAGAGCCTGTTTTATTTAACAACAAAGTAAGGAAAGATTGGGATAACAGAGCTTGTTGTTATCTACGGTTGATAATTTCAATGGTGTAATTGGATGACAATTCTACAATTAATTCGCAAATCCATATCTTGTGGTAGAGAAGGATCCCTTAACCAGGTTTCTCTTATTGATTTTTCAATTTGTTTAAATTTGCATTGTGTTATTCTTTACTTGCATTAATATTTCATCTAGTTAATCAATCAACAAAACCCCCCCATTTAGTTTATTGTTGCTTTCGAATAACAAATTCAATTAGAATCAATCCTCGTGGGAACGATATCTTACTCATTACTTTATTACTTGTGCGACTAGTATACTTGCTAGTTTCGAACGCATCAAGTTTTTGGCGCCGTTGCCGGGGATTGATTTTCTAATCAATTTGTTATTCTGTTTTTACTACTGATTCTTGATTGTTATTTCTGATTGTTTGTGTTTAAGCTTTTATGTCCGAGGGAGAAGCGGATCAACGACTTAAGAGAATTAAGGAGTTTCTCCAATCCTCGAATTTAAGGCTAAATCGGTCAATTTTAACTCCACCTCCAGAATTTGACCTTGCACGACATACTTCCCTCCCATCTTCTTGCAGTTCAATCAAATCTGAATCGGAAGCAATGGCGATGGAAAACGATCAGACTCTTAAGGAGTTAGCGGCTCCAATTATTGATCAACAACCGCTATGCATAAGCACCAAATTTGAGGTAGAATTTGAGCTTAAATCTGGACTAATTCGTCTCTTGCCTACATTTCATGGTTTTGCCGGAGAGGATCCTATCAAAATACCGAGAGAATTATGTGGTATGCTGCAAGTATGAAGCCCAACTGGCAGTGTCTGAGGGAGCAAAAAATTGAGAGCTTTCCCATTCTCATTAGCAGATTCGGCGAAAGATTGGCTATACTATCTACCATCGGGTATCATTGCCACGTGGAATGAGATAAGTAAACTCTTTTTAGAGAAATACTTTCCCACTTCAAAAGTTATAAACATTAAAAAAGATATTAGTGGCATTCGACAACATAATGGAGAATCACTTCATGAATATTGGGAGAGATTTAGAAGGTTATGTGCTAGCTGTCCAAACCATCAAATTAGTGATGGACTCTTAATTCAATATTTCTATGAGGGTCTCCTGCCAATGGAAAGGAGTATCATTGATGCTGCTAGTGGTGGAGCACTGGTTAATAAAACACCGAATGTTGCAAGACGTTTGATTAGTGACATGGCAGCAAACTCCCAACAATTCAGCGGCCAATTGAGCCACAACTACCAAGGAGAGTAAATGAGGTAAGTACCCCGAACATTGAACAACAACTTTCTGAGCTTACCTCTCTTGTAAAAAAAAGGGCTGTAGGACATATGCATCAATCTGTCTGTATGTGGAGTAATGTTTACCCGGCGTTCCAACGAACATGTATCCAACTTGGCAGAAGGAGCATACAGAATAAGCCAAATGCCATGGGTGGATTTCTAGGACAACCAAGCCAAAGTTACAGTAATCATCAACCAATCACTTCAAATGCCATACCAAATCAGCCACCAGGTTTCAATCAATCAAGAGTGCAGCAATCATTTCAAATGGAACCACAACCAGCACCACAACTAGCTCCACAAACTCACGTATAGATTCCAAGAATTGTTAAAGTACGTGCTACTGACACAATGCAATTTCAGCAGGAAACTAGGGCAAGTATCCAAAACCTGGAAAATCAAATGGGACAATTGGCTACTAACATGAGCAAATTCGAGAGCAAGAGCTTAGAAAAATTACCTTCTCAGACAGTGATCAATCCAAAAGAGAATGCTAGTGCAATCACTTTGAGAAGTGGAAAGCAATTACAAGTCCCACAAAAAAAGTCACAAGCTAATGAAGGAGATGACACCACTTCCACAATGGACAAAACATCATCTCCTAAGGTAGATCTTAAAACTCAAATTCCTTCATATGTTACTCCTCCACCTTTTCCTAGTAGATTTACAAAATCAAAGAAGGAGGAACAAGAACAGGAAATCCTGGAAACTTTTCGCAAGATCGAGGTAAATATACCACTTCTGGATGCTATAAGCAAGTACCTCGTTATGCAAAATTTCTCAAGGAGTTATGCACCAACAAGAGAAAGTTGAAGGGAAATGAGAAAGTAAAGATGTGGGGGAAAAATGTTTGTCAGGTATATACAAGAAAAAATTCCTCGAAATGCAAAAGAATCCAGTACGTTCACCTTCCATGACCATGGTAGAACCAGTTTGAAAGAGCGTATGGTAGATTTAGGCGTATATATTAATATCATCCAGATTCTATTTATGCTTCGTTAAATATTGGACCTCTGTGGAGGAAATGGTATTACCATTCAACTTGCTGATCAGTTTAATGCATATCCCAAAAGAGTTGTGGAAGATGTGCTTGTGCAGGTGAATCAATTGGTTTTCCCAGCAGACTTCTATGTTCGTGAAATGGAGGATGAGACATCTCCTAATCCAACACCAATTCTTTTGGGGAGACCATTCTTGAAAACTACTCGAACTAAGATTGATGTTCATGATGGCACTCTCACCATGGAATTCGATGGCGAGGTGATTCATTTCAATATTTTTGAGACAATGAGGTACCTAGTGACTTGCATTCTGTTTTTGCAGTTGATGTTATTGATTCTTTGCCATAACAACATTTTGAGTTAACTCACAAGGATGGATTGGAAGTGGTTTTTAGTGGGCACATAGGGACAGAAAATTACAAGGAATCAAGAAGGTTGATACAAGTGTCCAAAGAAAGGAGGAGCTATGGCATGATTAGATGAGATTATA
>SNVD02009603.1:0-39034 GCA_013180625.2 Boswellia sacra | reverse complement strand
TGTCTGTGAGTGTGTGTGTGTGTGTGTGTGTCGCTGCGAGCCTGTGTGAGTGTGTGTTTTTGTGAGTGCGTGTGGATTTCTATCTCAGCTGCATATTTCAATTTCAGACCTGAAGAATGTCATCGGGTTCGCGTGCATAGGGGATATTATCAACGAAAGCCTCATTTCTTGCGGCGAAAGCGATCACACGTCAGTGGGGCACAATCTGAGGTGGAGAGCTTGAAAGCGTTTGATGGAAACCAGATGCCTACAGTGCAGACAACGCGGATAAAGAATTTTGTGTGCGCGACAAGTGCGATAGGGAATAGTGTTTTTACGCGACTCTGTGCTCTGCGTTGGTTTGTGGGTATCAGAGTTTGCGTGTTTGTATGTGTCTGTGTGTGTTTTTGCGATTTTCACACTGCGACTGAGCGGCTGCGTTTGCGGTTTAGTATTAGTGCGTGAGCTCGTTCTTGCCAATCTGTGTGCTCTACGGCTCTGTGTAGCCAGCCTCTCTTTGTGCCCGCGCCTCTATCTCTTGGTGTGGCTCCTCGAGCGCGATAGTTTGGTCGCACCGAGAACAATGTCGAGCATAATGAGGATCAGTCGGTAATAAAGTCTATGGGGATCGTGGAGCGCTTGGTGAGCGAAGGACTGTCAGAGAGAGAAAGAGAGAGGGAGAGAGAGAGCCAAAGAGAGACAGAAAGAGTGGCCAGCGGGTTCGTGGGTCCGAGACGAGAACTACGGGGCGTTGCGCGAGATGTATTTGCGCAACTGTTCAACTGGCGCCCGGAGGCGACCGGACGGATTCTCGCCGCCGTGGCGTCGGCCGTTCATTAGCAGGCGAGAGGCGAGGATTGGCAAGCTCGAGGCCGTTGTCGTCAATGGACAGGGCGCGCTCGTTGCAGGGCCATCGCTGTCGTCGCGCTCACACGCAGCCGCGCGCGGCTCAATCAGTCGGCCGCTGCAGAGCGTCAAGCTCGTTCGCGAGCGCCACAATTCATTTGCGTCAGCCGCGCACAGACGCGCGCCTTCGCCCGCGCTCTCGGCCTCCTATACGGCGCAACTCGTTCGCAGCCTTAGCAGCTCCAAGGCCCAGGAGCCAGCCAGCCAATGGGCCGCGGCCGAGCGGGCGCACGAGATGGAGATCGATCGGCGCCAACATTGTTCTCGGCTCAAGCCTCGAACGTCCGCCACCCGAGACGACCGCCGGACTCGACACATTTCACTGCGCCGGAGATTGATTTGCGCCGGCCCAAGCGCGCCCAGCGCCAGGAGGCCGCTCTTGGCGGAGTTACCGACTTCGCGAGTTGTTGTCGTCATTATCATCTTCGCTGTCGAGCGTGTCGACCACCACAATGTCCCTGTTGGCGTATAATTTGATTCAGCTTCCACAGCACCGCCGGACGAGACTGACGGGCCCCCGGGCGGGGGCGGCGGTCGTGGCGACGCTAGTGGAGGAATTCTCAAGTTGATTATAACACTCATCAAGTCCTAAGAGGCTCGAGAGCACGAGCGCCAGTGCGAGTGCGCCAACATCGCGCCCACGAGTGTCGA
Organism: Boswellia sacra; assembly: GCA_013180625.2. Taxonomy (NCBI): domain Eukaryota; kingdom Viridiplantae; phylum Streptophyta; class Magnoliopsida; order Sapindales; family Burseraceae; genus Boswellia; species Boswellia sacra. Next base: position 37,498 of record SNVD02009603.1, on the reverse strand, counting down.
GACTGTTGACGCAAAAGACCGCCGCCACCGTTATCGCTGGTGCCCAGCACACCTCGCAGACCTCCACTGGCACAACGTCTTAACGGATCTGAGGGCAACAAACACCAGGCGTCCTGTTGGATTCATGTGTCCCCAAGAATTTTGGTCAACAATGGTCAGCCGTAACGGTTTCAGCGAACATGCAAACTAGCCGCTGTTATCACTGCTCTTTGTGGGCGCCCTCGACCCACTACATTGTGTAGAGCGCCCGCAGCAAGCTTAAGTTTTGCTCTCTATACTTTGCAAACTTGAGCTCGCTAGACAGCCTCACTGAAGCGAGTCAAAGATCTACCTGAACGCGCTCGCCCTTGGCCTCAGGGGCAGAGCGTCTGCTGTCTCGTTAACAAGGCTTCTCCGAAGGTTTCTCTGCAGTGCGCTGGGATAACTTCACTTGACTTGGATCGACAATCTCGAGCAGTTCGCACTCTAGATCGTCAATGTTAATGCATCAACTCGGGGACGAGACAGACAGCGAGTAAACACAATGATGTCATCGTTATGACCACAGTTGTTGGCTCTTTTTTTACTCCCTCTTATCAGATCGAACGTTGCACTTTGTGTCTTTACTTAGGCACCACCGTTACCACATCCTCGTCGCAGAGCTTGTGAGCTAGGCCCACTCTCTGCGGACTGTACTTGGTCGACAAGCCCCAGACGAGCGCGTACTTGAACTGTTCGGCTAGGGAGCGGTGTATAGAGTGACAAACGTGCTCGATGGTGCAGTTGCGGCGCATAATGAGACTGTCGTTGAAGTCAGGTGGCTTTCCGCGCTTCTTGGTGTAGATCCTATTGAGAGCCAACTTTTCCCAGATCTTCTCCAAGAGGTAGTCCAAGTTAAGACTCATATTACATGAAACCACTACACTATGCGGCAATCTAGCCAGTCGGTCCACCTCTTCGATGGACACCTGGTCAATTTTGTTGTAGACATACAGACAGGGTATATAGACACGATTTTTGGAGAGTACATCGATGAGCTCATCGATGCCGCAATCTTCCCGAAACAGAACTTCACAGTTATGGAGCTTGTACTCGGCGAGGACCATTTGGATGAGTTTCTCGTCGATCTTGGTCAGCGGACAGGTGGAGTTGATAGACATGCCGCCTGCCTTCTTTTCCTTGAAGTAAATCTTGGGCCTCTCTTTGTTCAGCCGAATACCCACCGCCTCAAGCTCGGCCTGCAGCAGGTCTTTGTGGGCATCGCTCTTCGTGGCGTCCAACATGATGATCACCAGGTCGGAGGTACGCGCAACAGATATCACTTGGCGACCGCGACCCTTGCCGTGAGCGGCTCCCTCAATGATTCAAGAAGGAGAGTAGTTGTATATTGGCGCCCTTGTACTCGATGACGCCGGGTATGCAGGTGAGCGTGGTGAACTCGTAGGCGGCCGATTCGGAGTGAGTTTTGGTCAATGTGTTCAGTAGAGTGGATTTGCCCACAGATGGGAACCCGATGAGCGAGATCCTGGCGTCGCCGCTCTTCATCACATCGAAGCCCTCGCCCTTGCCCTTGTCCTTGGCGGCCGGCTGAAGGAGTTGGGCTCTGTACTTGGCCAGCTTGGCCTTGAGCAGGCCTAAGTGATACTCAGTTTTCTTGTTCTTCTGAGTCCTCTTCATTTCTTCCTCAATCTCGGCACTTCTCCGTGAGGCCCATCGTGTAGCGCTGTGAGACTGCGTCCGCTGCTGGCACGGAGTCGGGTGTGTGATTGTGTTTGTGTTTGTTGGCTGATTGATCTAGTTCCAGGTGAATATCGGGAGGTTCATGTGGCTGCCATGGCTGCCAATATGATTAGAAGTAGGGGACGTGCAATTATTGACCTAGGCCACGTGGCTTCGAGTGTTTTTTGTGTTCACTGCGATGCGACTCGCGCGCGTGGCTGTCAGTGTGCCAACTCGCGCGTGCGCCCAAACGAGACTGCAGCTCATCTCAAGACACCTGTCGTCTCTTCGGGCCCTAACATCTCGAGACATTCGGTCGGTGCTCATCTACGTCGTCAATACGTCGTCAATTGAAACGCGTAAAAACATCGCACACTATGTCAACCTAACGGATCCATCGGCTGTGATAGCAGCACCTAAGGTGCTTGTGCACGCTTCATGATGTGTGATCTTATGCTTCTCAGTAGAACATCGTACAGTGCGTGGAGAGTTTCGGGTTTCGGGGGCTGACTTTAACTTCCAGGTTCCCATCCACTAGCGTTGTACGCGGTGTGCTAGTGACGCTGGAGCTGGTCAAACTAGAACGCTCCTTGCACGTAGAGTGCCTACTCTGAACTCGACAGACAGCGAATCGCTGCGTCAACACAGGCGCCATAACGGAGTTTGACTCTCTCGTCCGTGCCGCTTTGTTTGGGCGCCACAGGAGCGCATATTGAAAATTCGTCGTTCTCGTCGTGGTCTTCGTCGTGGTCGCAACTGACGTGGACGCAAAACACACGCTCGACAACGTCGAGGCCCTGCCCACTAACAAGTGCGAGAGTCACTTTTCGCCAGTTTACACATTCGACGGCCCTTGAGAGTGTTGGCGGCCAATTGGAGATAATATTCGTTTCAGCGACGCCACACAAATCCCCTATTTGTCGCCCGAGTGTCTCGCTGTTCGCGTGGACGGCGCGCACCTGTTGGTGTTTAGCGAAGAGTAGCGCAATCAAGACACCTCCTCACCAGAGCGACAGAGAAAGTGGACAACGAGAAAGAGATGAGGTCTGAGACATCGTGGCTACACTCGGGCGCCGCGCGGGTGTTGGCGCTGGTGGGCGTGGCCGTGTTCCTGTTTGCCGGCGCGCTCGTGGCGGCCGACCAGATCGAGCGGTTGAACGGAGTGAGTGCGCTGCACGAGGCTGCGCGCCAGCTCGAGTCGGCCTTCCTCCAGGTGACCGAGCGGCGCCAGGCGTACGCCGACAAGCGCAAGCGACTGGTCTACTCGTTCTTGCGCGAAAGTAAGCGCGCCCACTGCGAGCGCCACCAGGAGCAGCTCAAGAAGACTCTGGACGAGTACAGACTCAAGGCGGCCCAGTTCATTGGGGACTCGAGGAAGCCGAGCAACTGGTTGAGTGGACTGATGAAGATGATGGGCCCGCTGGGCAAGATGAAGGATTTGTCCAAGTTTGACAAACACCTGGCCAGCGTCACCGAGCGCTACGAAGCGCAAGCCTCGTCGGGCATCCTCAACGAGACGGACGTCGAGTGCGACCTGCTGAAGGTGCAGCTGCGCGCGCTCGACTCGATGCTGTTTGTGCTGCAAACCGACATCAAGCTGCTCATCGTGGAGAGTCCACAGGTGGCGAACATTGCCATCTACAGGCAGCTCGCCGAGGACAAGTTCGTGGCCAGCAGCAACTTCTACGACACCAAACAGCTGAGCGGCCGCCAGAGCGAGCTGCTGCTCGAGTTGTTCGCCAGCCACGCGGACCAGAACAAGACCTCGGTGGGCGCGGCCATCGGGCACTTCTACGAGCCCGGCGAGCTGGTCGTGGGCCGCCTCCTCGAGTCGTGCCACACGCTCGTCGACTACGCAGACAGCTGGGCGCTCCAGCTGGAGCCTCGCCGGGCGGAGGTGTGCGCCGCCTCCAAGTCGGACCTGCAGAACGAGCAGTTTGTCTCCGAGATCCAGCCGACCAAATACACGCCCACAGTGGACTTTTGTCGCAGATTTCTCGACGCGCTCTGAGGCGTCCAACAGCACCGGAATCTGAAGCTCAGGCGCGCGCCCCTATGCGCGCCGCCGCTCTTGGTTGTGGCCGTCAGTTGGGAGAGGCGTGAGCGAGAAGGAGAGAAAGAGGAAGAGAAAGAGAGAGAGCGCAGAAAGAGCGTCTCGGCGCCAACCAAAGCCATTAGATTAACTCAAATCGAGGCCAACAAAATGATCGTATCGACTGCGAGGCAATAAACTGAGATAAAGAGCTGGCGGCCTAGACGAGAGCTGACCGAGGAGCGAGCGAGTTCGCGAGCTTGCAACTGGAGAAGAGTCGCAGCCTGCGAGATAAGTTCTATGAGCTTGGGGCGCACTCCGGCGGTGCTTTGGGTCGTCGCCAGGCCGAGCGGCGTCGCCACCGGCGCCCACGGCCAGACTGCGGGGGCGCGCCACTCTGTGTGTGCGAGTGCCAGTTCTAAAAATAGCCCAAACGAGGCCGCCCGCGCGCTTCCCAGTCTCGGGCGGCTAATTGTTATTGGTCGACTGAGCCCAGGCCCGTCCGAGGGGGGGGGCAGCCAAGGGGTGTTGGTCTCAGGCGACTATCTCGTGGGTGTTTGTCAGTGAGGCGCTTTGGAGTTGTGGTGACAGCCCAAAGAAGCGAGCGCCTGGCCCGTGGATGCTGACTCTCGCACACGTTTCAGGCCCACAACGCCAGCGACCAGAGCTCGCCGCCCGGCAGTGGCATTGTTGTTGTTGCCGTCGCTGATGTGGGGGTTGTTGTTGTTGTTGTCGTTGTTGATGTTGTTGTTGTCGTTGTTATCGGGGCCTCGGTGGAGCAGCGCGCGGTCAGCTTGGCGGCGCGTCGAGCTGACCGAGTGACCTCGGAGGCGGCCGACGGGCGCGAGTTCAACTGCGCAATAGACGTGCGCGCGAACCAAATGAAATGAGGTCAGTCCGATGCGAAGCGATCGAGCGCTGGCTGCCCGTCAAACAAGTCGCTCGCTCGCTCGGCCGGCCGCCGATCCCTCGGCCCAGTTGGTTCATGACGACAATTCCGCCCCACACCGACGATGACTCGAGCTCGCCGCCGTTCTCTGTGCGCTCGTCTAGAGAGCCGCCGGCTCGCCAGACGAGCGAGCATAGCGCGCGCCCTGTCGCTAGGTTGCCGGCGACCGGCGTGCGCTGACTCGGCCGTCGGTGGGTCTGATGGTATGAAACAACATTAGACCGGGCGCCGCCTTTGTGTGGGCGCTGGGGCGTCTGTTTGTGTGTCTAGTTCTATTTATAGAAACATGAATGGCTTCGGATTCAAGTGAGTGCGAAGAGGCCGGCCGGGTGCGCCTGCGCCTGCGCCCGTCGGCTTCTTTCTCGGCGCCTCCAAGCTGGCGATGCTTTGGCCTGGTTTTGGGGCCCCGTCTGCGAAACACTATCCGACCGCGGGCGCCTCTAACAGGCTGCCGAGCCAACTTTAAGCCTGTCAAGTGCAATCTTTGCTGGCGCGCGCTCGCCGATGGCTTCCATCCGGCCGGCCGCTCGGAGTGGGTCACTCGGTTGCGGGCTCTCGGGCGTCGCCCAGAGCTCTCGTTATCGTTCACTGGCGCGCGCCTGGATTCGGGTCGACGATGACGATGACGATGACAAACAGAGGCCTCTCTCGCCAGACGCCGGGCAGCTCGCGTTGGCAGTGAATTCAGCTGCAGCGAAGCGGAGGCGCGACACTCTGTCTTTGGAGTTCCGATGCGACGACCCGTCTGCAGCCGGCCGCCCAGGCCGAGCTCAGATTGATCATTTAATCTGTACAACAACTGCTGAGATGCGAACGCGTCCCTCTCGCGGATCGTCTCGAGGGCGATCCACCAGAACAGCCGTGCCCATTCGGTTTCACTGCCGAACTGAGCCGACTCGCCTGCGCAGCCTCTCGATCGTCCGCTCGCAGGTAGTTGTCTGCCAGGCGGCCCACTCACGGCCGAGTTGTAGCGAGCGCTCCCAGCCAGCCAGCCAGCCAGCCAGCCAGCCAGCCAGCCGGCCGAAGTGCGCGATCGACGGGGAGCGTGCGCTAGAAATTAGGCCACGCGCGAGGGCGCGAAGCTGCGCACTTTGCGCACGCGGTGATATATGGGCCAGGCGGGCGCACGAGCGCGAACAACATTTGTAATTGGCCTGTGGTCTTGGCGGCGACGGGGCGGCGCTCGTGCCGATGGTGACGCTGGCGGCGCTCGTATTTCGGGCCACAACAGCGCGCCGGCGCAAAGGCTTTGATGAGCGATCATGGAGCCGAGGCGCGCGAGCCGACGGCTGGCTCGACCTTCGCGGCATCTGGACGCTCCACACACACACGCACACCCGCACACACAAAACACGCGCCCGTCGTGTGATTATCAACGACGCGTCAACAACTACCACCGGTCGAGTTCGCCACGTGCACGAGCTTAGCGCGCTCGTGACCGTCAGCCAGAGCGCCGGGCCCGCGGCGACTCCACTTGACGGATGCAGGCGCTCGTTTACGGCCCCATGCGCGCCAGTCATCCGGACAGCCAACTAGCCGGCCGCAGGCATGAATGGAGCCACTAATCCGCAGTCCTTCGCAGCGGCAGCGGCGGCGGTGGCCTTGTGGCAGCGATCGTGTGGGTGTTGTCGTTATCGTGGTGGTGCGCAGGCGGCAAGTTTGCTTCGCCGAGGCCGAGGCGCAGGGGAGCGCGCGCGCGGCTCGCGTCATAAAGATGAGGCCAGTCGAACCGCGGGCCCGGTAAGTGCGTGTGAGCGGGCGTGTGCGAGTTCAGGTGAAGAGTCTGTGTGGCGGTGGCTGCGCGCGAGTGTCGCCAGATAGATAGATCAAGTTGACGAGCTACTGCACCAGCGAAGGAGACCGTCTCCACGGCCGCGGTGCGTGCGCGTGCGTGATTTGGTCCGCAAAGAGCTCCCGGCCGCAGCGCAACGAGAGGCGCCCCTGGGCTCCCCCTCGGAGTGAGTTTGGGCGTTCGCGGGCCAACGTCGCCGGCGGCCAATCGGTGGCCTTGATCGGTCTCTCGTTGGGCTTCGTAGGCTCTGGTGCGCCGCCGAGTCGACTCCTTGGCTTCCCCCTCGTCGCGATGTGTCGATGGCGCGTGCCGAGCGAGCTCGCCGAGGTGCGCGCGCATAGCGAACAGCATGCACAAGAGGCCGGCGAGCGCGCGCAGGCTCGGACACGCGTGCCCTCCGCCCTGGCGCTTGTCAAGCCGGCCGCGCTTCACAAGCCATTTCATTCACAAATCCAACTTTCATTCATGATTCCGTTCATTGTTGTTGCGCGCCCATAGCGTCCGCGCTCGTTGGCAGCTTCCGCTGGGCTCGTCGCGCGCGCGCTCTGTCTCGCTCTCTCACCCTCTCTAAACCGCACCTTTACACTCGTACTCACACACACACATACAGAATCCTCACTCCGCACTCATCCATAGAGATCCTCACCAAGGCACACACTCATTGATCCGAGTCCACAATCATCGCAGACACCAATAACATCAACATTAACAGCGTCGGATCGCCTTGCTCGCTGCAAACCTCGGGCGCAGCTCTCTCAATAGATCGAGCGGCCGAGACTCTCTGCTCGCGAACCAGTGAAGTTAGTGGAGCACCTGCAAAATCCAACCCATTCAGCGCCACGAGACTCCGGCCACCAGGAGGTGGGTCACTCACCTGAACCCGATCCTCATCACTATGACCAATCGGCTGGAGCGACGAGACACGAGCTGCGCTCGGCAGGCTTGACCCAGATAGGCGGCCTTCATTTGGCGCTCGTGGTGTTCAATCGTTGCAGGAACCAACTGACTACCTAAACGAAGCACCAGACACAACGGGCGCACAACTTCGAGCGCCAGCAGCTGCACCACCACCACCACCACCACCAACGACAATATTGACGCCTCTGCCACAAGGACACAGCGGACGGCATGAGCCAGCATGATGGAGACACGATAGTCTAGGCGTCTCACAAGGCTGAATTGAGAGTGTATTCTGTGAAGAACCAGCGACGAGACTGTCGGCGATGTCAATTTAGACGAGAGTGAACAGCTTTGAGAGGATTTATTTACATTGACAGCAAGAGAGTATTATTCATTTACAAGATATTATTGTCTACATTGAGTTAGTTTTTGAAACAGATATCTATATCTATATCTATATATATATATATACACACACACGCAGTCACGCAATAGGAGACACTCGCAACCTCAGCGCTATCAAACTAAGAGCGACATATCGAGACACAGTGGTGAGAAGCTAGCATATAGAATCTCTTGTTGAAGAGGTGCAGACTTTACACTGCCCGTCTACCTTGGCCACACATTGGTCCTGAAGAAGTTAGAGGGACATTTCGCATCGCCTCAGGCCGACACCGAATACCAAATATCAACCAGCACCAAAGATCACAAGAGCTTCTAACTATTTACACTGCTTATTCATTGTTGTTGTGTTTTCTCTAGTCTTCTCACCCTTTCAATATCGCATTAAGCCCGACTAGCAGTGAAACTTACTGCACCGCCAGATAAGACCAACACATTCGAAACCTCGCAGGCGCTGCAAGCTAGCGATTATGCCATTGAACCAACATTATTGATCGTGAATTATTTACACTCAACAGTTTGAACTCATATAAAACTTCAAGTTCACAACAATAAGCACAATCTCGAGCGATAAATCTTCACAAGAATCCTCTATACAGATTCTAGACCATCCGTCAAGACGCTTGCAATCACATCACACACTCATCCCACGTCTCGACTTCTACAGCCCCGCCACTTTGTAACAGAACATCTCGATGGCATCTCGAAAGAAGGTAAGCCACACAGAACTGTCAAGCCGCTGTCCTCTCATCCGACAATTCGAGCCAATGAGACTTTTATACTAACTAATTTTTCATTTCCGGTGCGCGGGCTCTAGCTGAGCGCGCTCGAGATCGCACAAGCCAACGTCCGTCAGCTCCAGAGTGAGGTTGATGTTCCCAAGATCAAGGTATCCGAGGCTATCAGAGACCTCCAGGTAAGTAGTTGTCGCTCTAGCATGCAGAACATTAGCTGTCGCTCACAATCTACTAATACAAACACATAATAAATTATTACCTGAATCTTAACCAGACCTACATCGAAGCTCATCAAGGCGATGATTATCTAGTGAAAGGGTTCGAGGAGTCGCCCAAGAAGAATCCCTTTAGAAAGAAAAAAATCAACACCTGCGTGTTGTTCTAAACGAAAACCATCAGCGTTATTTCTTTCAATCGTTGGACGAGAGTCAATACAGATGATTGGACGCCCACCCCAATAGCCCGGCCCTTGCTGAAACAATGCCAGCACAACAATTTACACTGGAAATCGTGACCTGATCTCATTCCCGACGTGCTCAGTCTTAGGCAACAATGTCATCTCTTTGAACGACTCTCCGGGGCAAGTTTATTCGCATCATTCTTCTTCATTCCATCTCAAGATGTAGCTGCCAAATAGCAAATGCTGCACAATGGGAAATGGACTCAGCACGTCATCAGTGAACTTGACATGGATGCGTCGATATATGTTGTCCCACGAGCCAAGACCAGTGAAACACCATAATGTGTAAGAGTGTTCTTCGAACGGACCTCTCTTGTTGTCTAATATGAATTTGACCGCTCCGAGAAATATAAAATCATCCCCGAACATTTCCACTCTATCGTGGGAATAAAAATCCTTTGTGCTTATGTGCCTGTGGCCACACAACTGCGCTGCACCGAAGAGGAAAGGTAGATACTGGAAATCATCCATATTGTACACCCCTCTACTACCGGCAGGTTCAAGTCTGAATTTCTTCTGTAGACTTCTACATAACCTTAAGTAGTGGTGTGCGAATACAGCCAGTAAGTCCCAGCCGTGGCCGTCGACGAAGGTTTTGAGTCTTGGTTGAGTGACTTTTTTTGGAGCCACCTTTATATCTGGCCTCAACATCGTATCGCCGCTCTCACTATCTGTAGTCGAGCACAGAGTAGAAATTCCCATGAGAAAGATGATGAAGTTGAGCTCATGCCCTGTTCCGTAATCAATACGCATCCTGTTACCAAATGACTCAGATAGATAACAAAGTAACTCCTCACTAAGCTGCTCATTCTGCTCTACGTTCGCCAAGAGTGTCTCACAGATAAACTTTTTGCATCTGATCTTCATTGCATCGTACCAATCTCTGAAAGCAACATGACCGAACCTTAGCGGAGCCGAGCCTCTCGACATGCTAAGATCCGTTTGCTCGCATAAATCCATGAGATCGTTGAGGAAAAGCTTGCACTTATTCAATAGAAAGTCTGATATGATGTAGCGTTTGTTGAGAACCTTGTTATTAGTGCCCTTGATCTTCTCGCATAGGAGATCGACGAAAAATACGACATCCCTGTAGGCAGGACTTTTTGTCTTAAATTCAGTCAGATCGTACTCATTGTTGATCCTCTTCTTCAAAAATCGATTGTCAGTCGCAATCAACGCCGGACTATCCGTCATCTTGCACTTAACAGTTGTTGGCCAAATAGAATCCATTGCAGTCTCTGAGATCTGATCGTTTCATGAAATTACAATATTAGAGTCTTGCTCAGATCATGATGAAACGATCTGGCTAACGGAGAAATGTACGGGCCTTGTGCGGTACCGCAATTGACAGCTTATGCTGCAGATGTTGTTTACAAACTCCGAACACGTTTCTTAGTTTGGGTTGTCAGCCACGAGGTGGTCAGCACGTTAGTCGCGCACAAATGAGTGTAAATGTAAGTTGCTCGTCTCATAACTAGTTACCATTTGGCCCAATTCTTTAGAGATGGCATCCACCACATCTGGACAGTGCTCATTGAGTATGACTCCACCGGCAACAGAGGTATTTCAGAGAGCAGTTAGATACGTACTCACAGAGTGGCCTTCTTTGACTTTGGCCATTGAAAATGGAATGGGAGGTCAACAGGCGCAGCAAAAACGGTCATGGATATGTGACCATATAGTGGAAATAATGATTAAAAACAGAGACATTGATCTCGAAGATTACCTAGCAGAGCTAATCAATCAAGAGTTCGACACCTTGATTGAAGATGGTAGCCTCGAGTACAATGCAAAATGGATTGAAAAATTCTACAAGGATTGTAAGACAGGAAAACAACAGGAAGTGCTCAACTCCATCAATCAAGCAGCGCAGAAGAAGCAAAGTCTCAGCAATATGATGATATCCCCACCCGTCTGTGCAACTAAGGAAAGTAGTGATGATGATTCAGAAGATGAAGATGACGAGATGGGAGACAGGTAATTTCTGCCAAGATCTGCCATCCGAAGGCCTTGTAATGTATGAAATAAAATCCAATATGATTACCACATGTTCATGTACGACTGGCGAGGCGGGATCGTATTCTTGTTGAGTGACAGTAGATCCAGTGGTTGGATTCTATCTAAAATGTCGAGAACCCGAGGTCAAAGTCATATCAACGATAGAGGATGAGCATACTCAATATGTCACCTATGGCCTAAATAATATTCTATTAGGGTTGAGAAGGCTGCGAAGCCGATAGCGCCTAGTATACCGCCCTTGATACCCGCTCGTAGGCCAATACAACCTCCTGTTATGCCGCCCGCCAAAGTTCCGTTCTTCCAGTCTGTGCTTGCTCTGTAACTTTCTATCGTGCACTCTGTGATCGAGAACATCGCGCCTAGGATAGCAAAATTTTTAGCTTGACTTAGTGTCCGCGTCTTCATGTCAGTCAGGACAGATTTCACGGTTTGTTTCTGGAAATCTGAGGCGGTTGTTAGATCAGGTCCCAGACTAGCACTGAATAGACCGATAGCTCCACCCAGTGCAAAGCCGGCAACACAACTCATTGTCGCTTTGAATAGGCAACTCTCGAATAGGTCTTGTACCAATAATTCTTGTCTAGATCGCATGAGGCCAGCACCAAAGAGGTTGGGTACGAATAGATTCTCATTCGATTTGAGTCTGGTCTCGGGGTCAATGAATCTTTTCATAAGATAGCTAAATTTGATTTCTCGCTCCTTGCCATCTACTAGAGCTTCATGAGTGTCGTCTAATGAGCTCATCTTGGATACTGACGATTGACATCCAATACCGTGTGGAAGAAAGTTCTAATACATATGTTAGGTGTATCACAGAGATCTTCGGTGGAGAGTTTGTTTAAACACTTGGCATGTGCGTTTGTTGTTGTTTCAGAGGCGCACATGTCAGAGTTATGCGGGCGCGCTGTGCACAGAATCCCAGAGAACTTGCACGATCGTTCGGCGATTGCGTCAAGCAACAACGAAGCTCCTCACTCGCGCAGTATTCTACGCGTTCGATCCCCTCAAAGCACTAGGCACCTGCTTGTTCTCGCTACTATCGCGCTGCAACAAGTGCAACTTGTCCATCAGCATTAAGCACCAGGCGAACCCCCTCAACCAGACTTCTAAAACGTATTCATTAATCAAGTCTACATGGAGCACATTGAGGATTTAAACAGGTGCAAATGTCTCATCGAGAGGGAGCTGAGATTTATTGCTTGTCCGAACACCAGTCATCATGCTAAGCGACTCAGGATAACGAGCGGTGCTGGTTTAAGAGGAAAAGAATTCGAAAGTAAGTTACATAGGCTGAAGCATAAGTGGGGCGACATAATCAATGATGTGTTTCGCTGTATTGAGGATAGAGGTATTTATGATAAAATCGCATACGACCTAGTCAGACTTCACAGTCTATATCATGACGATTTTTCATTTGACGGCGATCAACTGACTTATGCGTTCAAATGTATCATATTACCTATAGTAGGGCAGATTCTTGATGAAGAAGAGATCGGTAAAAAATCTAGAGAGAGACAAGATAGACGCAAATACCTCCTATGCGAGTTGCTAACAAGGGGATTACCTGAATTGCGACCATCGAGCTCAGAGCAGACTCCTCCAAGTCCGTTTGATTCGATCGATGTTTGTTCCGGCAGCCCATCCCACAACGGCACATCAACAGATGTTGACAGGGGTCGAGATCCAACCAGACTCATACCTTCGACTTTGGTCATAATTATCTTGGACATTCTGATGGATGCCCTCAGTAGACACACAAAGCAAATCGTCAAAGACGACTACTCCATCAAAGAACGGATACATCATGTCATCAACATAATGTCGGTCATCAGAATTCTTAGAGATTATCTTGACACTGTTAGAAAACAAATGGAAGACGACGTAAGGCATTGTGTGCCGCAAGAGTCTGAGTTTGACATGCTGGCTAAAGCATTGAGGAGATATGATCGTCAACTAAAGGAAGCTTTGGACTTGATTGCTCCATCAAACCCAATGCACTTATTCAGGGATCAAATGGATTTACTTCTCTATCAGGTGAAGCTGCTGAAACCGATTTTGAGATACTAAAAAATCGAGATCGTATTTTTTAGGTTCCTTCTTTTTGGTATTGGATGATATAACTGCCGAGAGAAGTTTACTTATATTATAACATGAATCTATGTTTGATTTTCTTCCTGGTTTTGTAATGTTACTTATGATTGATTGGTAGTTGCGATTTTTATTTTGTGGGATTATTCTATTTTTATAGGATTATTTTCTTTTCTTGGGATTATTCTGTTTTTTTGGGATTTTTCTTGTTTAGTCTTGATGTAAGAATCTAATCACTTGGGTTCAGTTGGTTGTGCAAAACAACATAAGCCTCTTCAGCCTTGTTGCGCAGAGCAGCATGATCTTCAAGTATGTGAAGAATCTCCGAGTTGTCAAGTTCGAGCAACATTCCGGTGATTTTGCCGGCTTCTGGAGGATACATCCTTTCAATCAGCGGAAATAAACGTTCGCCTAACATATTCTTCTGGATACGAGGTTCAGCGCCGGCAAGCATTTTGGCTGTCAAGGGCTCTTGGCCTTGCACTTGCACCGAATTAACAACCTGATTTGGTTGAGCAGGCGGAATTTGTCCGGCGGTAGCAGCAGGTGCACCAGGCATTTGTGGTTGTGTCTGGTAGGCGGCAATCTTGTAGGGGACGCCTTGTGCGTTCATCTGCATGTGTGGACGACTACCCTGCATCATGGGTTGAGCATGACGGTTAGGTGGCCTGGGTTGAGCCGTGATGGCCCGCCCGGCCTGCGGTGGAACTTGTGCCCGTTGAGCGGGGCTTGCTGCACGTGGGTTCATGATTGGACGGGGAACCATGTACGCGGCTCGGGAAATTGTCTGCTGATGTGGTCCCCATGGTCTTGGTGGCCTGGGCTGCATTGCATGTTGTGGATGTCCGGCATACGGCATCTTATGGTATTGGAAGTTGGCAGCCATGTAGTGATTGTGCGCTGGTCCGACAGTCGGAACTCCTCCTTGCGCTGACATTGGTCCCATCGATTGTTGAACTAGCATGGGGTTGACTGACAAGTGTCCGCCATGAAGATGCGCCATTCCAGGCGCACCTGCTGGAGCCTGTCGGTTTGGCGCCATCTGTGTGTTCATTCGGAAATTCTGCGAGACAAGTTGGAGGCGTCGATCATCTTTACGCTGGGCCAGGGCCACGTAAAGTGGCTTGCTGCCGACTATCTTACCATTCATATCAGTAACAGCCTTCGTTGCCTCCTCAGCGGTGGAGAAGCAAACAAAACCAAAGCCTTTAGATCTTCCGTTGCTATCAGTCATAACCCTGGCACTGGTGATGGTACCAAATGCGCCAAATTCACGCCTGAGCTTTTCGTCATCTATGGTATCATCAAGGTTCTTGACGTAAAGATTGACGCCTGCGTATTTGTTCATTCTCTGAGCCTTGGCCTCCTCGAACTTCTTCTTGAGCTCAGCCTGCCTCTCAGCTTTCTTCTGCGCACGACCGACATATATCTGGCGACCACCAATTTCTTTACCGTTCATAGCTTCGACGGCCTTTTCAGCAGCTTCAGCGGTTTCGAAAGCAACAAAACCGAAACCCTTTGGCTTGTCTCCATCTTCCTTGGCCACAGTGGCAGATACGATGTTGCCAAACTCCGAGAACATCTTCTTTAGACTTTCGTCATCATTGATCTCTTCACCGAAGTTCTTGACAAACACGTTGGTGAATTTCTTAGCCTTATCGCCCATCTGCTTCTCCCTTTCGGAACGAGGAACGAAAAAGCCGACAAAGACTTGCTTTTCGTTTAGCAACATGCCGTTAACCTTTTCTATTGCTAGAAGAGCTGCTTCCTCAGTCTCGAAATGAACGAATCCATAGCCAAGAGTCTTGCCGCTAGCGTCCTGAGCGATTTTGCATGATAGAATGTTGCCAAAAGTCGAGAAGGTGTCGTAGAGGAGCTTGTTGTCGATTGACTTATCAAGATTCTTAATGAAGATGTTTCCGACGCCACTCTTTCGAAGACCCGGATCGCGCTGCGACCACATCAAGCGGATGGGCTTTTGGCCTAAAACCTGATAGTTCATGGTGTCGATGGCCAACTCAGCTATCACAGATATTAAGATCGGTCGGGTAGGAAAACATTGATAGATAGGTTAGATATTGGAGTGTAGAAAGATTGCGCTGCTACGAGTCATGAGTGCTATCGTCAGGAATGTTGTATGCTAACATCGTAACCGGACTACCTTCCTAACTGGGCTCCCTTGGTAATCCAAGGCGGCTAGGAGTGGCAGACGTTCAGAGGACTAAGGTTGTTCATCATGATAGCTTAGTCAGAAGAAAAGGCTACTTTTGAGAGTCAGTAACTTACCATCCGTTGAGTTTTGGAAATTGACGTAGGCATAGCCCAGCGATTTGCGGGTTATCATGTCGCGACAGACCCGGATAGAGAGAACTGGTCCGGCCGAAGAGAAGCGTTCGAAGAGTGTAGCTTCGGTAACATCTTCAGAGAGGTCGCCAACATAGAGCGAGGTCAAAGAGTTTGGTGCCTGTGGGTTGCTCATTATGGTATTGATGACGTGATACTCTCGTGGCAATAAGGATAGTGATGATGATGATAATGTTGGTGCTCCTGCTGTTGGTGCCCCTGCTGTTGGTGCTTCCGCTGTTGCTGTTTCTCCGACGGCAATTGCTACTCAACTGAGAGGTCCGTACTCGGGATTCTTCTTAGCTTGTCTCTTATAAATAGAAGGACCGATCCTTGTTCACCCACCTCTTTTTCACCTCTACCTATCGAGTTTAACGCGTGAGACAGTCTAGTCTGGCCGGTGCGTGTTGGGCGTCACGCGCGTGCGCAAATTTAAAATCTTTGCGCGCGACAAACTTCCGCGCTCTCGTTTTTCAGAACTTAGGCGCCGCAGATTCTCCGCTCGGCTCACGCCACTCTCACCTATCGTACAGCATTCAACTTGCCCATCACAATCTGGTGTCTTGGCAATCTGGTGTTCTCCTGTTGGAGAGTCAAGCATTGACAGTACTCTGTGAGGCTGAGAATACGCCCATCTTTGAACTATCCACTTTCTCTGTAACACTCGTGTGGCTCGCTGGGTGGCAGACCATTTTTCGATTGCTTCTCCAGTCTGACTTGTGCACAACTTCATTGGTAGCTCCGTATAGACCAGCCTCATCTTGAAACTACTGACCAAGCCCGACCCCAGCGCCCGGGCCGACAACATGGGCGCCCCAGACACCAGGCCGATCATGACAGGCCTCATGAACACTCACCTAGTCGCCCTGATACTCTGTGCCGTCGCCCTTTGCAGGCTCGTAGCCGCAGTCAACAACCCTCCCAACCAGCTCTATGCACCCATCAAGGCCATGGGTTTTCGCGACCCGCTTACAAACTACCTGTACCGAGTGAGCTCGTACAACGCCGTCGCCATGACGGCCGACATGAAATACCGCTCCACGCTCAAGGTGACGCGCGAGCGGATGCGGGCCCCCAACAGTGTGGAACCTATCGAGCCGGCCGAGAATATCCAAACGCTCAACTATCACGAGACACTTGTTGACTTCGACCTGCACTGTTTACCATCGCACTGCTATCTAGTGACCGTGACGAGCAAGAGTCGCAGGAACGTCAAACTCTTCGTTTGGCATCGGACTCAGTTCGACGAGGAAGCTGTTCGCGACACCTTTTCGCGCCCCTATGCCGTCGACTTGTTTCGCATCAACTCGGGCTTCTACATTGCCGTGGCCCAAGAACAGCTCCACCTGACACCCTACAAGCTGTCTCCAGACTACGAGGAGCCCGCTCGTTTCATTGGCTGCACCGTTCTCAAGTTCTTCAATCGACGCGAACGCGACCTCAAGTACCACCAGTTCGTGCGGTTGCCCTTCGACCCAAAACACGTCACTCATGTCAGCTCAATCAATTCCGATGGCCAGAACAACTTCACCGCGACTCAGGCCCGCTCTATGCAGCCCCTCGAGAACCACTTTCTGGTCTTTAGCGCCTCACCGAACTGGACCGACGCGTCCTCTGGTCCAGTCGAATCCTACATCTGGTCCCCACTCAACGACCACTTCCAGCCCTATCGACTGCCACGCGGGGTCGAGCTGCAGGCGGACAACAGAGTGATTCAGCTGCCGCAGATGCCGACGTCCGGCGCTCTCCGAGACGAGTCCAACGCTAGCCCGATCGAGTCCTGTTTCCATCAGTTGCAACGTCTTGTTGCCGAGCGCGACTATCGAGCCCGTCGATTGCTCGAGTCCAGCGGCTCGATTTGGCGCGTGAATCCCAATCCAGCCAGCCAGTTGATGAACATCAGCGCCCAGGTCATTGTACTCGGAGACGTGCGCGTCGCCGGAAGTCTCATTGAGAGTCCCCAGATTACCTTGGTCGCTGGTCAAGCCAACAGCCAATTGGCGCCAGACCAGGAGGTCGCCCAGTTGGTCAAGATGCACTCGCCCTCGCTGG
Source organism: Boswellia sacra (assembly GCA_013180625.2). NCBI lineage: Eukaryota > Viridiplantae > Streptophyta > Magnoliopsida > Sapindales > Burseraceae > Boswellia > Boswellia sacra. The sequence goes on along the minus strand of SNVD02009603.1, from coordinate 20,026 downwards.
TGGAAAACAAATTCAAGTCGGCGTGGGCGAAACTGGAGCACATCCGCCACAAACTTTCGCGCGCCATGTTGGCCAATCTGGTGCCCAGCAACAGTGTCACGCTTTTCCACCCGCAAGTGCGCTTCTTCGGGAACGTGGAGGCCAACGAGGTGATCTTTGCCAACATTGCCAACTCGCAGGTTCACCTCAATGGACTTCCATTTGGACAGCTCGAGCACGAGCTGGTGAGCTTGAATGGACCTCAGGACATCGCCACCAAGGTGGTCTTCGACGGCCGAGTGGTGGCCGATGTGCTCGAGATTCACGGCACTATCAACGACCTCTACCATCTCAAGGACGCCATAGACATCACCAGTCGGCAGATCCAGATTGTCGACACCTCCGGCCGAGGCGATCTCCAAACCTTGGCGGGTGCTCCTAGCCTAGAGTTTGTGTCAGTCAGGGCGCCCGAGGTGATACTGACTCACACGGCAAGCGTCAACAACATTCCGCTCGCCGACTTCATCACACGCGACAACAGAACTCAGCGCGTCTTCGGCCGGAAGTCATTCAAGCGGCTCTTTACCAGGAAGCTGGATCTGGCCAGTCCGGCCGTTCGGCTGAACGATTTCAACATCAGCCAGTTGGCCAGGAACTCGCTTCACTTGCGCGACTTCAGCGGGCGTCTGTATCAGACAATCTCGGGCAACCCGCTCGCGCCCGGCGGCCCCACCACCACCTTCGGCCAGGGTGTGCAAGTGAAACGACTCGTTGTGGAGAGTGTGATAAATCAGCACATCAATCTAACCAAACTCATCGTGGACTCGGTGAAGACGAACGATGTGGGCCTGCAACACATTTCAGGCCAAAAGATATTCCTCGACACTCTCAAGATCAACAGACTCAGCACTGAGGGCGCCCTCAATGGCCTAGAGGTTGTTCAGATCTTCAATCTAAACCCGGGGCCTCCCACACCCGAACATCTCCCCCAGATGGAGGTTCCGATCACAGGTCAGATTCAGTTCCGAGCGCCCGTAACTGTCCATGGCAACTTGGATGCTGGCCTCATCAACGGTGTGGATCTAGCTCGTAGGGCCGTCAGACGCTTGCCCGCTGGTGAACTCAACAACCGCACGACTCCCCAGATCATTCGCGGCCACAAGATCTTCTTCAAACCGCTCCGTGTGGCTCAGAGTCTTCGGCTCGTCGATCCCCGCGAGATGAACAACTTTGGAGTGAACATGAGCGTCCCCTATCCGCTAATCAACAATATCGACCTTCGCCAAATAACTGCCAACCTGAACCGCCAGCAGCAACAGCCATCGCCAGTGAGCATCGACACTCTCGAGATTGAGGGCAACCTCAACTTGCCGAGTCCCGTTAACCAGAACATCCCATCGCGCGTCTCGTTTGGCAACTATTCGTTCTGTCCACTCGACCTGATACGAACCAAGTTAGTGCTAGCCGGCGAGGATCAGGTCATTGAAACGCCTGTGAGAGTCAATGTGTTGCGTGCAAAATCCATACTAGTCGAGCCATCCAACTTCAATGGCTTCAGCTTTCCCCAAGACTTTGTCCTGAGACTGACTCCCAACGGCATGTCACCCCTGCAGCCGGTCTATGGCGACAAGCTGTTCGAGCATCTGGTCATCGCCCCATCGGGTTTGTCCTCGGGCATGAGAGACTCAGGCGCTAGTTATCAGTTGCCCGCCAACCTTATCCACGTGGGTCCGGCAGTGGCGATCAACCAAGTCAGTCACTCGGCTCTGCGCGCCTACATCGATCAGGAGCGTAAGCGTAACTCAACTGGCGAGAAGCTCCTCAATACCATGACTGTCCATGGGAACCTGTTCTCCCGACAAATCAACGGCCACTCTTGGCCAGACGATGTCCTTCTGAAGAGTATCAGCTCATCTAGAGCTCGACCGGCGTCACCCTATGCGCACAAGAGAATCTACTCTCCACTCGTGTTCATGAACACGAGTATGCTTCAGGTGATTAATCAACTCGTTCTTCGCGGACCCATCCATCTCAAAGGGCATCTCAACGGTGTCAACCTCACGGAGTTCGCTCGAGATTCGGCCACTTATGGCGACAAGGACCTCTACTCTGTGGGCAGACCAATCAGGAACAAGGTCTTCTTGGGCGGTTTAACGGTCAACGGCGAGGTTAGGTCGCAGGGTCTACTGGATGGGGTTAGTTTCGATGAAATGATCAGGCGCGTTGTCTCCATTGGACCGAGCGCGAAACAGTTCCACATCTCTGCACCGAAAGTATTCATGTCGGATGTCGTTTTCAACAGTTCGGTAACTATGAGTTACGTAAACGACATACCAATCGAGCAGTATCTCAGGCGTATCCAGTTCCAACCTGATGGTGTGACGCTCAAGATACCCAAGAAGAAGACCATCACAGGGGCGCTTCGTATCAACAGGAATCTCTATGTGAGCGGACTCATCAACGGCGTTAACTTCCCTGAACTCAAAGCTAAGGCTATATCGCTGGCTCCCACCAACAATGAGCTGCAATTCAACAAAACATTGACGGTTGAGGGCGACGTCTATATGGACAATTTGTGGATCGACGAACGTAATGGCACCATCGACGGCGTCAAGTTAACAAATCTACTGCCCATTGGAGCCCCAATGAGGAATGAACTGATACTAAACGAGCCTCGCGTCTCGCGCGCCGCTAATCCTTTCGGCCGGAATATGCATGTCGATGGATCGCTGCTCGAGTGCCAGGTGAGCTGCAACCTTCAGCCCCTGCAAACACAACCATCGATGTACCAGGCCAATCAGACACAGCCCATGTACCGTCCCGGACCGGTGCAGCCGGTCATCCTTCCGACTCGCTCTGTTATGGCTTATTCGTCGAGGCCACCATTCAGCACTCAAGCTAGAAGTTTGACGTTGACTCGCACAACTCCCCCCTACAGCTTGTCATCCAGTTATCAACCCCCAATCGTTCAACAACGAGCGAGCTTGCCGTTCACCAGACAACCGCCAATCAGTCAGGAACAGTTGAACAAGTTGGGAGGTCGAAAACCAATGTCTATTAATTATGAGCACTCTCTCGGCCCAGTCAAGCGCACACTCATACCCGAAAGAGAGTACCCGACAGATCGAGAGGACATCGAGCGCCTCCGTCGACACATTGTCTCGAACAACCTAGTGAAACCAAGTACACATAGTGACTTCGTTGTTGGATTCATAGAGGCGACCACCAATGATATTTCCGCTTATGAACTACCGGAAGGAGACAATATACACAACGAAAATGTAAGAACACCGAAGTCGTACCTCCAATTGGATCAAATTGACTTCCCCTTCCGACCTACAATCTATCACATGAGTGTCGGGGTGGCTAGAAATCAAGCTGGTCAAAATATCACCAGCGTTTTCTCTTCTTTGGGGGAGAGCAATCTGCATGAGCTTTCCGTGCTACCTGTGGAATTTCCGAATAGTGCTATGTTCCTCATGATTCCCGATGCTCGCGCTCTATTCCTACTGATATCTCAAGACTATTCCATCGGATCGACGATGTGCGCCACAACTGAAGTTCGGACAAACAATGTCCTACCTGCCGGCTACCAAAATCAACCTCATGAGTCGATCAGTAGAAGCAGAAAGCGGCATTCAGTTAACCTGTTTCATGTCTCAGAACTCAAGCTCGTTGGAGTCTGCATACTTTGATCTCTATCAGGACTTGGATTTACCAGGTATTGATGGATTCGAGAAATTCAGCTATCGTGGATCAACTTATGTGCTCGCTGTAAGTCAATCTCTAAGTCGTGTCTACATACTTCTCTTGCGAGGATTCAGTGGATTCCAAATGGTTAGCCACATCGACACCCCCATGCTTGAGCGAGTATCTGTCATGCTGACACGCGACCGGAAGCCTATGCTGATTATTCACTATAAGACTGGTATGCATAGGCTAATGGAGGCGGTAATTATCTAGTCTAGGTCGAGTACGGGCTTGCATTTTGCTCATTGTTTGTTATGTTAGAGACGCTGATAATGTTAGTAGATCTGTTAATAAAAAGTTGAATCTATGTTATCACTTAAAGTCTCGGATATGAAGAATCGAAACTCAGAGTCGAAGGATTGAACCCTTTCGGAGATCTAGTCGTAAATTGAGTTCGCTAGCTACAAGGTCGTTTGTCACAACGAGATCTAAGACCAAGAGGGTCATGCACCTATATTGATTAGAAGTCAATTGGTGAAGTGATCAATAAATGTGAATATGAATAGTAAGCGGAGCAGTCTCGGCACCTGAAGGATATATACAGGAAGCTAGAGGTGTTTATTGTCTATTAGAATTGTACAACTTTGGTAAGGACAACTTATTTGAGTCAAGCATCTTCTTTTGCCAAGCATCTACAGCATTATAATTAGTGAATGCAAAGTCAACGTTCTTGCGAGATTCTTCGATTTTTTCAGAGTCTGATTTGATTCTTTCCAGTAAGGTCTTCATTTTTTGTGCAGGTCTGCCAGGATTGGTCTTGAGCCACTTTTTAAGCTGAACACAAGGTAGAAATACTAACTCAGGAAAGGCTATCCGATGGGATTGACTAGCTAGATACATCAACATGAGTTCATGAATCTTGTTCAGAACTGCTTCGCTGTACTGAGGATTGTGTGCCTCATCGAGACTTACGTGGTTAAGAAGTTCGATATTGTACTCCTTCTTGGTTTCCTCGGGGTTCTCATCTTCATCGTCGCTGTGACCCTTTCTATCTTTATCAATTGTTTTATTCGGCTTCTTCTTCTCTAAAGGAAAACTGAGCCGCCTCAAGATACTCATCATGAGAGGTAACAATGGTATGAATACTTCACAGGAGACACTAAGGTGAACCAAGTTTTCGATCAAATGACAATAATAGGGGTAATAACGGGGAGATGTAAGAAGGTTGATTGCCCCAAGATTTAGTTGAATAACTTGTTGAGTGAGAGATTTGATTGGGCTATCCTCTATCTGTGATGCTATCAGTTGCGATAGAAGGATCAAACAGTTACAGAACTGCCAATTAAGGACGCTTTTGTAAGTCTCCTCATTTTTGTGGTTCGTGGCATTTTTTAGCGTGATATTCAGTTGGCTACAGCAGGTTTGGGCTTGTTTGAACGCAATCTTTGGGTCGATTTTGTAGAGTTCGATGAGTGAATGGCGCATGAAGCCTATCATGGACATGGTCTCGGACTTGGTGATGCGACATTTCTCCAAAAATGTTGTGTATAGCTTTTTTATGACCATCTGTTTCTTCTCATTATCTTGCAGCTTAGTATATATTCGAATGAGACAAAGCAAACATATCACCCGTATCTTCTCACTGGCTTCTGCCCAAAGTCTGATAACCTCCTTCAAAAGTTTTTTGGTGAGACCTTCAGATTTGAGATAGAATGGCACATATTTGAGAGCTTTACGGATCAAAATTAGGGTTGCTTCCTTACTTAACGCTTCGATCACCGACTTCAACTCAACCTTTGAGGGCCTTTTCTTTACGACTACAGGCTCTTCTTCATTGTAACCATTCGTCTTGTGTGATAGGCCATTACTCGAGCCGTTTGACTTCGTTTTCTTAGCCTTATCCTTGGAATGTGAGGGCTTGAAATTGATCGGCTTCAGCTTGCGAACTTTAGTCACTCTCGTTCCAAGTTTTTTCTCCTTTTGAGTCTTTAGAATAGATTTGGTCCTCATTCTGGCGATCTGGTAGAGAATGGATTTGTAAACAGACGTGAGTCGTTCGAACAATCCACGTGGTGCGACCACATGGATTTGTTGGGGGTGATTCTGAACAAGTTCGTAAATTTCTGCTACAGAGAATTTGAATTTGCGCGCTCTCTTTACACCACTCAATCGGGCACGAGTATTGCCGCGCACAGGAAAGAACGCACATGCACCAGTATCACCACGCTGTATCCAGAGCCTGACAATCCAGGATTCCATCGTACAATCGACGACAACACTGTCGATCACTATTCTTTGATACCTTACTATCATCAATCTTGGCTCCTCGCCCCCTGCTTGATACTATTAGGTCATATCGACAACCTCACCAATACCCCTGTAATCAAAATGCAGGCCTCAAAGAAGGGAAAAACCGTTCCCAAGCAGAAGGTTGCGACTAAGGCTGTCCAGAAATCAGTCACAAAAGCCGTGTCAAAGGTCACTAAAAAGCCGGCAACTAAGGTTACGAAAAAGCCAGTCACCAAGAAGGCTCCACAGAAGGCTGTTGTCAAGGCTCAGGATGCCAAGAAGAAGGTGGAAAAGGGTGTGTGGACTAAGAGGACGAGGAAGGTGCGAACATCGGCCTCCTTCAGAAGACCCCACACCAAGATACTACAGCGCAAGCCGAAGTGCCCCAAAAAGAGTGTCCCTCACAGGCCTAGGCTAGACCGTTTCTCAATAATCAAACACCCACTTACCACTGAATCAGCCATGAAGAAGATCGAGGATAACAACACCCTTGTTTTCATAGTCGACGTCAAGGCTAATAAGATTCAAATCGAGATGGCCGTGAAGAAACTCTACCAGATTGGCGTGCAGTCTGTCAACACACTCATCCGGCCAGATGGTCAGAAGAAGGCGTACGTCAGATTAGCACCAGACTATGATGCCCTGGATGTGGCCAACAAAATCGGTATAATCTAAGCTGCAGACTCTATGTTCACCTTCGTATATTCTTTCCTTGAAATAATTAAACTAAGAGAGGATAGTCGACGATACATTCTGATGGTGTGTTACTACAGCACATGTCCAAGATTCGTCTCAACCGGTCACGGAATATCAGATTCTAGCTCTAGAGCAAGCAGATGGCGAAGGCCTCCACGCTATCACGCGTGATGGCGTAGAGTCTTTCTCCTCGACTGCGCCATCTCATGTTGGTCTACAGGTGAGCGCTGATAAGGACTGATGTATGGAAAAGCCCTGCAGGTTCTGTTTCAGGGATTTAAGTCTCGCTGAGACTGATTGAGTTTTTTTTCTCACCTGCTCTCGTGCTTAAGCACATTTCCTGTATGCAACCTTCAACCAGTCGACTTTCTAAACCAGCCGTGGTCGAACATGACCACTGCTTCAGATCGCGGTGGTCTTCATGCTTTGATTGATGAATGTCAACTCGCCGCTGCGATGTCATTCATGAGACAAGACTCGAGGTTGACCGGAGCTGCTAGACGCATAGTCTGATGTTGAGACAGGTTTCAGTTGAGAACCGCATCATCTTTATGGAGTAGAAGCTCGAGACGAGCTGGTGCACACTGGCACAACTGAGCTTTGTTTTGACTTTAAATCATCCGGAGTTTGAATTGATTGTTGAGTATTTTTAAGATGACTATCATCTACATTAGCCCATAAGTTACCTCAACCTTCACAAATAGCTTATAGGACCGAGTGAATTGACCTCAGAATCTGATATGGAGCATGTTGATCTTATTTCTACGAGAGTCCTTGCGCTGTTCGGACTAAACGACCTAACACTCATAGTGAGAGTCACATTCCTGGTGGCCTTGATTGACTTAACTGTGAGACTGTCGACCAGACTTTCAGCCTATTTTATGCGACTGATCACATGGCTGAAGAGCATTGGGGAACCGATGAACTATGAACTAGTAAGTAGCGAATTGTGTATGCACACCTTCGAGGGTCGTGATACAACCCCTTTATATATAAACGAGGAGAGGGGATACTAACTGATTCTACTCAATTCAAATTAATTATGTAGGATATGACAACCAAAGAATACTGTAAATACTTGGCCGAAGTTAACAACAGCCTGAAGTTTCAAACAAGGCGTGAGCGCGTTACGCAAACTAACAATGAGCAATCATTGGAATCGCTTGATTGTGCAACAGACCTGCTCAGCAACAGCGCTTCAGCAGGGCCTCAACAGGGCAGCGGACTCAGCGAGAACAATTTGCGTGTTGATATGCAGGATAAACAAGATAGTTATCAATCGGGTGCTCAAACTACAACCACTCCAAGTGGGATCTCGACCAGTTATGATACTCAAGTTGGTAGCAGTGATCATGTTTATCCGAATGGATGGCTACCTGTGATGGAGTCGTCAAAAGTGAGACCGGGCGAGCTGAAACGAGCGATCATCATGGGTCGCGACATAATTGTGACCCGGTCGGGCGAGGGAGTGGTCAATGTGTTAGATGCCTATTGTCCGCATATGGGCGTCCACATTGGAGTCGGTGGGCGAGTCGTTGATGTGGATAATCAGTCTTGCGTCCAGTGTCCCTTTCACGGCTGGACTTTCCGGGCTTCAGACGGCCAATGTGTGTCAATACCCTACTTGAAACGGGTTTCTAGATGCGCCTCCAACGGTAACGCGGCGATCCCCAAACAGGCTAAACTACGAAATTGGACTTGCGCCGAGGTGGACAATTTCATCTACGTTTGGCACCATATGGATGGCCAAACACCCAATTGGCAGCTCGAGCCCACACCCGAGCTAGCTTCAGGAAGGTTTGTGCTGGCTGGTCGCTCGTGCCACACCACCAACCTTGAGTTGCGGGACATGCACGAGAACGGAGCCGACATGAACCATTTCGAGGGGATACACAATGATCTGTTTGTATTTGGAGGCAAATTTCTCCAAGTTCAGGCCTGGAACTACATCCAGAAGTACTCCCGTCACCATTGGTCGCCCGATTGGCGCCCTGTCGTCAGCGCGGACGGTAAGACCACTCACATGGCCGAGATGAACCTTGACTCCTGGATCAGTTTGTTCAAAGCTCGCATCTTTGATATCGAGGTGCGAGCCACTCAGATCGGGCCAGCCTGCGTCAGTTTACGCTACTCATCCCACTGGTACGGCGGAGGGGTGCTCAAGATGAACTCGATACCCTTGGGCGGCAGGCGGACACTCTACATCCAGCACATCTATACAGATCGGTCGGTGTTCAACTGGCTGATGGCGAAGTGGGTATTGTTTGGAGAGATTATGCAGCTCGAGAGAGATTTATTCATATGGAACCACAAGAAGAACATTGCCAATCCAGTGTTTGTGCCTGAGGATAAGATTATCAAGCGTTTCAGGCTGTGGTATGCCCAGTTTTACAAGAGAAAGCGCAAGATCGTCATCCGCAACTCTGATATGCACTCTGGCGACAGAAAGCTGGCGCATGCAACTGGCGACGAATTGAACAATAATGCTATAGATTTTTGATACGCAGCGAAAGTGAAATAGTTTTTATAAAACCAACCAGCTTTGTAGAAAGACACACAGGATGGAAACTATTATTATTATTACTAACTACAATGATAGCACCACTAGTTTGCTTATTGAGTGTGCGCCCTTTGACGCGTCCTAACCTAGCTGTCAACATGCCTTGCCGTCTTATCAATACTAATAGTTCTCCTCGGAGACTGATTTATTGTAGAAAAATTGATTGACCATTCGGGCTCTGGAACACCGACAAATAGGGACTCATACCAAGGTTCTTTCTAGTGCTGTCTATCTGAACCTTGTGAGAGTGTATGCGATTCTTCGTAGCTTCAGATCATGGGCGACAACACGGCCAACTCGAGCTGTTCATGTGACACTGGCCTCAGGTGGCCGCAAGATAGTTTGATGTTTGCCCTCGCGTGACACACAGGCCCCCGGATTTCTAGCCTGTTGATAACCTTTGCCCGGCTGCCGTATTCGGCCAGAGTCTCGGGAAAATCGGGTACCGGTTTGCGTCCCAATATGTCTGGTTGCTCAGGATAGAACTCGTCGCCAGGTAGGAGCGCGACAGCGCCGTCCTGGTAGGTCGACATGACCGGTAGCCATCGCTCGACGCCGCAACTCTGGCGCTCCGCTGAGAATTGTCTTAGCGAGTCAAACTCATTGAAGTTGCGCATCCTCGAGAGCTCGTACACCTGTGGCGGCGCCAGGAATACGTCGGCTGTAGAATGCTCGTCGAGAATACTAGTCGGTGTGCACCACTGTAAACGCGTGTGGATCGGTCCAGATGAGAAGTTGATTGTTAGCTATGATATCAGATAATCAAAACAATCGTGACGAGCGGAGCTTGTTGCACAAGATGGCAACATCCAACAGATGGTGGACGGTGTGGATCATGTGTGTGCGATTGATCACTTACCTTAAGAGTTGTCACCTCCTCGTTATCCAACACCACCTTCGGCTCCACCTCGAGGAAGGATACATAGAACATAGTGTCACAGCGCTTGTGTCCTACACTGGTGGGGGTGAGCCAGTTCCACCACTCGTATAGAGACCAGAGATTCGGACACAGATTGGTCTCGAAGCAAAGGTCTAGGAATGAAGCAGCGTCCTTGCGCACTCTGTCACGCCAGGCGCTCAGGTCTACGTTGACATTATCACGATCTGAGAGAGGTTGATAAGAGTCGGCATCGTCGCCTGGCCGCGTGAGCAACAGTACGCCAGTCTCCTCGAAGGTTTCACGCAGGGCCGATATACGGAGCCCAATGTCGGCGGGCAGCACGCTGGTCGGCTTGCCGTCGGTCGTTTGAGCGGCCGCCGCCTCTTGAGCAATCTTGGATTCTAGGATGATGGGCGGCCGAGGGCCTGTGATTGACTGAGAGAAGACGGCCAAATCCTGGCTGGTCAGATTGAAACGCGCAAAGAGCTCCCACCACCTGGGCGAAAAGTCGGCCATCTCGACTCGGCCGCCTGGGAAGACGTAGGCGGAGGCGAGGAAGGAGCTCAGGCCGCTCCGCTTGACCATCATGAGTCTGTAGTCGTACTGGCTCTGCGGCTTGGTCCCTGTTATGGTGTCGTTGGCTTGTGAAGAGTCGCCTGTTGCTTGTTGCTGATCTTGTTGTTGTTGTTGCTCTTGTTCATCTTGATGATGGTGCTGCTGCTCATCAAGTTGTTGCGTTGTTGTGGCCTCTTCATCTTGACCATGGTGGACGGAATCTGCGGCCGCTTGCTGTGACCTCTGGTGTACCTTGAGGCTTTCTACAATTGAGGATCTTATGATGTTGCCGTTGGATGCGACCGACGCCTTGACCGAGGATCGCGTCACAATAATTAGCGACGAGGCCTCTCGCCAAAGCTGCATCTTGAGGATGATGTCTGTATGTGTTTGTGTCTGTGTGCGTGTGGGTGGGTGTTTGTGTGTGTGTGTGTGTGTGTGTGTGTGTGTTCGAGCTCTCACTCAGGATTCTCAATCTCTTACACGCTGTCTGTATCTGTCAGAGGCCTCCCGAGTTTAAATCTGTTGCTTGTTTGTGCCGTTTTCTTAACTCTCGCCAGACAATCAATTAAATCGCTGATTTTGTAACCTTTATCGATTGTGTGTCCACACAAATGATTATTTTAGAATATCCTGTAATTTTTCTGTCTCTTTCTCTCTCTCTCTTTCTCAGACCAGGTAGACACTTTCCGGCCGTGTTGGCTGTGAGTCTCTTGGCGCTTATCACTGGCGAGACAAAAAGACTGAGAAACGAGAAGTCGGCCAGCTCGTGAGCCAGTAAGCTAGTCAGCGAGTCAGTCCGTCAGCCAGTCAGCCACTAGCCAGCTGGCTAGCCAGTAGAGCAGTGGGCTGGTCGCTGGTGGCGCTCACTGTGCGAGTTTGCCTGCGCGGATCTGTCTTGGTGCTGGTGGCGCGCACTGGCTTTGCCAACCGCACACTACGGAACCTGGAATCTTTGGCTCGCAGGACCAACGAGAAGCTAGTGCGACTCATTGGAGGCGAGTTGCTGGCTTGCCTGGATGATTGCCGGCGAGAAAGTGTGCGCGCGTGCGTGTGTGTTGTGTGAATATCACAGATCCTATGTAATTCGAAGGACAGTGACTCAGGTGGATGGAAGAATGGCGAGGGGGAGGGCGCAGGAGCGGGCCGGCCTTAAGCAGCAGGCGGCTATCTAAGACGGCCACGAGCGGCGTGGGGGCGGCAGAAGCAGAGAATAGATTCCTAAGGTGGCCGCGACGCCGTCGGTGGCGGTGACGCGCTCGCCGGCGAGTCTAGAGCGCGCTGATGGTTACAACGAGTTCCCTTCTTACAGCAAACAAAACCGAGCCAGCGGCGCTGGCTTTGCATACTGCTCGATTCTTTCCCCCGTCTCTCTTTCCTCCTTACCTGGCCATCATCTCGAGTCGACTCGACTCGACTCGACTTGACTCGACTCGACTCGACTCGACAACGCCACACCGACCAGTCGAGGATCCACCTGCACTGGCAATGCTAGTCGTCTGCACACACACACACACACAAGCCGACTCGCGAGCGGATGCTCTTGGCAAGCGTTCTGTGCGCACTCACGCGTACTCACTACGACGATCCGCCTGGCCGTCTTGGGCAGGACGCGAACTTGCCAACGCAGGCGCGCAAACAAACACACGTCGCTCGAGCGCGCTCTCGCAGTCGCGACATGCAACAAGTGACAGGGCATTGCCAGCTACAGAGGCGACAATAACACGAGCACGCCCGCTCGCCGCCGGCCCAGAGTCCAAGTCCAAGACCTGGCAATAGGAGACCGACTCTAGTTATTTCCAAGGCTATTGAATGAGTCGGCGAGCGACCGAGACTCACAACGGACTTAGCAGTGCCTTGGTGCGTGCGCCTGTCGACTGACGTCGTCGAGTCGAACAACCGTTTGCTCCTCGGCCTATCTCGGCGTCGCTGGCGGACAAACGAGATTAGTGGCCGCTCCCTCCGGTTTCCCTTCCGATGGTGCGCTCTTTTCCGATCAGCTTGCCTGCCATCGACGCCGCCGCTCACTCCGAACTCAGTGAGTCACTTCAACGCCGGTGTTCGTGACTCTTTCCGTCTTGAGTCGTCGGCACCCAAAAGCAACCGACACCGTCGACGACGACGACGACGTCGACGAAGTCACGGCGGCCCCGCTGCTCGCTGATGAGCGTCTCGCCGGCTCGTTAGGGACTCCAGGTAAAGTGTTTACTCACTCGGTTTTAATGTCTCGCTCACTCTTTCTGCCCTCTCTGTCTCTCTTTCTCTCTGTGTCTAACTGACAACTACATGGCCTATTAGCACTGCGCGCGATGGCCTCATTCTTGCAACCAACACGCACGGCCCGACGAAACTGGCGATAACCGCCTCTACTCATTGCTCGAGTGCAAACACGCACCCACTTCCGTTCTCGCCAGAACGACTGCCTTGCCAGATTCCTCGACGAACTACACCGATGAGTCACGCGGGCGCAGGCATAAGCTTGGGTCCGCCCAGACCAAAGCGGCGAACGCAAATTGAAGGATCGCACGCCGGGTTGCGAATCGATGGCTCCGAGTTGATTAGGCGCCTGAATGCAACCAGGACTTAACAGAGTTCACCAGGTGCGTAGACTTTCTTCTCTCTTTTATCGAGCCGCCGTCGAAGACGTCTTTATCCTATGTACGCCTCTTGGGGCGACTCTGGATACTTTTGGCTCACCGCCGACGGGCGCACGAACGACGTCGAGCCGCTTGAGATCGGGACGCGAGCGCCAGCATTGGGCCCGTCTTCGAATTGGTAGCGCAAGCCTCGGTTAGCCTTGGCGTTGTCTCGCCAATGGACGTAGACCAAAAAGATGCTGGCGCCCCAGAACATTATCAGGCCCGCCATGAGGATGAGAATGCCGAATATGCGCGGAAAACTGGAGCCCACGTAGCGCTGGTAGTAGGCGTCGTAGTTGGGCGGCGTGATTTCTGTGAAGTATATGTAGGTCGTGAGGCCGCCGGCAAACACCATAAGGATGCCAATGATGATCATCGACAGCGCGCACACCGTCACCGAGGGCTTGTTCTCTCGTAGGTACCAACTTCTTGACGGCATCTTGAGCTTACAGGTGTGAGTCTTCCAGTCGATGAATTTGTACGGCTACACGTCCTCGGCGCTTAAACGCCAGATATAATACGCAAACAATATTGGGCCACCTAATGAGTGATGCCGACTTGCGAGTTTCAGATGCATTGTGTTCCAGCGTCGGGTAGCGCGACATCGCCATCGCAAACTGCGCCATCCAACCTGACTTTGTTCGCCGCTCTACTTCTGACTCTCGAAATCACCTAGGCAACGTCAAGGCTATCCGGTCGAACGGCTCTGGTTGTGGTTGAGTTGTAACCACAACACACGAGGGGACGCAACAATTGTTCTGGACGCACTGAAGCGCTGCTTTGATTCTGTTCAAAAACGCAGGGTGGTCGAAAGTTCGGCGCCTCGCGCAGAGACATCCTAATGTCGGTCATCAGGTCAATGCTCAAGAGGATTGCTAATCACAAATCGACATGATAGTTCATTGTTGCCTTAGGAGGGTCTAACACGACTTTCCTTGGAGAGAGTGGTTAAGATTGTTTGACATCTCTCAGGTCCGGATTCTAAGATGGTTTTGTTCGAGCAGCCAATACGCACGCGCAACCGCGCCGCGGCCAAACAACATTCACGTGCTCGGATGAGGGCCCGCGCTAATCTGACGCCAACAAACAAGTTTGATCTCTCTCTCGCGCCCAACTATGACTATCAATTTTGCTCTTGAACTCAATCATAGAATACGAATATGTGTAGACCGCCCCATACACAGATTATTTTATAAATCAACAAGACTTTCTTCCACTCTAGTTCGTCACCATAATAAACATATCGTCAAGGCTCCGGTAAGAGTCAGATTCGCACCAAGCCCCACAGGACACATCCATCTGGGCGGCCTGAGAGCTGCCCTATACAATTACATACTCGCCCGTCAACACGATGGCAAGTTTGTACTGCGTATCGAAGATACAGACCGAGCCAGAATAGTTCCCGGTTCAGCGCAAGAAATCGAGCGCGTCCTCGACTGGGCTGGCATCTCGCCGGACGAGAGTCCCATTAAAGGCGGCCCTTATGGACCCTATGAGCAATCGAAGAGGCTCGATATCTATAGAGAGCATGCAAACAAGCTCATTCATGAGGGGAAGGCTTATCGTTGTTTTTGCAGCCCAGAGCGCCTCGACCTACTGCGGAAATTTCAAGCTCGCAATCGAGAAAAGACTCGGTATGACGGCAAATGTAAGCACCTAACACCGGAGGATGCTGAAGTGAAGCTACGAGAATCAGACGGCCGCTATGTAGTTCGATTCCATCTCATGGAGGGCCAAGACTCGTTTGATGACTTGGTTTTTGGCACAGTTACGAACAATCTCATTCAAAGCTTAGAGAGCGACCCCATCATTCTCAAGAGCGACGGCCACCCAACATACCATTTCGCCAATGTCGTCGACGATCACTTCATGGAAATAAGCCACGTGCTTAGGGGTTCAGAGTGGATTTCTTCTACAGCTAAGCACTGTCAATTGTACTCTGCCTTCGAGTGGGCTCCACCAAAGTTCATTCATTTACCTCTAGTCACAATGGTCGACGGCAGCAAAATGTCCAAGCGTAACAATGATAGCCAGGTCAAGTCTTGGATTGATGCTGGATATCAACCAGACACACTATTCAACTTTCTAACCAACAGTGGAGGTGGTGTTCCCAAAAGTAAACAGGATTCCAACGAGTTTTGGACACTGAGGCAGCTCATCGATGGATTTGATTTTAGTCAGTTGACGACTCACCCTGGAAGTCTAGATGCAAACAGATTGCGTCTGTATAGTGCCAAAGAGCTGCAGAAAGCTTGGTCCGATGACAGGCAATCTGTTATGAAACGATATCACAACTTACTAGCACGCGAAGGCATCAAACAGGACATATCAGAGGAAGGGGCCGAAAGAGTCATCGGTATACTTATAAGTCGCCTGACTAGTATCAACGATCTGGCCGCAGATGAATATATTTGCTTATGGTGTCGCCCGACACTAACATGGCCTATTACAGAGTACACAAACAAGGGCTGGAAGCTTGAGTTGATTGTGAGAGATCTCATCGAGACTATCGAACAGACAAATCTTGATGACAAACACCAATTCGGCGGTAGTCTCAAGAAGTTGGCACAAAAGCATGGACTGGACTACTCGTCATTCATGCGATTCGTACGACGGTTACTAACTAATAGTGAGAGGGGGTTGCCTGTTCATGAGATCTGCACCTGCCTTGGACGCGAACGGTTGCGCGAGTATCTCTCGAGTGGGCTTCAACACGTGACAGGGTGAAAATAAAATAGTTTATGTGTTGTCATGATACACTTGGTAACATAGAACGGATTGACGGGCGTTGTCGCTTACAACGTTGTTAGAGCGCGTCAAGAGTGGGATGATAGGCGTAGGCCTCTGAATAACCGTGACACGAGTGTCAGTCTAGCTATTGCCCCCTGATGTCAACTTGTCCCACTCGCGCACGCTCTCAACAAGGCGCTCGCAACAGTTCAGGTCAACGCCATCCTTGATCTCGACCCTAAGTGACGTAAGGCCGGAGGACATATGAGACATGATGAGAGCTGACCGTTCGCTACGGTTGGGTTCATTTGCCCACAGTTAGAGATGAGCATCCAGGGGGACAACACCGGGGCCCAAGGGCTGGTTTGTGGCGTCGGCTAAGTCAGAAGCACTTGACTCGCGCGCAAAACTGTTGCCTCTGCGGTGAGGCGAACCGCGCGCCGTTCGCGTGCCCAGTTCGGCTCGAAGGCATCACTCGATCTGGGCTGAAGTGCTGAGGCTTGCTCGCTGTGGGCAACCAGAGCAAGCCAAACGGAGCCACCCGCACATGACAGAGCGGCTGTTGCCATTCTCTCGCTTGCTTCTGTGCGTTCGTCGAATGCCAGTCGGCGAGCCTCACGAAGTGGCGAACAAAATGCAAGCGCGAACAATGGAAGCAACAGGCCAAGTGCTGCGCTCTGCGAGCCATTCTCCAGTCCGCGCGCGCGCATCTCGAACCATTCGGAACGCTGTCGTTGGCGAGCCCCAACGAAAAAGATGAGACGAGATCCTCCGATTCTATGGGATGCAGGACGGATCCACAGGCTTCTCGTCATATCAGCGTCTCGCTTCACCATAATGAGATGAGGCTATATCCCCGACCTATTCCTTCTCGCCTCCGCAACTGTGTCCATTCACACAAGTGCCAACACTCGCTTGCTTCTTCCACTTGGGCGCACACTTATACACAAACAATCAGGCTCACCACGACGATTCCAGAGGGACGAAGAACAATACCATAGAACCTTGGCCAGAGCCGTCGTAATCACGAATGACACACTAGCAACTTCATTTAGGTGACTCTCAGCTACTCGACTCTGACATCTAGAGCCGGGCCGAAACCTCTCTCAACTAAACTCGCCACAGAGCTGGTTGTTAGGAAGCTCAGAGATAACACGGCTACAAACATATGCACACAAAACAATCGCACTTTTGTTGGCCACATCATTACTTTGCACGATACAACAGCCGTGCGAACCAAATCAGAGCACAACGAGCGCCTATCCGCTCTCTTCTCCGTGTATCGGTTTCTGCCAATGCGGATCTAAGCCCCTTGTTTGCACACAAACATACACACACTAACAAGTGCTGCGAATCTGGACCTCGCAAGTATACGGGAACCGTCTGCTACCGATTGACGCCACCATCTACGCAGCCCACACTCGTCTAACCAGACCCTCATTGTACATACATATTTCTGCCATCCCTTGTCAACCAACAGTCACTAGAACAAGCTTA
Organism: Boswellia sacra; assembly: GCA_013180625.2. Classification (NCBI taxonomy): domain Eukaryota; kingdom Viridiplantae; phylum Streptophyta; class Magnoliopsida; order Sapindales; family Burseraceae; genus Boswellia; species Boswellia sacra. The sequence goes on along the minus strand of SNVD02009603.1, from coordinate 2,511 downwards.
TTCTCGACATCCACGCTAAACGCACTGCACACACCGCCATCAATAGGCTGTCCAATAATGATATGACTTTTAGAGCATCCGCATCACCGCCAGTTGGGCGCTCACTATATTTAAAAAAAGTAGCCTCGAAATACCCCTCGCCCGAACTCTGGAACAACGTCGGAGGTGCTCACTGACTCTCATCAGGGTGTTCATCTCCCTCATACTTCATCCCCCAATCAAATCCAATATCTTATACATATCTTGTACATCGAAATTGCATCTTGACCCACATGACCAAGTCCAAACTAATCCCAGATGACAAGACTGCAACGAATGTATAACATCATAGTGCTGATAAGCCAAAGATTGTGTCAATTAGCTTGCAACAAACACATATTGCATCCAAATCACTAGGGTCTACCATACAACGAGTCGATCTGAAACTTGCAACTCTATATCATCCACCTTTTATCATTGCATCCATCTCAATATATGTAGTCGGTATCATGATTTGCAGAATCGTAATTCTACCTCTACCTCATCACTAATCTTATATTTTTATCCAGAAACTAAGATATTTATATTAATGTAACACAATCCGTCAGCGTCATCAAATTGTGCAACAGGTCTGTTCATCAATCCATACTGGAGCACATCTCGTCGATTAGTTCCTGTGCATGTCTCTGATATCACTTATGTGGCGATGAGTGTGCATAATTTTGAAGTTAGGCTCGAGGAGCGACTCAGGAAGAAAGCTTTTGCCCACTACGACTGTCATTCGATGATAGTCGACTTCGGTTGTCCCAGCAGGTATCGTGTCCTTCAGGAAAGGAGGAACACGACAACAGGTGCATCAGCTGCCTCACTAGTGAGTGTCCAGCAGCTGCAAAATCATGTAGTCAATGCGGCCAAGCAAAGTTACAACACGAACGACGCACAGTTCACGAATCTTCAAAACAATAACAATAACAACAATTGTAAGATACTGAATAACAACAACACTTTCAATGGCAACGATAAAGAACATCAGACAAATGGCCAAAGTCTACGCGACTACAATAACAAATCAACGAGTGGTGACACCTTTAAGGGGGCCCCTGTCGGCACAACGAACAGTCAACATGAATTCCATGCCAATGGCATGATACCCGACCTCGGTGATGGTCGCGAAAACGATCTCGTCTCAACTTGCCCATTCTTTCGCAACGAGTTAGGCGGCGAAGAGGAACGTTTTATCTGTCTAAACAAGCTAACTGATAGAAGACAACTCAATCCGGGGTCTGATCCTCACAGGCCATCTTTCGTGAGTGGTGTGTCTATCCTCGAATCTGTGACTTCCGTTTGCAAGACGGTCTGTCCATATCAGCGCAACCTACATTGCAAGCCAGTTATCGACTACGCCGACACCGGTGCCACCTACTACAGGAACTACTTCTATGGACGCGAGCACCAGAATTGGTTCGGCCACAGTGAGAGCTACGGACCGCTGGCCATCAGCATCAGAAAAGAGCAATCTCGTTCTTCAAGGAAGAATACCAACAACAACCATCAATCAAGCGACCTCAAGTATCAGTACCGGATTATCATTCGCACATCGGAACTGGCCGTGCTCAGAGGCACGGTGTACGAGGATTGTATACCGAATCTGACTCAGCGAACCAGCACGCGAGATGTTCTCGAGTACTTGTTGGCCAAGTCGGACATACCGCTCAACAAGCTGAGCCTGGCCACGGCCCAGGCCGAGGCGCAGCTACTCAAGTTGGACGAGCACAAGCTGACCAAGAGCTACAAAGTGGGCGTTCTTTACTGCAAGGCGGGCCAATCGAGCGAGGAGGAGTTCTACAACAATGAACACTCGGGACCCTTGTTCGATGAGTTCCTCTCTTGTATCGGCGAGAATGTGCGACTGCTCGGCTTCGACAAGTACCGAGGCGGATTGGACAACAAATCCGACTCGACAGGCCTCTACTCAGTCTATTCTACCTACGACGAGTGCGAAATAATGTTCCACGTTTCCACAATGCTGCCCTATTCGCCCAACAACCGCCAGCAATTATCTCGCAAAAGACACATCGGCAATGACATAGTGACCATCGTGTTCCAGGAGGAGGGAGCATTGCCGTTCACGCCCAAGACGATAAGATCACAGTTCCAGCATGTTTTCATCGTTGTCAAGGCCCTGAATCCTCCCTTGCTGCCTGATGGTTCATATGATTTCAGCGCCCCGAGACACTACGCACTGCACGATCCTTCAGGGTGGCACATAGATCGAGTCCAAACAGTTTAAGAATTCTCTATTATCCAAGATCGTCGACGCAGAATATGCCCCACATATATACCACTTGGTCACCTCTCGAAGTGCTAGGACCGAGCTCGAGATCTGGCACGTCTCGCCAGAGCTGTGCGGCCTAGTCTTCGGGGTGGCCATACGGAGTCAGTCAGCTGGTGGCCGTGGCCAGTCTAGCGTAGACCTCATGTTCCATCCGGCTGTTTCGTGCAAAGAGAACCTTTCCAGCCAATGTGGTGTCA
>SNVD02009601.1:0-39195 GCA_013180625.2 Boswellia sacra | reverse complement strand
ATTTTTATTAAATTATTTGCATTGTTTGTAAAATTATTAAGAATTTATATAGATAAAAAGTTTAACAAATATAACCTAAGAAATTACATCACAGTCCTAAAATTTTAAAATTTTATAAACACACCCCTAAAACTTGCGGGGCGGGGCGGGTCTATGGGTCCAACCGTTGGACCCGGGGCCGGACCCGCCCTGGCCGGGGCAAAAATATTTTGCCCCAGACCCGCCCCTATGAAGCTCCGGGGCGGGTCTTGACCCGTCTTATTGGATCGGGTCTGACCGAGGCCCCGGACCCAATGGGGCAAATGCCCAAGCCTAATTAATGGTAATGTGCTTAGTAGATTGTGTCTATTAATTAATCAATAATGTATAATGCTTAGTAATTATAGGGTTGTTAATAAACCAAATCTTTTTTTTATCTAAGATCATGTTACATTAAACTAATTACAGGCCAATCACATTACATATAATTGCATGAAGTGAAATTGGGTTATGGAAAGTTTATTATTATTATTTTTATTATAAAACTTAATAGCTAAGATAATATCGTACTTATGTACTCTAATTTCATTATTTATTATTAAGTTAAAATAATCTAATTTAGTGATTCAATTTGATTAATTTTTATTTAGAATTGAATACTAATGAACTAAAATTAGGTATAGAAGTTCTTTATTTTGAAATGAATCACCAATCGATTAAACAAATTTGCTTATAAATTTTATTAATCAATTAGAATGGCTTAAACTAAGATAATTACATAAACTAACATTATATAAATATATATATATATATATATATATATATATATATATATATATATATATATGGTCAAATAAGATATAATATTTGTTAAAATTTTTACAAGTTTTGCAGTTTACAAGTATGTGTATTATAAAAATAGGTGTCAAAATATATTGTAATAGAATTATTAAACCAATCACTCGACATTTTTTAACTAAATAAAGACTAATTTATGATTTTCTACTTTTGTAATGATAATGAGTTAATTATTCAACTCTTTTAAAAATGTACAAATATTTATAAGATTATTTTGTTTAATTTAATTTAATTTAATTTTACTAAGATAAATTAAATTATAACATACAAATAATTAAATAATCTTAACTTAATATACAATTAACTAATGGCTAATATATAAATTTATTTAACTAAAAATATGGACTGAACACAAAATTTGTTTTAAGTGGCAATAAAAGAGCCAAAGCCCACCAAAATTTTTGAAACAGGACAAATTTTCATATGCCCAACACTTGGTTTTTCATGCCTAATCTGATTGGTCCTGAAGTTAAAAGGCATAGCACCTCCGTCTCCTTCCTCTCCTCCGTTGCCCAACGATAGGCTCTCGCCATACCCTCCATGCTCCACGGCTATCTGCCTGTCTCGACTCCTCTCTCTTTCTGTTGTGGTGCCTGTTTTGCCTCCTCTCTCTCTACGGCCCTCCACACTTATCTGCCTGGTTTGCCTCCTTTCTCTCCCCCGTTGACCACCGCCATTCTCTCTCTTTACCCTCCGGCCTGCACACTCAACGGCAGTCTGCCTCTCTGACCTCCTCTCTCTCCTGCACTGCCAAGCCCTTCAAACTTGTCTGCTTGTCTCACCTGCTCTCTCTCCCGCATTGCCCACGCCAGGCTCGCCATACCGTCGACGTTCCATGACCGTATCTCCTCTCCATTCCACTGCAAGTTAAATTGAGGTCGGATTCTGGGGTTCAGAGAACTGCATCTTTGGTGGCTGGTGATAACAGAGGCAAGCAAAGACTACAAGCTGAACTTAAATGCCTCGAGCAAGAAGCTAGATTCTTGGAGGTTAGTTTATTCTTTAATATTTCTTGGTTAATTGATTGTGTTTGCGTCTGAATGAGAAATGGTAATATTAAAGTGGATTATGGTATCGACAACCTTGTGCATTGTTCATGAGGGAAGGGGAAAATAGAATCTTTTTGTTATTTTTGAATATCAAAGTTGGAGCTGCAAGTTGTGGGCTCGTAGATGTTGGTAGAATAAATGTGCAAATTTGGTAGTTTATTCTGTAGAAGAGAGGGAGAAGAAATATAAAAATGAAAATAAAAAAATTGATTACATTAATTTTTTGTAAAAATATATTTTTAATATCTTTTTTATTCGATTGCTGCAAAGATGACAATCATCCTTGAGTATTTATCAGTTTCAAGCGGCAAACTGATTGAGGTCTTTCATGTTGCTATTGAAATTTAAGAGACTTAAAAGAATCTCAAAGTTTTATGACATTTTGTTGCTAATAAACAATTTAACATTTTGTTCTTCCTTTCTTCTAGTTTTATGACATGTAGTGGACGTTAAATAGGCTTAAAAAATGATTAGGGAAGAAGAAACATAGTTGTTGTGTGGTTCACGATCTAAGTTGTGAACCTTTTTGTTTCTGGATCGAAGTCTGCAAGCTCACCCTTTTTGTTTCAGAGTATTGGCCAATTGAAAAAGATAAAACAAGAGTTGCATTTATGCTGAAGATACAATGAACACGAATAAAATAAGAGTTTTGATGGTTTTTTTTTTTTTTTATAACTTAAAACCTGTGAATTGTGAATTGTGAAGAACGATTTTGAAGTAGGAGGGAAGAAATATTGCTAGAGGAAGATTATGTTCAAGATAAAATCGTGAGAAAGACACTTTGAGGAGACAAGACAAATCATAAGAAAGAGAAATTATTCTTTAGTTTTTTATTTGTTTGCGTTAAATATTTCAGATTTTTCATTTACTTATCTAGCTGTCAGATGCAACCAACGGTTGCGATGAACTGGACTGGATATAGAGAAATAATTTATGTATATCCATTTATTAAAAAGTTTTTTACACTTTTGGGCGAATACTGATGCTTAACCAAAAACTGATGCTTAACCAAAAACTCTATAAGAAAAGCAGCAAAATTGCAAAAAAGGTTACTATCTCTAAAAGAAAGTCGCAAGTAGAGAAGTCTGACACCATAGATTAAAGTCATATTTTTGTGCTAAAAATATTTTTCAGGAATTGCAAAGCTTCTTAGATGAGCAAGCTTTGGCAAATTTAGCTTTAAAAGAAAAGGTTAAGGCTAGACAATGATATCCAACCAATTTTATAATTATTTGCATATATTTCATATTTGTTTTAATATCTTAAAAAATCAATGACATCCATCAGATATCTCAGCTAAAACTAGAATGATCAATGGGCTAATGTTGGGGTTCAAAGAGTGGTTGGTAATGGATTTGAATTATTACAATATATCAATGAGCAAATTAGATTTAGTTACAGTTGCAACCAAAAACTAATCATTTCTAGATAAATCTACAACTCTTCAGGCTCAACAGAATTTAAGGACCAAACCATCAAACACTTTTTGATGCTATATAAGCAAACTCTTAGCCACTTCTGCACTCTGTATAACCTTTGATCTTGTAGAACTAAAAAATAAGGAAAAAGGTCACAAGACAAATTTTAACTTAGACAAATTTGCTTTGGTAGCACACAAGAAATGCCATAAAAAAGAAATGAAAATAGATTAAAGGGATTCAACTTTTCTTCTTCCACATAAAAAAAAAAAATTATAAAAGGAGATTAAATGAGCTTAAATTATTATCATTTTCTACTAGAATAAATATAAAAAATTGGAATATAAGGTAACTTGCCTTTTCACAGTTAAGGCACTGCTCATCAAACGGTGCATCAGTGTATTCACATTCCTCTACTATTGATCTATAAACATGTTTTTCAGATTATGATCTATAAACCGAGAAAATAGGTCTACATACTAATAGAGATTCTATCTTGAAGTTAGATAAATCATGTATATTGTTGGTTACGCCTAATTTCTGTTTGTTTATGTTTTCTGTTAAAATTATATAGATTCCCGTTGTTCAATCTAATCAAAGTGGTGATCTTAACGTCTAATTACAATTTTTTGAAAATATATATTTTTCAATCTAAGGTTGCTTGTTTGGCTCACTGTGCTGGTGCAAAAGTTGAAGCATTCCGCACAAATCTAGTTATAATTATTATATGATATTGAAGCTAGTTGAACTGTAAAGTTTTGGCAGTATAGCTTGTAATTGCTCTCTCATTTATTACGCGTTAATTTTGCGAAGTTTATCTTGTCGTGTGGTATCTACAACAAGTTCATAATCTAATACATATTTTTTCTCTTTGGCAGTCTATGTTTAGACTTTTTGGCACACTCAGGAGAGGTTGTCAACTTGTGATGCAAGTAGCTGAATAGGTTGAAGCTTGGGGATTTTAAATTGCTTCAGGTTTTGCATTGGTAAGTCTTCTGATTTTTTGTTTCTTGCATAATTTCTAGCTTATGATTTAGTATATACTTATTAAATTATAACTTGTCCCTTCTCTTTGTATTATTTGTAAATAATACAAAGAGAAGTTCCCATTTTGACTGTTTAGTTTATATACTTTTTACGTAATTTATAAGTATATATGCTAGAAGTTGTGAGCAAAAAGTAAATTATTCTTGAATAGTTAATGGCCTTATCGATAGTGTGGAGAAAGGGGGTAGGATTCATTATGCATATCTTTGTCATATACAATAATCTTAATTACTAATTAATTACGTATTGCCAGGACGTAAGTTATGGATAAATCTTGGATTCAACTTTCGGATAGGCTTTCACAAGAATATATTCAAGGCATCAAGTCCTTTATGATAATAGCAACAAACTGTTCAAATAAGAAAAATGGCCAAGTTCGTTGTCCATGTCGTAAATGTCAAAACATATTTTGGAAACCATTGGATGTTGTTGAGAGTCATTTATACAAACCTGGTATGTCCCCTAGTTATCAACAATGGATCTATCATGGGGAAGAAGCTGACTATGGTTCTTATAGTAGCTTAAACTTCATAAATACAGAGGAGGAAGTTGATAATGATGTGAGTAGTCAGGACGATGATGATGAGATGTGTGATTTGATACATGATACATATGGTCCATCCATAATGGCTAATGGTCTTCCAGCGGATGATGCCATTCCTTCATCGGATGAAGGAGATGTTGAGGAGTTTAGTTTATTAAATGAATCGAGAAAGACTCTATTTGAAGGGGCTAGGATGTCAAAATTGAAATTTGTAGTGCAGTTGATTCATATAAAAGTTATTAATAAGTGGAGTAACAATTCATTGAATATGTTACTTGACTTGTTAAATAAAACATTACCTGAAAATCATAACCTACCAAAGTCAATGTATGATGCTCAAAAAATGTTGAAAGACATAGGGTTAGGGTATGAAGCTATTCATGCATGCAAGTATGATTGTGCTTTGTTTTGGAAGGAAAATGCTTCATGTGAGAGATGCCCAATATGTGATGAACCCAGATATAAACCTACCAGTTGTAAGAAGAAGAAGGTGCCACAAAAAGTTTTGCGTTACTTCCCTCTAAAGCCTAGATTGCAACGATTGTTTATGTCACGCCATACAGCAAGTGATATGAGATGGCACCGAGAGAAGCGAGTGGGTGAGGAAGGTGTCCTAAGACATCCAGTTGATGGTGAAGCATGGAAAGAGTTTGATAAGTCATATCCATGGTTTGCGCAAGATCCACGAAATGTTAGGTTAGGTCTTGCTACGGATGGATTCAATCCTTTTGGTAACATGCATAACCCATATAGTATGTGGCCTATTATACTTATACCATATAATCTACCACCATGGAAATGCATGAAACAGTCAACTATGTTTATGTCATTACTCATTCCAGGGCCACGTGCACCTGGGACAGATATTGACGTATACTTGAGGCCATTAATTGATGAATTGAAGGATTTGTGGAGTGTTGGTGTGGAAACTTATGATGCATCATCTAAACTTCATTTCCAGATGCATGCATCAGTGTTGTGGACAATTAACGACTTTCCAGCATACGGAAATCTATCTAGATGGAGCACAAAAGGTCATTTGGCATGTCCTGTATGTAATAAAGAAACTTCATCTCAATCAATACGAAGTAAAATATGTTACATGAGGCATCGTCGCTTTTTACCCTTTGACCATCCATGGAGAAATAGTAGATTACATGATGGTCATCAAGAAAAAAGGGTTGCACCACGAGAGTGTACTGGTTATGATATTTTAAACCAATTCGATCTATTTGATGATTTGAAACCTGGAAAACACCCTAACAATAAAGATAAAAAGAGAAAGAGAAAACCGGAGGAGCTAAATTGGACAAAAAAAATTATATTTTTTGAGTTGGAGTATTGGGCAACATTAAAACATCGTCATAATCTTGATGTGATGCATATTGAGAAGAATATATGTGATAGTCTAATAGGGACATTATTAAATATCGAAGGGAAATCTAGAGATACTGACAAGGCAAGATTAGACCTACAAGATATGCGGCTTAGAAAAGAGTTGCATTTACAACATCAAGGTAATCGATGTTTGAAGCCTCATGCTTGTTATGTACTAACTATGGATGAAAGGAGAAAATTCTGCACATTCTTAAAGTCAGTTAAATTTCCCGATGGATATGCATCTAACATTGGAAAGTGTGTTGATGTTAAAGATGGAAAGTTAATGGGATTGAAAACTCATGATTGTCATGTAATTTTAGAACAACTACTTCCTATTGGCATTCGTCCATTCTTACGAAAGGATGTATGCACAGCAGTCGTTGAGTTGTGTGACTTCTTTCGACAATTATGCGCCAAAACAATAACTACATCAAATTTGGATCATCTTCAAAAGGGTATTGCGGTGATACTTTGTAAATTGGAGCGCATCTTTCCACCGACATTCTATTTTATTCAGCTTGATGGTGAATATTTAAGGCATGGTTAGAATGAAGGGAAAAAATTCAGTATCACTGCAGTTTACATCATTTGCATATTGACATGCTTTTTATGTATGTAGTTGCTAGATGTCTCTTCTTTCTAAGCTTTATAGCTTGACTTTCCAATTTAAGAGGGCCTAGCCTAAAATTATAATTTAAAAATTCAGCTATTGATTTAGCTTCATCAATTAGTGTAAGTTAACATTCTTAGGATATAGATCATATGGAAAAACAAAATTATCAACAAATTTAAAGATGTGAATTTAAGAGATGTTTAATTTATAAGCCAAAAACATTTAGTTAATGTTGTACTAAAAATATACTTGTGTTGGTCCAGTCTATTTAAGCAAACAACTTCAAAAGATGTTTTTTGTTTCATAGTTCTTGGTAGTATTATAAGAATGATATCAACAAAATATATATAATTTATGGAGTTGGTATTTAAATTTCTTTACTATGATTTAGTTAACAATTAGATGAATATTATGATCATGAATAAGGAATGAGTATCGAATGAAAATGAAGTTTATTGAAAGCATCAAATGCTATCTTCAATTCCTCTTTTAAGCGGGATGCTGTTGCTTCAATATGAACTGAATTTTTCAATTGTTCCTCTTCCTTTCCATAGTCTTTAGGATCAAAATCAGGTGCTGAGCCTCCTTGAAATTTCAGGTCTGTTACCTATTCTGTTGTCTTTTGATTATACTTAGAGAAGTCTGTACATGAGCTTTCCATATTGCTTTCTGAAGTAACACTTTCAGTTGAATAATCTTAATCTAATGTAGAACAGTCAGCACTCCATCCATACACTTGGACCAAATCTTCATCCTTGGTAGGGCAGACAGAATTTGAATTTTTATTAATGCAATCTTCAATGATACTCAGTCTATAATCTATTTTAGCAAGTTCATATTTTATCTGCTGCAGAATTGGAGTTTTATTTTTTAACTTCAGAAACTCGTGCTCTTTCAATGGTTGCAGTTCACTCGTACAAAACAGAAAACTTTGCTTTTTTCTTTTAAGTTAAATAATCTACTCCTTATCTCATGAATTTCTTTTACCAAATCCTGAACCACCTTTCTATATGATACCAAAGCTTCAAAAATATCACTTTGGAGAGCTGCTTTATGAATCTCTGCATCACCATAACATGCATTAATAGGATTTTCAGACTCCAACACTGCTAACCTTGCCAACTCAACTTGACCCTGAACACCTTCAGCTGCTGGAGCATTTGCATTATCCTCCATCTCAAAAATCTTATAGTTTTGCATTTGGGTGGCCAGATTTGATATTGGATTTGGAACATCTGTATTAGAGAGCCATTTTGCAACCACAAAAGTAGTTTCAACACCTTTATCTGTTTCAATGATCTGAACCTTAGATTCGAGATTACTCTCCAGCACCTTTACCTTATTGATTTTTTCATTCAGCAACATGCTTAACTGAGTTGCCTCCTCTTTTCTTATTTCATTATTTTGTGGTTGACAATCATTTAAAGCAATTGTCGCTCCCTTCAAAGAGGTTAACTTCTCCTCTATTTCCATTACCATCTTTTGCGCATCTTAAAAATTATCTGCGCATCTCGTTCAAAAGTCAAAAGGTTTTCTATCAAAAGGCCTTTAAAAATTATTATGTAACTTTCGTAACACGTAGTCGTTAGGCAATCAAGATAGTATTGAAGATTAAGTTTACAGGAACAGCTTAGGTTCTTCAAATAATGAGACTTTAAAAAACTAGAGACATGTTAGCAAGTTGGAAGAATAATATAAAATAAAACCAAAGCGGGATCGAGGCGGAAGCAATTGGAATTTAATAAAGATGACAGAACAATAGGATACATATTTTAATGAAAGTCAAACACAATGAACAAAGCTGTAGAGGAATTGCCCCATTAAGCTACCTGTAGAAGTCACAATAAAATTAAATTTCCTACCATAAGCAAGACTTATTATCGCCTACTAGTTCTCTGTTATGTGTAAAGTTCATCTTCAATGCAAAAATTCTTGTGCATTGGTGGACAGGTGATGTTTTACATAACAAGAATTCAAAGTTTGGAGCAGTTTTTTTTTAAATACATGTAGAAAACAAAACAAGAATCAATGTCCACCAATGCCAATCCAAAGATTACAAAAACATGTATTTTATTTTTTTCATAAGAACAAAGAAATTTAGTTGGAAGAGAGATACATGCAAAGCCAATCCAAAGATTACAAAAACATGCCTTTTTGGTAAAAAAAATTCTACAAAAATAATATAAATGCAATCACACTCATCATGGAAGAAGAACATCAAAAACTGTACCAAAAAAGAATTGAAGAATTTATTATACACATTTCTCAGCCATCTGTCGGAATATAATGTAGCTTTAATCATTTCTGTTAACTGAGAACCAAATGCCACTGGTAAGAATAAATTAATAACCACAGCAGCCAAATCTTAATCTCACCATGCTGCAGAAATACAAAAACTCAAAATCTAGACAAAGCCTTCTATCAGAAAGATAATTACTTTGACCAACCAGAACCTGCATCCCAGTTTAATAGTTTCTAAGATAGCCAGATAAAAATAAAACTAAAAAAATAAAACAAGAGAACAAAATCTTCATAGCACAGTGCAGAAACAAACTCTTCTATCAGTGAGTAAACAACTGAATGCAACAAATGAACACTGGCTTAACAAATTTTATTTTATTTTTTTCATAAGATACAAAACAATCTTTTCGGACCACTGTCAATCATTGAGGTAAATGACAGATTTAAGTTCTCCAGATGAATCAAACCTAAAAGGAATAAGCATAAATCAGGCCATGCATTTAACAATAATCCAAATGAAACTAGATGAAAATGCAATGACAAATGATATAAAGATAATCAATAGGACGAAAATAACAGTCAATGTATAGTTAAGACATTACAACCACCCACAGCAAACAATGCTGTCCACATATGAATAGTAATTACTAAATATTGCAATGGAAACAAAGGAGTTATAGTCTATTGCTAGGAAGAAAAAGAAGGTGCAGAGTCCATGCTCCATAACAGTCAACTGTCACTAAAAAATAGCTTTAAGCATGCAGGATATTGAGGGACTTCTCTGGGAAGGCCTCTGCTTTTCACAAAATGAATATTTAAAAAAAAATAAAAACTCAGTGACAAGGTCACAAAAGACCATTCAAAGCAGAGCAACTCATATGACAAAGCCTTGTCTCATTTGTTTGCTTATGTAGTAAAAATGAAAGATAATCTCATTTTCTCAGATAGTAGACTTTTGCACTCCACACGAAGTGCCCTTATTTCCTGCTCTTTAGTTGCTATAGTGTTTCTTAGACTTGCATTTTGTTAAGTCATGCAACATAATCTTTCATCAAGTTCTATTGGAAGGGCAACAACCTCTTCCTGCAAATGAAGAATTGTTTTAGTTGTCTCCATCTCAACCCATTCACAAACTAAATCAACTTGGTGCTGGTGAGATAATTGTGATGCCTGATCCTCTTCATATTGATAATTGTCAGTTATTCTTAGGATATAAGAGTAACTCAATAAATTAATAAATAAATAAATTGTACTAAGTTTTATTTTTAATTCCTTTAAGTTAAGTTCTTTTCTTTTGTATTAACTTTGTATTATTATTTTTTCTAATTTATAGGCATCGTTATGTGAGCTAGAGGCATCCAATGCTCGTGGAGAAACAGATTTAACTGAGATAGAGATATCTCAAAGGGTGTTTGGGAAAAAATCTGGCTATGCTAAAGGATTAGCAATGCGAATACAAACTTCTCGTGCTCCATATGTTTCAATACATACTGATGAATTGAAGAAGCAGATAGCTGATCAAAAGACTCACTTTGAAGGTAAGATGGAGGAACAAAAGGCTCATTTTCAAGTTCAGATAGAGGAACAAAAGTCCCATTTTGAAGATATTGTATCTTCACAGCAGAAAACCATCGAAGATTTGAATATTAAGTTTCGAGAATTTGAGAAAATGATGCATCGTTATGTGGGTGACATCTCTGTTGGTTCACCTTCACAGTAGCCAACACCTTCAGCTGGTCTTCATCTTCATCCTAGTTATATATATTTTTGTGTGCATATTGCTGCATATATTATCATTTGGATGACAACATGATCTTCATATCAGTCACCATCTTTATACTAGTTAGCATATATATTTTTGTCTATATTGTCATTTTGTGAATGGTTTATAAGCTTTATCTAGTGGCTTATACATGTATATATAAGCTTTTTGGACTAACTTCCTTTTTAGTACATTTTGAATCATGTGGTGCCATGGTTTAATGTGCTTGACACTGGTTAAGTAGGTATTATGAAAATTATATTACAGGTAAAGGTAATTTAAAAGGTAAAAGCCAAAAAAAAAATGTTTTGCGACGAAACTTTGTAGGAGAATCATACATTTTAAATCTTTCAGCGACAAATAAATCGTCACCAGGTGCTACACGCAAAAACTAAAGCATCATTCAGTGAGGCAAACTTCGTAGCTAAAACACCTTTCTGCAACGACATTTTGTCTCAATAGATTTACATTAAAGTTCCCAAAGAGAACAGAATTGTAGGAGAATATTAATAAAAATATCAATTCCATATCAGGGAGGAAAACATTATGTGGGGAGCATCCTTCTGCGACGAATAATTCTCGCAATAGTTTTAGATTCGTGGCCATGGCTACAAATTAATTGTCGCAGGATGTCTTGAAATATGAAAGAACGTTTTAGCGAGGAAAGTAATTGTAGTTGAAAATAACTTCTGCTACGAAATATTGTCGTAAAATAATATTCAAATTCAAGCAACAACATTTTAGCAAGGAAAATCATTGTAGCTGAAAATATCTTCTTCTACGAAATATTGTCGCAAAATGATATTCAAATTTCGGAAACAATATTTTAGCAAGGAAAATCATTGTAGCTGAAAATGTATTCTACTACGAAATATTGTCGCAAAATGATATTCAAAATAGGAAACAACATTTTAGCAAGGAAAATCATTGTAGCTGAAAATCGCTTGTTCTACGAAATATTGTTGCAAGATGATATTCAAATTCAGGAAGTAACATTTTAGCGAGGAAAGCCATTGTAGCTGAAAATATCTTCTGCTACGAAATATTGTCGCAAAGTGATATTTAAAATAGGAAAGAGCATTTTAGCGAGGAAAATAATTGTAGCTGAAAATACCTTATGCTACGAAATATTGTCGCAAAATGATATTCAAAATAGGAAAGAACATTTTAGCGAGGAAGATCATTGTAGCTGAAAATGCCTGCTGCTACGAAATATTGTAGCAAAATGATATTTAAATTGAGTCAACAACATTTTAGCAAGGAAAATCATTGTAGCTGAAAATCTCTTATGCTACGAAATATTGTCGCAAAAAGATATTCAAAATAGGGAAACAACATTTTAGCAAGGAAATAAGTTGTAGCTAAAATATGTTTTGGCGACAAAATATCGTCGCAAAAAAGTTTTCAGCAACAACAATTATTTTCTCGCAGGGTTTTTCTGTGACGCGCCTTCTGCGACGATTTTTAGGCCTTCTGAGACAAAATATTTCGTCGCTGAAGGTGATTTTTCATGTAATGAATAAAGATCAAAGACATTAGAAATATATATGAGTTTATGAATGCACTTAAAAATGCATGCTAGCTCCAAAGCAAACACATATTCAATTAATATATAAATTATTCTTAGTTAATCTATAACCATAAACAATAATTATACTTAGTAATATATGTTAACCCAGGTATGGCAACCCACGGGGGGGTGGGGGTGGGGGTGGGGGGGCGGGAAGGGGGGGTGTGTGAATTGTGTTTTTATTTATAAAAACGGATTTATAAAACTTTTATTGAAAGATCAAAACTATTTCACTCTTTCTTTGAGTATAAAGGTGAAGAAGATGAAAATAGAAGTTATCTAAGATGCAATCAAGAGAGTAGCAATAATAAGGAATCACAAGTGCAAGTAAATATAAAGAGGATAGGGTATAGAGAGTGCAATCTCAATTTACGTGGTTTGGCAAACCTTGCCTACGTCCACGGGCTCCTAGCTCCTCCACAAGCTAGGCTTTCCACTAAGTTATAGAATTCTTTACAATTTGCTTGATGACCAACCTCACCAAGACTTCTTCCTTCAACTCTTGATAATACCACACCAATAGTTCTCTCAAGGATAACTATTATCCTTTACAAGAATCATCACACTCTTACTACAATGCAAGAAAAAAGAAGATTTTGTTTACAATAAAAGTACAACTCTTTTAAAAAAGTAGACAAAGAATATAAAAGCTCTCTAAACTTGATATTTCTCTTATTTGTTGCTTGATGGATTCTTCTTGAATGCATAGGAGAAGGGCTCCTTTTATAGGCAAATGAGATGAACTTAATCAAGTCAAGACACCAACTCCAAATTTTCTGCCCATTATAAAAATCGTAATCTTGTCAGCCATTTTTGTCAATGCTCCGTTTGAAATTTGAAAATATGAAAAATAGAAATGGTCTACATATTTGAATAAGCTTTCCAAGACATTAAGAATCAAGTCATTTGGATATCTCTATCTCAAGAAATGGACAAAAGACCATTCGGTGCTCATGTTAGTTGATTTTTCTTCCTTGTGTCAGTCCACCAACTTGAATGATGATTATGTCTACCTTACATTCAAAATTCGAATTTCATCAAAACCCAAAAAAAATCTGTATATTTGAATAAGCTTTCCAAAACATTAAGAATTAAGTCATTTGGATATTTCTATCACAAGATATGGACAAACGACCATTTAGTGCTCATGTCATCTGATTCTGTTTATCCTTTAGCTTTCATGATGATTTGGAAAACCTTTCACTTGAAATCTGAATTTCTTGAAAAACACCTAAAATGTTTGTAATTGAGTAAGCTTTCTAAAGGCTCAAGAATTACGTCATTTGGACATTTATAAAGAAATATATGACCAATTGATTGAACTTTGCCATGTGTCACATTCTTGAGTCAAACCTTGTTCTTAAACTTTGGTGTCTTTAATATGTAGTCTTGTACTTAGCTCCAACACTTCATTTTAATAAACTTCTTCTTGATTTTACAAATATTTCATTGATCTTATTCTTGCACATAAATAAACATATTAGTAATACCTTAATGAATTAATGTGTATTGTTATCATCAAAATTATCATGTAACCTTTGGGCTAGCAATCTCCCCTTTTTGATGATGACAAACCATTGATTGCTTTAAAATAATATTTAAAATCAAGAATGAAAATAAAAAAAATCTAAAAGCAAGAATAAGCAAAAAGATAGCAATTGTTATAAATATAAGCAATCCAACATTTTCTTCCCCTTTTCTTATCATAAAAAAGATGTAATCAAATTAACTACTCCTGCTAAATATATTCTCCCTCTTAACATATGCTACCATTCAAAGATTATCATATAAAAGCAAAATTAAGACAAATCCAACGTGTCTAAATCTTTTCTAATTATGCAAAATCTATCTTGACTAAGATTAAGGCGTTTAGTAAAAATATTGGCTAATTGTTTATCAGCGGGAACAAATTGTAAAGAAATATTACCTTTTTGCACATGATCTCTAATAAAATGATGTCTAATCTCTATATGCTTAGTCCTAGAGTGTTGTATGGGATTTTTTGAAATGTTAATGGCACTTGTATTGTCACATTTGATGGGAATATGATCAAATACCACACCATAATTTTTTAAAATTTGTTTCATCTAAAGAGCTTGTGCACAACAACTTCTTACTGCAATATACTCAGCTTCTGTAGTTGATAAGGCAATAGAATTTTGTTTCCTACTAAACCATGAGACTAACACATGTCCTAAAAAATGGCAAGAGCCACTAGTGCTCTTTCTATCAAGAAGATTTCCAGCAAAGTCCGCATTGGAATAACAAATTAGATCAAAATTATCAACTTAGGATGCCAAAGACCTAGATTTATGGTTCCAAAAAGATATCTAAATATCCTCTTGATAGCCTTAAGGTGAGATTCCTTTGGACAAGATTGAAATATAGCACACTTTACACACATTAAACATAATATCGGGTCTACTAGCAGTTAAATACAAAAGAGAGCAAATCATACCTCGATATTTTGTTACCTCAACATCTTTTCCCTTCTCATCTTTGTCAAGCTTGGTTAAGGTACCCATAGGTGTGTTATATGTTCTTGAATTATCTATGCCAAACTTCTTAAGAAGATCTTTTGTGTTCTTGGCTTGATTTATGAAGTATGGACAATCCATTTTTATATGTCCTGGTTTCTTGCACTCATAGCAAATGATTTGATCCTTTTTCTTATCTTGCTTTGAGCTTTGCCCTTTATATTCGTTATAAAATTCTTCTTGAATCCTTGGTTTCTTATAATCATCCTTTTTAGCTTTCTTATGATGAATGCAAGATCTTCATCATCTCCTTCGTCATCGGAGTTATCTTCTTCTTTTGTTGAAGATTTGAAAGCGATATTTTTCTTTTTCTTGAAATATTCTTCATTCTCCTTCAAGGTGATTTCATGAGTCATGAGAGAACCCATAAGTTCTTCTAATGGCAGTTTGGTGAGATCCTTTGTTGCTTGAATTGCCATCACCTTGGGCTCCCAAGATTTTGGTAGACACCTAAGAATCTTTCTCACCATTTCAACATTAGAATAAGATTTACCAAGAGATTTAGAACCATTGACAATATCTGTAAATCTAGTAAACATTTTAGAAATTGATTCACTTGGTTTCATCTTAAAAAGCTCATAACTATGAACTAGCATACTAATTTTAGATTCTTTAACTTGACTAGTTCCTTCATGAGTTACTTCAAGTGTGTGTCATATTTCTTGTGCCGTAGAACATAGAGATATTTTATGAAACTCATTTCTATCTAGAGCACAATATAACACATTTATAGCTTTAACATTCAAACTCAATTTCTTTTTATCATCTTCAATAAACTCTTTAGGTTATTTAAGCATGCTTTCTCCATTTTCAATTTTCCTAGGAATAAAAGGTTCTTCCAAAACAATAGACCATAAATCATAATCAAAAGATTGTAAGAAAATACTCATTCTAGTTTCTCAATAAAAGTAATCACTGTTAGCCCTAAGGCTACATGATAATTTTGATGATAACAATACACATTGATTAATTGTGATTTACTAACATGTTTATTTATGTGCAAGAGTAATATCATTGAAATAATTGTAAAATCAAGAAAAGCTTATTAAAATGAAGTGTTGAAGCTAAGGAGAAGACTACATTTTAAAGGCACCAAAGTTTAAGAACAAGGTTTGACTCAAGGAATGTGACACATGAGCAATGTTCAATCAATTGGTCATATATATCTCTACAAATATCCAAATGATGTGATTCTTGAGCCTTGGGAAAGCTTACTCAATTTATAACATTTCATATGTTTTAAAGAAATTCAAATTTCAAGTGCAAGGTTGTCCAAATCATCATGCAAGTTGAAAGACAAATGGAAGCAGCTGACATGAGCACCGAATACTCCTTTGGACATATCTTGAGCTAGAAAAATCAAAATGACTTGATTCTTGTGGCATTAGAAAGATGACTTAATGGGCACATTTCATATGTTTTGAAGAAATTCAAATTTCAAATGGAAGGCCGACATAATTGACATGCAATTCGGTGGACTGACACAGAGAAGAAAAATCAACTCACATGAGCACCGAATGGTGTTTTGGACATATCTTAAGATAGAGATATCCAAATGCTTTGATTCTTAATGTTTTGGAAAGCTTATTCAAATATGCAGATCTTTTATGTTTTGAAGAAATTTAAATTTCAAACGGAGGGCTGACAGAATTATCATTCAATTCGGTGGACTGACACATGGAAGAAAAATCAAGTCACATGAGCACCGAATGGTGTTTTGGCCATATCTTGAGTTACAGATATCCAAATGACTTGATTCTTAATGCGTTGGAAAGCTTATTCAAATGTGAAAATCTTTTATGTTTTGCAGATTTTCAAATTTCAAACGGAACATTGACAAAAATGGAAGACAAGATTACGATTTTTATGGTGGGCAGAAAATTTGGAGTTGGTGTCTTCACTTGATTAAGTTCATCCTATTTGCCTATAAAAGGAGCCCTTCTCCCATGCATGCATTCAGAAAGATAAGTGCAAGAGAAGCATTTTATCAAGCAAAAAGCAAGAGAAATATCAAGTCTAGAGAGCTTTTATATTATTTATCTACTCTTTGAAGAGAGTTATACTTTTGTTGTAAAAATTATCTTTGTTCTTGTATTGTGGTGAGAGTGAGATATTATTGTAAAGGATAATAGTTATCCTTGAGAGAACTCTTGTTGTGTGTTATCAAGAGTTGAAGGAAGTTTCCTTGGTGAGGTTGTTCATCAAGAAGAACTCTTGGTGTGGTGTTATCAATTGTTGGAAGAAAAAGTCTTGGTGAGGTTGTTCATCAAGCAAGTTGTAAAGATTCTACAACTTAGTGGAAAGCTTAGCTCGTGGAGCTAGGAGCCCGTGGACGTAGGCAAGGTTTGCCGAACCACGTAAATTGAGTTTGCACTCTCTCTATCCCTTTCCTCTTTACATTTACTTGCACTTGTGATTGTTCATCATTATTATTCTTTTGATTGCATCTTTGATAAATTCTATTTCATCTTCTTCACTTCTATTCTCAAAAGAAAAAGTGAAATAATTTTTATCTTTCAAGAAAAGTTTTATAAATTCGTTTTGATAAATAAAACCCAATTCACCCCCCCTCTTGGGTTGTCATACCTGGGTCAACAAGTGGTATCAGAGCAAGGTTGCTCTTTTTTTTTAAATCTTAACCGATTTTGAGCTATGGCAACTTTTAATTCAACTTCATATGTTGAGGGGCTTTCTATTTCTAGACCTCCATTTTTTAATGGAAGTGATTACTCTTATTGGAAAACTAGAATGAGTATTTTCTTGAAATCTTTTGATTATGATTTGTGGTCTATTGTTTTGGAAGGACCTTTTGTTCCTACCAAAATTGAAAATGGGGAATGCATGCTTAAAGAACCTAAAGAGTTTAGTGAAGATGATAAAAAGAAATTGAGTTTGAATGCTAAAGCTATGAATGTGTTGTATTGTGCTCTAGATAGAAATGAGTTTAATAGAATATCTACTTGTTCTACGGCACAAGAAATATGGCACACACTTGAAGTAACTCATGAAGGAACTAGTCAAGTTAAGAATCCAAAATTAGTATGCTAGTTCATAGTTATGAGCTTTTTAAGATGAAATCGGATGAATCAATTTCTGAAATGTTTACTAGATTTACGGATATTATTAATAGTTTGAAATCTCTTGGTAAATCTTATTCTAATGTTGAAATGGTGAGAAAGATTCTTAGGTGTCTACCAAAATCTTGGGAGCCAAAGGTGACGGCAATTCAAGAAGCAAAGGACCTCACCAAACTACCATTAGAAGAACTTATGGATTCTCTCATGACTCATGAAATCACCTTGAAGGAGAACGAAGAAGATTTCAAGAAAAAGAAAAATATCGCTTTCAAATCTTCAACAAAAGAAGATGATGAGTCCAACGATGAAGGAGATGATGAAGATCTTGCATTCATCACAAGAAAGCTAAAAAGGATGATTAGAAGAAACCAAGGATTCAAGAAGAACTCTAGAAGGGAGTACAAAGGGCAAAGCTCAAAGCAAGATAAGAAAAATGATCAAGTCATTTGCTATGAGTGCAAGAAATCGGGACATGTAAAGATGGATTGTCCTTACTTCAAAAGTCAAAACAAGAAATCCAAAGCAATGAAAGCCACAAATTGGGATGATAGTGAAGCTAGCTCTACCGAAGAAGAAGATTGCGAAGTGGCAAACATGTGCTTCATGGCTTTAAGTGACGATGAGGTAAGTATTCTAAACTATGATCCTAAACTTTCATATGATGAATTACTTGAAGCATTCCAAAATTTACATGTGCAAATTGATAAGAAAAACTCAAAAATCAATGCTTTCAAAAAGAAGTCAAAAATCATGTTATCTCAATTAGAAGAGTTGGTAGAAATAAATGAAGCTTTAGAAAATGAAAATGAAATTTTAAAGCAAAAAGATTTTGAAAGTTTGGAAAGTCAAATACATTTTTTAAAAACTGAAAATGAGATTTTAAAACAAAAGGATTTTGATAAATTAGAGAAAGAAAATGTTATTTTGAAAAAGGAAAATAATGACTTAAGAAATATTGTTGATAGTTTTACAAAAAGCACAAAAAATTTGAATTCTATGTTACAAAACCAAAGGTGTGTTTTTGATAAAAGGGGTTAGGATATAAAACTCATAAAATCAAAAGTATTTTAAAAATTATTTTGCTCATGCATCTTCTAGGAATAATCCTAATCATTCATGTACTTATTGTGGAAGAAAAGGACACAATGTGCATTCTTGCTCCATTAAAAGAAATCCTAATTTGAAACAAATATGGGTTCCAAAAAGTATCATAACTAACCCCCAAGGACCCAAGAACTTTTGGGTACCAAAAAGTTACTCCTTGAATGTTGATTGTAGAGACAAAGGAGTGACAAACACAAGTGGTACTTAGATAGTGGATGCTCAAGGCATATGACCGGAGATGCCTCCAAGTTTTCAAGATTAATCATGAAGAAAGGAGGATATGTGACCTTCGGTGATAATGCCAAAGGAAGGGTAATCGGACATGGTGATATTGGTAACCCTTCTTCACCTATTATTAAGATGTTTTGCTTGTTCATGGTTTAAAACATGATTTGATTAGCATTAGTCAATTGTGTGATAAGGGATATTTTTTATTTTTGAGCCTAATAGATGTGTGATTAAGGATGTTAGTAACAATAAGACATTATTTGTTGGTAATAGATGTGGTAATATTTATACAATTGATATTGATGTTAATGATCATGTAGAAAATTGTTTCATTGTTAATCATGATGCTTGGTTATGGCATAGAAGGTTAGGTCATGCTAGCATGGACACAATTTCAAAAATTTCTAAAAATGATTTAGTTGATGGTCTTCCAAAAATAAAATTTGAAAAGGATAAGATTTGTGATGCTTGTCAATTTGGAAAACAAGTGAGAACTTCTTTTAAACAAAAGAAATTTATTTCAACAAATAAACCTCTACAATTACTTCATTTGGATTTATTTGGACCATCAAGAACTCAAAGCCTTGGTGGAAAGTATTATGTTTTTGTTATTGTGGATGATTATTCAAGATTCACTTGGGTATTATTCTTGAAAACTAAAAATGAGGCCATACAAGTTTTTTCAAAATTTACAAAAAAGTCCAAAATCAAAAAGGGTATTCTATTGTATCCATTAGAAGTGATCATGGTGGTGAAGTAGACAATGTCGCGTTTGAAAATCTTTGTGATGAAAAATGGTTTTGAACATAATTTTTCCGCACCTAGAACTCCACAACAAAATGGTGTTGTTGAGAGGAAAAATAGGACTATCCAAGAAATGGCTAGGACCATGTTGCTTGAAAATAATTTGCCAAAATATTTTTTGGCCGAAGCCGTTAATACCGCATGCTTTATAATCAATAGAGTCCATGTTAGAGCTTTAATAAAGAAAACTCCTTATGAACTTTGGAAAGGAAGAAAACCCAACATTGGATTTTTTAAAGTTTTTGGATGTAAATGTTTTATTTTAAACACCAAGGATAACCTTGGAAAATTTGATGCAAAAGCCGATGTTGGAATTTTTGTTGGCTACTCCAACCATAGTAAAGCATATAGAGTTTTTAACAAAAAGACTCTTACTATTGAAGAATCTATGCATGTTAAATTTGATGAAACTAATGTGATTTCTTCAAAGAATTTAGATGACGATATTGTTGAAGTAAAAAGGCAAATCAAGGAATCAAGGCTTGATGAAAAGAGTCAAGATGATTTACAACTTCAACAAGAAAAGCTTGAGAAAGTAAATGATTCTTCCCAAGAATTACCAAAGGAATGGAGGTATGCAAAGCTCACCCTAAAAGATCTCATTATTGGTGAACCATCACAAGGTATGAGAAATAGATCTTCTTTTAGGAACTTTTGTAATCATTTTGCATTTGTCTCTCAATTTGAACCAAAATCTTTTAAAGAAGCCAAAAATGAGAAAAGTTGGATTTTGGCTATGCAAGAAGAATTGAACCAATTTGAAAGAAATCAAGTTTGGGAATTAGTCCCTAGACCCAAAAATCATTCTATTATAGGCACTAAATGGATTTTTAGAAATAAAGTAGATGAAAATGGCACCATTATTAGAACAAAGCTAGACTTGTTGCTCAAGGATACAATCAAGAAGAAGGTATTGATTATGAGGAAACCTTTGCACCGGTTGCTAGATTAGAATCCATTAGAATGTTGTGTGCATTTGCATGTTATAAAAATTTTACATTATACCAAATGGATGTCAAAAGTGCATTTTTAAATGGTTACATTATGGAGGAAGTATATGTAGAGCAACCTCTTGGTTTTCAAAATCATGATTTTCCAAACCATGTTTTCAAACTCAAAAAGGCACTTTATGGCTTGAAACAAGCACCAAGAGCATGGTATGATAGATTGAGCAAATTTCTCATTGATAATGGTTTCGAAATGAAAAAGTTGATACTACTCTTTTTGTTAAAACAAAAAATGATGATTTATTAATTGTTCAAATCTATGTTGATGATATTATATTTGGTGCTACTAATATTTCTATGTGTGAAGAATTTTCCAAGTGTATGCAACAAGAATTTGAAATGAGCTTAATGGGAGAATTAAATTTCTTCCTTGGACTTCAAATCAAGCAATCAATGGATGGGATCTTCATAAATCAAGCTAAATACACAAGAGATCTTCTCAAGAAGTTTGGCATGGATAATTCAAGGACATATAACACACCTATGGGTACATTAACCAAGCTTGACAAAGATGAGAAAGGAAAAGATGTTGAGGTAACAAAATATCGAGGTATGATTGGCTCTCTTTTGTATTTAACTGCTAGTAGACCTGATATTATGTTTAGTGTGTGTATGTGTGCTAGATTTCAATCTTGTCCAAAGGAATCTCACCTTAAAGCTGTCAAAAGGATATTTAGATATCTTCTTGGTACCATAAATCTAGGTCTTTGGTATCCTAAGTGTGATAATTTTGATCTAATTAGTTATTCCGATGCGGACTTTGCTGGAAGTCTTCTTGATAGAAAGAGCACAAAATTCTGTTGCATTATCAACCGCGGAAGCCGAGTATATTGCAGTAGGAAGTTGTTGTGCACAAGCTCTTTGGATGAAACAAATTTTAAAAAATTATGGTGTGGTATTTGATCATATTCCCATCAAATGTGAAATACAAGTGCCATCAACATTTCAAAAAATCCCATACAACACTCTAGGACTAAGCATATAGAGATTAGACATCATTTTATTAGAGATCATGTGCAAAAAGGTAATATTTCTTTAGAATTTGTTCCCACCGAAAAACAATTAGCCGATATATTTACTAAACCCCTTAGTCAAGATAGATTTTGCATAATTAGAAGAGAATTAGGCATGTTGGATATGTCTTAATTTTCTTTATATGATAATCTTTGAATGGTAGCATATGTTAAGGGGGAGAATATATTTAGGGGGAGTATTAATTTGATTACATCTTTTTGATGATAACAAAAGGGGGAGAAATGGTATGGTTGGATTGCTTGTATTATAACAATTGCTCTCTTTTTTGTTTATTCTTGATTTCATTTTCATTCTTTATTTTAGATATTATTTGAAAGCAATCAATGGTTTGTCATCATCAAAAGGGGGAGATTGTTAGCCCTAAGGCTACATGATAATTTTGATGATAACAATACACTGATTAATTGAGATTTACTAACATGTTTTATTTATGTGCAAGAGTAATATCATTGAAATAATTGTCAAATCAAGAAAAGGCTTATTAAAATGAAGTGTTGAAGCTAAGGAGAAGACTACATGTTAAGGCACCAAAGTTTAAGTACAAGGTTTGATTCAAGGAATGTGACACATGAGCAATGTTTAATCAATTGGTCATATATTTCTCTACAAATGCCCAAATTACATGATTCTTGAGCCTTTGGAAAGCTTACTCAATTTATAACATTTCATATGTTTTAAAGAAATTCAAATTTTAAGTGTAAGATCATCCAAATCATCATGCAAGTTGAAAGACAAATGGAAGCAGCTGACATGAAGCCACCAAATACTCTTTGAAGATCTTGAGCTAGAAAAATCAAAATGACTTGATTCTTATGGCATTGGAAAGATGACTTAATGAAGAACATTTCATATGTTTTGAAGAAATTCAAATTTCAAATGGAAGGCTGACATAATTGACATGCAATCGGTGGACTGACACAGAGAAGAAAAATCAACTCACATGAGCACCGAATGGTTTTTTGGCCATATCTTAGATAGAGATATCCAAATTCTTTGAATCTTAATGTTTTGGAAAGTATTCAAATATGAAGATCTTTTATGTTTTGAAGAAATTCAAATTTCAAACGAAGCTGACAGAATTATCATTCAAGTCGGTGGACTGACACAATGGAGAAAAAATCAAGTCACATGAGCACCGAATGGTGTTTTGGCCATATCTTGAGCTACAGATATCCAAATGACTGATTCTTAATGCGTTGGAAAGCTTATTCAAATGGGAAAATCTTTTATGTTTTGCAGATTTTCAAATTTCAAACGGAACATTGACAAAAATGGTAGACAAGATTACGGTTTTTATGGTGGGCAGAAAATTTGGAGTTGGTGTCTTCACTTGATTAAGTTCATCCCATTTGCCTATAAAAGGAGCCCTTCTCCCATGCATTCAAGAAGAGCAAGACAAGCATTTTATCAAAGCAAAAAGCAAGAGAAATATCAAGTCTAGAGAGCTTTTATATTCTTTATCTACTCTTTGAAGAGAGTTGTACTTTTGTTGTAAAAATTTACTTTGTTCTTGTATTGTGGTGAGAGTGAGATATTCTTGTAAAGGATAATAGTTATCCTTGAGAGAACTCTTATTGTGTGTTATCAAGAGTTGAAGGAAGTTGCCTTGGTGAGGTTGTTCATCAAGAAGAACTCTTGGTGTGGTGTTATCAAGAGTTGAAGAAAAAGTCTTGGTGAGGTTGTTCATCAAGCAAGTTGTAAAGATTTCTACAACTTAGTGGAAAGCTTAGCTCGTGGAGCTAGGAGCCCGTGGACGTAGGCAAGGTTTGCCGAACCACGTAAATTGAGTTTGCACTCTCTCTATCCCTTTCCTCTTTACATTTACTTGCACTTGTGATTGTTCATCATTATTATTCTTTTGATTGCATCTTTGATAAATTCTATTTTCATCTTCTTCACTTCTATTCTCAAAAGAAAAAGTGAAATAATTTTTATCTTTCAAGAAAAGTTTTATAAATTCGTTTTGATAAATAAAACCCAATTCACCCCCCCTCTTGGGTTGTCATACCTGGGTCAACAATCACTTCCGTTAAAAAATGGAGGTCTAGAGATAGAAAGCCCCTCAACATATGAAGTTGGATTAAAAGTTGCCATAGCTCAAAATCGGTTAAGATTTTACTAAAAAAAAAAAAAAGCAACCTTGCTCTGATACCACTTGTTGACCCAGGTATGGCAACCCAAGAGAGTATAAAGGTGAATTGGGTTTTTATTTATAAAAACGGACTTATAAAACTTTTCTTGAAATATCAAAATTATTTCACTCTTTCTTTGAGTAAAAAGGTGAAGAAGATGAAAATAGAAGTTATCTAATATGCAATCAAGAGAGTAGCAATAATAAACAATCACAAGTGCAAGTAAATATAAAGAGGATAGGGATAGATAGAGTGTAATCTCAATTTACGTGGTTCGAAAAGCCTTGCCTACGTCCACGGGCTCCTAGCTCCTCCACAAGCTAGGCTTTCCACTAAGTTGTAAAATTCTTTACAACTTGCTCGATGAATAACCTCACCAAGACTTCTTCCTTCAAATGTTGATAACACCATACCAAGAGTTTTCTCAATTATTTAACTCTTAATAACACCACACCAAGAGTTCTCTCAAGGATAACTATTATTCTTTACAAGAATGATCTCACTCTTACCACAATGCAAGAACAAATAAGATTGTTTACAATAAAAGTACAACTCTTCTCAAAGAGTAGATAAAGAATATAAAAGCTTTCTAAACTTGATATTTCTCTTATTTGTTGCTTGATAGATTCTTCTTGAATGCATGGGAGAAGGGCTCCTTTTATAGGCAAATGAGATGAACTTAGTCAAGTGAAGACACCAACTCCAAATTTTTTGCCCACTAAAAAAACCGTAATTTTTTCAACCATTTTTGTCAATGTTTCGTCTGAGATTTTAAAATCTGCAAAACATAAAAGATCTACATATTTGAATAAGCTTTCAAGGCATTAAGAATCAAATCATTTGGATATCTCCATCTCAAGATATGGACAAAAGACCATTCGGTGCTCATGTCAGTTGAATTTTCTTTCTTGTGTTAGTCCACCGACTTGAATGATGATTATGTCTGCCATTCATTCAAAATTTGAATTTCTTCAAAACAGAAAAGATCTGCATATTTGAATAAGCTTTCCAAAACATTAAGAATCAAGTCATTTGGATATTTCTATCTCAAGATGTGGATAAACGACCATTCGATGCTCATGTCAACTGATTTTGTTTGTCCTTTAGCTTGCATGATGATTTGGACAACCTTGCACTTGAAATTTGAATTTTTTTAAAACATATAAAATGTTATTAATTTAGTAATCTTTCTAAAGGCTAGGAATCACCTCATTTGGACCTTTATAGAGAAATATATAACAATTGATTGAACATTACTCATGTGTCACATTCCTTGAGTCAAACCTTGTTCTTAAACTTTGGTGTCTTTAACATGTAGTCTTGTCCTTAGCCCCATCACTTCATTTTAATAAGCCTCTTCTTATTTTACAAATATTTCATTGATCTTATTCTTGCATATAAATAAACATATTAGTAATTCCTCAATGAATCAATGTTTATTGTTATTATCAAAATTATCATGTAGCCTTAGGGCTAACAATATATATATTTTTAACTGAAGTATTTATTAGATCATAATAAAAACTCATAAAAAGTTTTGATAATAAAACCACTAGATGTAACTCATTTATATTCTTTGTAATTCAAAGCATCATGCACTAATAATCTAACACCACAACATATGTATAACCACAAATAAACAAGGATTTAATATATCGCAAAAATATTTTTCTATTGTAAATAAATAGTCATGCTAATTAGATAAAAGTAGAAATAACATAAATAATTTTGTATTACCTCAAATAAAAGAAATATCTATTACTAGCATATTGTCTTGAGGTTGATAAAGAGATCCAATCTCGATACTAAGTTGAGCCAATAACTCTGAATACACATTTCTGTTATCAACACAATTTGAAAACATTAGGCTTCCCCCGAGATCAAAATAAAATATTCTAAATAAAAAAGGTTAAGAGAATAGTTTAGTAAAACATAGTATTTAAAACACAAAAGCTATGTAATTATCATAATGTTTGAATTACATTTATCCCCTTTTTATAAACCATAGAAATGTATATATACACACACACAAAGGTATCCAAGTTGAAATCTACATGTCAAAGTATAATGACAATGTGCATATTTTAATGTGACATGAATAAACAAATAGAAAATTGGCAACACACTTTCACAACTTATGCAAGCTTATAGTTGTAATGTTTATTCATTCACACATTTGTAACTCATGCAAAGATAATGACTTACTCAATGTTATACTCTAGATCACCCAAACAAAAATAATTCACACAAATATATATTCACAATATAAAGAAATAAAAATCAATCTACTAACCATATCATACTTAAATCATACAAGTAGTGGAATCAATCAAAATATATTATTATAACCAAATCTTATAGACCTCTAAAAAAAACATATCAACGTAAAAATATCATTGGATAAACAAAATAAAATAAGCAGTCAATATACTCTAAAAATTAATCATGTTATATACCACCCAGTGATAAATTAAGGGAAACAATAAAATATAAAAGACACTCTTTGGCTTTAGAACAATGCCTTTGACATGCCTCCCAAGTACTCAAGCCACATATTTCTTACTCTATCTCCTTATTTATTTTATTTATTTAATATATTGTTATGTTAATCTAATTTATATTTTATTATTTCTTTAATATATTATTTTTTGGTTATATTATTTAAATCTATTATAAATTAATATTCCCAACAATCTAAACCCACATTTAGTGGGAATATTTATAATAAAATTTAAATAATAAAATATAAATGTGTATTACATAATAAATGTGTATTATTAGATTAACATAACAATATATTAAATAAATAGAATAAGTAAAGAGATAGAGTACGAAATATGTGGCTTGAGCACTTGGGAGGCATGTCAAAGGCATTGTCCTAAAACCAAAGAGTCCTCCCCTCGTGCGGGTCATATCGGTACTCAAGGACTCTAAGGTACAACCCAGTGCTCACATCCTATCTTCTCGATGAGCACGATCACCGGAAGAAAATAACCTCTCTTCATGTGTCGCGGTTGCTCAAAACATAGAAAATCGTCAAAAAATATTCACATCTAATGTTAGAACCATGAGACTCCCTTATATAATAATCTTGTAGTTTACGTAACTTACAAATTAATTCATGTAACTCTCAAGCCATAAGTTCTTAATAAAAACATGAACGTTACAAATAATAAGTGTCGTAACTCATGTTTTTATTATGCTTATAACGTATGAAATTAATCTCAAAATAAATTTTGTAACTTATGATGTAAATATGTTTATTTTAAATATTTTATCTCCAACAGTTATAACCCCGAAGATATGGCATGAGATCTAGACCGATGTAGTATGGTACAAAAATTGCGGATGCAAGTGATGAATCATTTGTTAAGCACTCATGATTTTTCATTCTGTTATGGAAAATGACTTCTAAGAAAAATTGGTTAGTAGAAAACCAACTTGTGCTTGAGAAAACCCCTAAAGAATTCTCAATTCCAGGACCAAATCCTGAGTTCATTGTGTATTGACACATCAAATTTGGAAATCCTTTCAATATTAAGCAAATGCAATTTTTAAGCACATAGTCATTGAATCGACTGGCGATATCATGAATGTAAATATCGACCCAAACACAAATTTATATCATTGGAAATTGTCTCAGACGACCCTTTTTTGACACTAAAGTGTTTGCTAGTTTCATTAATTTTGTTCCCCGAATAAGCATTCACATAATTGTTGACTAAAAGCTTTATCTCGAATTTGGCGCCTACTATAGATGAATAATCAATATCAAGCGCAAATCGGCATAAAAGAATGGCGACAACAAAAACAAACCATAGTTCACAGCTACAATTTCCCATAAATTGTTTCTCCAGTCGCACTCGAAGGGCTTGCTGTTAGTGTACCTCGATCTTACTCTTCTTGTAGTACGCAATAACAAGAGCTTTAGAAACTTGTGTATTGCCTTTTAGATCTTGCATAATGTGTCGTAGGTTCACTTACGACTTTATACACAGTAATATTATATACTGTCCTACTTTGAGAGAGCAAGTGGGCATTAATATTCAATAATAATCTTATGTGAGTA
Source organism: Boswellia sacra (assembly GCA_013180625.2). NCBI lineage: Eukaryota > Viridiplantae > Streptophyta > Magnoliopsida > Sapindales > Burseraceae > Boswellia > Boswellia sacra. The sequence continues at coordinate 10,741 of SNVD02009601.1, read as the reverse complement.
ACTTGTCCTTAAAGGATGGTGCGTAAATTGGAATTTTTTTGGGGGCACTGAAATCGATTTTAATTAAAAAAATTTATTGAACCTTTAATGAGACAATTATAAGTTTATTTCAGTATGGACTAAAGAAAATTTGTAAATATTCATCGTAAAATTTATTAATATATTCAAATTAGAGAACATAAGTTAAATGTATCAACCATTTTATATTTGAATATTTTATTTTTTATCTTTTACTCTGATCAGTGAAATAATTGTTTATCTTTGTTCAATATATAATATTGTGGTTTACTAGTACTTGAAATGTTAAAGTGATCAATAATAGCTTAGTTTCATTAAAGAATATTAGTTATATCTACACACACACAGAGACATACATACACAATTTGTATCACATAAAATTAAATTATTAATTTTTCTAATGTTGTAGTGGTTTACGGATTATTTTTAAGATTTATGGTGGAAAATTTTAATTTCTTTTTTTAATATTCTATATAATTTTATTTTATAAAACAATTCTTATATGAACCGAACTTTTTTTGAAAAGAGTTTGGGGGACTACAGCCCAGCCAAGCCTCACCCCGGCTCCAGCTCCGCCCCTATTGATTCGTAAATAAGTTTATTGTTTAGTTTTCAAAGCATAAAAAATAATATTATATTGTTAATGGAATAGAGTTATTTGATTAAGCCTCCACTGATCTCTCTTAAAAATAATGCCATCTGTCCCTTATCTTGCTATCATCTTCCAACCCTTCACCTTATTATTCTTTCAATACAAGCAATTTCATTCGATCTTTACGTCTTTATTTAGTTATTTGATATTATACATTGATTACAAAAACTTCAAATGTTTAGAACATGCATGGTTTGAAATTTTTAATCCATTGACTACAAAAACTTCAAATGTACTTAAGACTCCAGCTTGCATCCGTTATTTGCCAGCAAGCAAGTTTTGACTTGACAATACTATAAGACTCAATTAAATGGGTCGGTATAAATTACGTGCCAACTTCAGATCTTATTAAAGTGACAAGTAGATGAAAAATCAAAGGGTGACCCTTGGATTAATTAACTGTTGTAAGATTCCTCTCACATTTATCTCTGAAAATGAGAGTTTATTTTGTTCAGAAATTGATTATGCTCTTTAAGTCTCTCAATTTAGCTTACTCAAAATTAATGTATTTAATTTAGTCGAAGCAACATAGACTAGATTTCTTTCGTATTTAATAATCTGGGATTTTGTTGAGGGCGTAAGAATCTTGTTTGGTTTCCTAAGCTAGATCTACTAGGTTTATCAGAATAATGGTTTACTACAATTTATTGGCTCTTCTAATTTTTTTGGGTTCTTCTAGCTTTCAAGGTTTCTAGAAAATACAGTTAAAAAAATAATAATAAAATAAAGAATCTGAAGAAGTGACGAGGAACGAGGTTTCTCAAATTAAAAGAAAGGGAGAGAGATGTAGACAGAGGAAATGAGAGAAATAATAGAAGAAATTGAGGGAGAAGCAGAGTGAAATTAAGAGAGAAAAATAAATTTTTTATTAAAAAATAAAAATTCCATATTTAACAACCTAAGAAATAAAATAACTAAAGACACTTATTTACAGTGCCGACAATCACAACTTGACTAATAAATAAAATCTATTAAGAAACAGAATCCAATTGCAACTAAACAAGAAAATACTAAAATTAAATCCTAGATAAAACTATTAACTAGGAAAATAACTCAAATTAGGATTACTACTAAGTTATAAAGTCAAAATACCTAATAATAGTCAAAATCCCTAATTAATAAAATCAAAATTACAATTCCTAATTCATTTTTAACATGTCCTACATCAATTCTCCCCCGCTTGAAAGAACTCGACTCTTGGCGAGTTGTCAATGAGGAAGTTGCCAATACACAAGGAAACTCCACGTCGCTCTTGCACGAGCATTAAAGAGATGTCAACCCAAATATAAAATTAGGTAACCTCAAATATGAATCGCAACCTATGAAATCAATGTCTTGAATGTTCTTATTAGATTTTTTTTTCACATATGGATTCAACTTCACATGCAGGCTTCACGTCATCCTTAAAATTTATCTCACCTGTGATTTTGATATGACTTTTAAATTCATGCCCATCTTCAAGATCAATCTCACTTGCTTTATCACTTTCATTAGAATCATCACATTCATGCTCATCCTCGCTTGATGTAACCATATGTTCATCCGTGATAATTTGTTGTTGCACACAAAGCCTTGAGAAAAAGCGGACAGGTTAAACGTTTCAATAAAAATTGTAATGATTTCATCAAATCAGGCTTCAATTATATCAAATTTTTTCTCCAATCTGTCAAGTCCATTCTCGACATGCATATGGACCAAACTAAGGGGAGGATGTAGATGGTTGGCCATAGGGTCCAAACTAATGGATTAAAGTGAAAATTCAAAAACCCGGAGGATGAAGTTCAAAACTTGTAAACAGTGATCGACATGAACAGTACTGTCTGTGAACAGTAACTCCGGTCTAAACAGTTTCGTTGATGAACAGTGAATACGGAATTGATGTTAAGCTCTGATAACAATTGATGAGGAACGGGGTTCCTCAAATATTACAAGATTTGTTTTCTCTCAAAATGTTAACACATCAATGCCACGTAGACACATGACATTCCACATGGCATTTTCCTAATAGAATATATTTACTTTTTAATTAAAGAGTAGTGATACACTTCCTAAAATATTTATCTAAAAAATCATGTACCCCAAATGACATGACGTGATCAAATCATCCTCTTGGCAATCATATTCACTAAACATACTTCAATTGGGATATCAAGTTTGAGATCTAATTAGAGATGAGTGTCATTATTCGTAATTAAAATTAAACAATATATTAATAATGAGTTATCTTATCATGTTTTCTTTAGGCAACAGACAACAAAAATCTTAAAATGAAAAATAATATATATAAACTTATCATAAGAATTTCTTTTATTACTAGCTAATAAATAATGTAGACTTCTCTAATTAATAAATTTGAATTTATTACTTACTATTTTAGGCATCTCACCCCCAGACTTAAAGTACATGTTAACATGACATTTAATAAAGTAAGAAGTCCACCCTTGATAATACTATTTTGGCTATTGATCATTTATACATACATAATTATACATTATCAACAATACTACTTTTCCATCCACTATGTCATAAAACATTGGACATCACAATATCATCGGATGGATGTTACCATATCATATTTTAGGACTTAAGTTGTATAAAGTGGTTATATATATAAGAGTGATGATACTCTTCCCAAATTTTTTATTCCAAATCTCATCCCAAATTATGTGGCAAGTGAAATGTCATTTATTGTATGTAACATAGGATGATGTGGTAAGTGATATGGCATTGATATGGTAATGCCACATCACTTGCCACATATTTGCGATGAGATTTAGGATAAATATTTGGGAAGAGTATCATTACTCATATAAATTACTTATATTCTTGAATAATAATAATCTTCCCAAATTGTATACTAGATGATATGTATTATTGTAGGCTTGCCAAGTGAAAGATGTGTTGATGTAATGAGTGATATGGTGTAATGTGGTAGTTTTAATTTTATGCCATGTTATTTGAGATACATAATTTTAGGATAAGTTTTGAAATGTGTATCACTACTCTATATTCTTTGTTTCCCATATAATGTGTTCCTAGTAATTAATAACAAGCTTTTGTTATATCCAAATGCAATAAAATAACTTTAACACAAATTATTCAAATTACTCTTTCATTAAAATGAAAATAAAAGAAAAATTTTTAATACAAATATCAATTTTATATATATTATAAAATTATTTTAAAATGAAAATTAGTAAATTTTTGTTTCTTTCGAGAGTTCATTGTTCCTTTCTCCTTGCACCCAAAGTCAAAAATCACAATCTTTTGTTCGGACCATCTTTTGAATTCTTTCTATGGCATTGAAAACTATCTAATGTGTTCAAACGTCTGATGTTTCACCATGGAATTTGCTCAATCGCTTGCCTCATGCTTGGAGTTCTTGTGAGTGATGATCAATTCCCATCTAATGAGGAAGTTGGAAATCTTGTCAATGTACTTGTCCTTTCAAATTGAAAATACTTCTTCTTGGCTAGGCCTGGCAACGGGTTGTGTTACAATGGTTTCGTGTCGTTTCGTATTCGTGTCGTGTTAAATTATATTAATCCAAATCCGATCCATTAACTTATTGGGTCTCAATCTTAGAACCCAAACCCAGTCGTTAACTTAACGTGTTACCCGAATCCAACCCATTTAATCCGTTTTTTATTTTCAAGTTAAACAATCATATATATAACATGATTTATATAATTTCTGAACATAAAACATAATTAATAATTTATAAATTTAATATCCAAATTTAATATAATCCGAAACATAAAAATGTCATACCAAATTTAACATAATACGAAAACATAAAAATGTCATACCAAATTTAATATAATACAAAAACATAAAAATGTCTATTGAACTATTTTTGAAAATGAAATATGACATTCTATATGCTTCTTTCTTGTATTCTCCATCAAAATGTCATACTCTTATACACCTAAGGAAAAAAATATTATTACTTTAGAATTTGTTAACTGAAAAGTAATATAAGCTTAAAAACATAAAACAATTATGATAGGTTAATACCTCTCATTCATCATCAACAACAACAGTTGAATTTTGTGATACTTTATTAGCCTTAGATTCCAAGTTGAAGACATCTTCTGTGAGCTCTTCCAAGTTAGTTTCATCTTTTCCTATGAAAAATCAAAAAATAAATAAATCAATAGAAATAAAAAATAAAAAAAAATAAAAATTACAAAACGTATATAATCATCAATTTATAAAGAAGTCATAGAATTAGTATAAAATACATAAAGTTTACCTTTTTGTCCAAAAAGCCAATCTCGAGTACATACCAAAGCTTGAACAGTGTCGGGTAATAATGAACTACGATATTGATCTAACACTCTACCACCAATACTAAATGCTGATTCGGATGCAACAGTAGAGACTAGAATTGTTAAAACATCACGAGCCAATTGAGAAAGTATGGGATAACGATGTTGTTCTCCTTTCCACCAATTTAAAACATTTAACTCATGCTTCCTATCAAGCCTTTCTTCATCAAGATACTTATGAAGTTCAGTTTTATTAGTTGAAACAGAACCTTCTTTATAACTAACATCAAAGTCCTACAAAATATCAATTACCTTGATATTAGCATTATAATAAATGCAAATGCACTCTTATATATAATAAAACAAATAGAATTCTAATTTACCTCAAAAATAGCATCACCGCTTTCAATCTGAGTGGGCGTGTCATCCAATGAAGTATATAGGTTTACAACATGAGATAAGTTCTCCATGTACTTATTGAAAAGAGAGAACAATGTCTCATGAACTTGCATAAACTCACAAGAATGCTGACCATGAAGCTTTGAGTAAGACCATTCTACAAATTGTAGCTTGTAACGAGGATCAAGAATAATAGCAATTGCTAGGATACTACTATAATGAGACCAATATTTTTCAAACTTCAAGTTCATCTGAATTCCCATTTTCCTCAAGAAGCTATCATTACTTTCAATGGCTGCCTTAATATTATGTTGGATTACAAAGATCTTAGGAAAGAATAAGTTTGATGTGGGATACTTTGTCCCAGAAAATAAACAAGTGACTTCATAAAAATATCCCAAAAACTTAGAAATCTTTTCTATTTTATCCCACTCCTCTGGTGAAGGACAACAATTAAAATGAGAATCAATCAACCCCAAATTAATAAAAGCACGACGATAAAAAAGTGCGTTCTCAAGCATAAGATAGGTTGAATTCCATCTAGTTGGGACATCTTGTCTCAAGCCTCTTGTACTAGCCGTTATCCCAACTTGCGCAACACAATCATAGAATTTATGTTTTCTTGATGGTGAACCTTTCATATATTTGATGCATTCCCTAATCTTCACAACCGATGCATCAATTTCTTTCAAACCATCTTGGACTATCAAGTTCAATATGTGAGCACAACAACGAACATGAAAGAATTGACCATCCATCAAGAGTAGACCTCTAAAATTCAATTGATTTTTCAAAATATCAACAAAACAATCATTGACAGAGGCATTATCCAAAGTAATAGAAAATAACTTATTCTGAATCCCCCACTCACCTAATAGTGTATTGATTTTATCTGATAATGCAACACTGGTATGTGGAGGGGGCATATGACAAAAGTTCAAAATTCTTTTATGCAAATTCCAATCTGAATCAATAAAATGGGCCGTTAAAGAAAGATAACCATCAGTTGATATTGAAGTCCACAAATCAGATGTCAAACATATCTTCCCTGGAATTGAATTTAGCAAGTTTTGAAGTTTAATCTTTTCATTTTGAAACATCCTCAACACACTTGCTTTGGCTGTATTCCTACTAGGCAACTTGATATTAGGAGAAATATATTCAAAGATAGTCCTAATACCTTCATACTCGACAAAATTGAAAGGCAAATCATGCTTAATAATTGCTCCAATCAATAAATCACGAAATATCTCTAAGTCAAATTTTTGAGAACGCAATGATAGAGTGGCTTGAGATTGTGATTTTGATAAAAATAATTGTTCTATGTCATGGTGTTGCTTCCTAAGACAAGTTTCAAGGTGATTCAACATATTACCTGTCCCATGATGACTACTGCACTTATATTCCAACCCACATAGCTTGCATTTGGCACGCTTGTTTAAACCTTCAGTTCCAGGTATAACCTCAAACATGGTCCAGGCACATGATCTTAATTTGCGTTTACTTTTCTCTTTGCCTTGCAATTTTGTGCCCTCATTTTCTGCATCATTTGTCTCTGTAGCTTGTTTTCTATTTGCGGTGTTGTCAACCAATTCACATGATTCAACTAAATTTCTGTCCATATCTGTAGAATCCATCTAAAAATAAATAAATAAAAAAATGTGAAACATGAGTTGATATGAAATAGTAAAATAAAAAATATTAAAGTGCATAAAGAAGAAAAAATTAATTAATATAAAAAATTATTTACAATTTATATAATACAAGCCAATATATGTACTAGTAATAAATCTTTCAATGAAATATAATTTGATTTAAAAAACGAAAAGCATAAAAAATTTATTCTAAATAATATCAAAATTAATATCTACCGATATGCTCAAAAGTATATTATTTGAGATGATATTTAAATCCATTAATCAATACAATACAAATTAAATTATTAAGTAGCCTACAAATAAAATAAAAATAAAAGTGAACAAGACAAGCACAATTAATTTGTACAATAGTTAAGTCGACAAAAAATTCTAATGGCTCTCTTTTGTGAATAATAACATACAAATTGTGTAACAATTAAAAAGACTATACACCAATTCAGAACCTCTTAAAACTAATGTGTAAGTTGGTGTGTGCGAATGTGCATCATAAAGAGGTGAAAAATAAAATTCAAGAAAAAAACAAAATTCAAAACGCAATTTCCAATATTTTTAAAAGCATCAATTTGCTAACCCTAGTTGGCCTACTCTTAAAATATATATTTAATCATCTTTTTCTTTGACTTGTTGGTGTCCTGCGGGAAGAAAGCTACAAACAATTAATATGTCATGAAAGAGAAACATTAATTGAGGAAAACTTGACCAATCACATGTCTTTGATTTGAACCACAAAACCCATAAAAGTTTTCGTATAAAACAAGCCTAATGCAAAAAGTATTACACTTTATTCTATTGTTTAGCAATTTAGATGCTGTTTTGTAAGGATAAAAATTATTAAAGAAGTAAAAGAACTAATAGAGGAAGCTCGTACCTGTCTTCCCTTGGCTTTGCGGCTACCCTTTTGTCTTGCACAATAATAAGTTTGCGGTAAAATATATTGACTCAATAGTATTATAATAATTTTGATTAGGTTAAGTTAGAAATCAATATTTGTGATAATTATTTATATTTTATTATATTGATGCGTTCGAAACTAGCAAGTATACTAGTCGCATAAGTAATAAAGTGATAAGTAGATATCGTTCCCACGAGGATTGGTTCTAATTGAATTTGTTATTTCCAGCAACAATAAACTAAACAGGGGGGATTTTTGTTGAATGATTTACTAAATGAAATAAGAATGCAAGTAAAGAATAACAAAACAGAAAGTAAATTTGAATGAAAAATCAATGGGAGAAAGCTGGTTAAGGGATCCTTCTCTACCACAAGATATGGATTTGCGAATTAATCGTAGAATTGTCATCCAATTACAGCATTGAAGTTATCAACCGTAGATAACAACAAGCTCTGTTATCCCAATCTTTCCTTACTTTGTTGTTAAATAAAACAAGCTCTTTATTTAATCTCTATCCATTAAACAACCTAGAACAAGCTCTCTAAGTTTAATTCAATAGAAGCATTACGATGAGAAAGATAGGTTGATCTAGGCAATAATCACACAAGTTCGAATTATTTAACCTAGGTTGTATTTTCCAATTGCAATCTCTGATCACAATTTTGCTACTAATGATTGGAAATTCATGACAATTACGGATCAAAATTTCTAATCTAGCAATAGACAACAACCAGATTATATTCAGTTGGCCACCCCAAATACAATCAGCAAGCAATCATGAGCATTAGATATGGGAAAATACAAGCAACTTCAATTAGAGAATTGGATAACAACTTCTTACACAATCAACTCACAAAAATCATATCAAGGGCTTTGAAATCACCCTCAACCAATTCAGATTTAGTTACACATATTCAATCAGAATAACAAATACAATACAGAGAAATTCCAGAATTGAAAAGGAAAGAAAGAACTTAGCAAATTCTTTGAAAATCTTCTTGTAGATGAATCTTCTTGGAATTGTAGTTCCTCCTCTTTCAAAATCTTCTTTCTCCTTCAAGAACTCCAAGGGATGAGAGAAATCCAGAAATGTAGCCTCCTCCAACGTTTTCCCCTCTTCAAGTTATGAAAATAAAACCCTAAAATGTGTTTAAATACTCTGCTACAGTGACTTGCTACAGTGCCCCGTTTTATACATGCTACAGTGACTTGTGGAATTATATTTCTATACATCTCACACTGTTTTGATTACAACTTTTGGTACACTGAATGGATTTATAAACCGTAAATTTCTCCAGAAAATAGACTTCGAGAGCTTTCCAACGGTATATAACATTTCATCGGGTTCATTGTATATCAATACAATTAAATCCGAGAAGATGGTTGACTAGCAGAGGTGAAAATGAAGGTTTTTACTCCATTTTTGTGCAAGTTGCTCCAAAACTCCTACAAACATCAAAACCACACAAAAACATAAAAATACCAAGGATATAGCAAAGAAACATGGACGAATTGATATAAAAGTAATACATAAATAGACACCTATCAAATTCCCCCACACTTAGACTTTGCTAGTGCTCGAGCAACTAAAATGATACGAAACAAAACTAAACCGAAACAGAATCAACAAAAAATTAAAACACACAAATGCTTCATCTTGCAAATAGGACTCAAAGATTTTACTTAATTATAACCCAAGGAAAACTTCAAAATAATGCACTTGATCAAGAATTTTATCTCAAAGATTAGTTCCGCTTCACTTCAATTCCTCAAGTGTGTGTGTGTAGAGCCATTCTCACCTAATCACTTGTAACCCGGATGAGTTTATGCATAAAAATGAATCATATTTAATATTGAAGATGTGTGTATAAATGAACTCCATAGCTTGCTTTTTAAGTCACTCTCCACTAATGTAGACATGCACAACACCAAGGATCAAGTAGGACTTTATTAAGCTTGTAACGTTTGGCTTGGTTGAAGGTATGATAAAGGATAATAATTAGGCTCAAATCACCCACAAACACATAAAATCATTCAATATTATGTGGAGCTCAAGCCCATTACATAAAAAATTCATTCTTATTCATCAAATGACTCTCCCAAACTTATTCAGAACACTCGAACTCTTCTTTTTTTTTTCTTTTTTTTCTTTTTTCTTTTTTTTTTGTAGAAAGCAAAAGAAACTACACCCCCACACTTTGTTGTTTCATTCTTTTTAAGAACGCCCAAGGGTATAGAACTCTTTTTTTTCTTTTTTTTAACTGCTAACTTTTCCATCCCCCATACTAAACACTACATTGTCATCAATGGTTAAGTACGTGGAGATAAGTACAGATTTTTCTCTCTTTTTTTTTTAACAAACATAATAAAACTCACTGGCATTGCTCATGGCATAATCCAACTCTCTAAGTTCCCACAAAAACCAGAAAAACATAGCTCAAAAGTAATTGCGAATGATTACATGCTCATAGGTATAGGATAAAATGTTTGGGAACAAATTCAATTAAGGTTAAGAAATCTTTTAGTGAGTTAACAAAGAAAAAGGCATACAGAGGCTCAACGGGGTAACTAGGGATCAATTTCAGTCAAGGTTGGCTCTGTCTCTTATACACATCTAGATGTGTATAAGAGACAGGCCTAAATCATTTCCCCACTGTTGCACAGTCTAGGATTTCGCCTTGAGTGACCATCAAACAAGTTCTAGAATTCATTGAAATCTGAAGAAACATTTAAATTACATAAACTTTCTCTAAGTAAACAAATAAATCAGTGATAATGGCTCGGTGCTCAATTTTGTGCAAGGAAATCAAGGTAAAGCACAAAATACTATAGGACATTTCATGCAAGCAAA
>SNVD02009600.1:0-39264 GCA_013180625.2 Boswellia sacra | reverse complement strand
GATTTTATGGTCAATAAACTGTTTTATTTGTCTGAGAATGATTTTAGGAATTATCTTTCTTGCCTCTGGTGTGCTAATTGAAAATTGGCACGTTAATTTATAATTTATAATTTATAATTTTGATTTTATTTATTTATCTTTGGTTCTTTGAGATTGTAACCATTTTCACAAATTCAGTGATTTATTGAGAGCATGATTGGGTGATCTAAAAATTTGAATTATCTTGGGGCTTCCTAGGAGCTTTTTGGTATAAACATAGCAAGGGTAAAGATATGGATTTGGGCTCTGCTTTCGCATTAAGATAGAATTGATTTGGCCTTATATAATCTTCTGATGTTTATTTGGTGCCAATTTTGAGGTGTTGTAGAATATTCTCAAGCTTGCAAGTTCTTAGTATGTGAGTGTTTTGATCCTTGAATACATTGTTAATATTCATGGTCTTTGTTTTACAGGCATACTTCTCCTTGCCAGAGGGAACTGCTTCCGTGGTTGGCCTTATTACAATGATGACTGATCACTATAATGTCCTGGTGAGACTGGATTTTAACTGAAGTTTCCATAATATGGATGAGTAATTCTGCATATGATCGGATTAATATCAGCTTACGATTGTAATTTTTTCTTCATACTATTGTATTTCCATGAAACTAATTACTAATCTTGGAAATGACAGAAAGCATATCTAACCCTCTTTTTTGTTGTTTATGTCTCTGTATTGATGTGTTTTGATATGTAGTCAAAGTATTATTAACTTTTGAAAGGATAGAAAACTCAATTATACTTCTGTGATAGAGGAAATACAAAAAAAAAAAAAAAAAAGAAAGGGGGTTGCAAATATGTTTATTATACTTGTTTATCGATTTTTCTTTGCGATTCTTTCTTTTAATGGTTGTGCTTCGATCTTCTTTTTCTATTTAAATTTGATGCTTCTATCTTGTTTAGTTGAGAATTATATGGTTGGTTGAATAGCAGCTATTTTACCATTAGAAAAGTGATAATATTTATACCATCAACTAAAAAATTTGCATTCATGGTTTGTACTAATTGGAAAACATATGATATCTTTTATTTTGTGGTAGTTTAATTTTCCTCTATCATAGTCCATTGTGACAAAGCACCATGACGTATGTACAATATATAGAGCTCGTTGTTTCATCAAATGAACTAATTTGGCTTGAGTTTGTGCCAGCCATATACTGGCCCAAAAAAAAAAAAAACCTAAACAAAAAACTAAATACTTTTTAAGTTTGGAACTAGCAGGAAGGAAATGATAGTGAATGAGAGAGTAGTGACGCTTCTGGCTTGCCACAAAACTCTCATAAGCGCAAGCGGGCAAAATTTCAACTAAGTGCCTCAAAAGAAGAAAATTTTGTATCATGGTTAACTACTTCAAGTGACGGATGTCTATCATTCTTGAAGAGAGCACGTTCTGATGGTAATACATCTTAGCGTACTAATGAGGTTTATCTTTCTGGTTTATCTTCTATTTGTTCTTATTGTTTGTTTTATTATTAATTGGAAGTGCCTATAAACTATATTAACACTGATTATTTGTTGGGGGCAATTTATTAATAATGAAAAAGAAGCAGAGTGAAAAAATTATATAACTTGATTCTTTTTGCATGATCCTATATCTCAATATATTCAATTAGTCGTTATGTAAGTACGGCATGCGAAATGCAGTTGCTGCTTTAAATGTCTTTTGGAAGTTGTAAACTGAAGAGTTCACCACTTCTTGCCTTATATAATCTTTGCAACAATAGTTATAACCGTTTGAAACTTGAGTTCTGCTGCTGACAATATCTTATTGATCTTAGGTAGTCAGCCTCGTGCAGTGAAGAAAAGGACACCTCATGTCCCAGTTTCATATTCATCTAAGAAAGAAGATAGAGATAATCATATTCCTCTAAGTAGGAAGGAACGGAAGTCAGATGCTGGTGCTAATGATGATGAGGTTACACATGTGGCAGTGTTGGCACAAACACAGGCATCACAAAGAGAAGGATCTCCACAAGTTCTCGGCCACCATATAAAAAAATAGGTCATGGAAGTTATCTTCCAGTTCAGAGCTGGGATAAAATGGTATTTGACTCTTGGGTATTTTCTATGTCATTTTATTTTCGTCTCATCATTCTATTGTAAAATATATCTTTTTCTTTCCTATACATGTGATTAGTTCTTACAACCTGATCAATGTCTATTTATATATCATTTTCATATCAATTCGTCCATGTTTCTTTGCTATATTCCTTGGTATTTTTATGTTTTTGTGTGGTTTTGATATTTGTAGGAGTTTTGGAGCAACTTGCACAAAAATGAAGTAAAACCCTTCATTTTCACCAATGCTAGTCAACCATATTCTCGGATTTAATTGTATTGATATACAATGAACCCGATGACATATTATATACCGTTGGAAAGCTCTCGAAGTCTATTTTCTGGAGAAATTTACGGTTTATAAATCCATTCAGTGTACCAAAAGTTGTAATCAAAACAGTATGAGAAGTATAGAAATGTAACTCCACAAATCACTGTAGCATGTATAATACGGGACACTGTAGCAGGTTACTGTAGCAGAGTATTTAAACACATTTTAGGGTTTTATTTTCATAACTTGAAGAGGGGAGAACGTGGTGAAGGCTTCAGCTCTGGAATTCTTTCATCTCTTGGAGTTCTTGAAGGAGAAAGGAAGCTTGGAAAGAGGAAGAACTACAATCAAAGAGAATTACATCAAATTTGCTAAGTTTTTCCCTTCCCTTTCATTTTCTGGAATGTCTCCATGTTGTATTGTATTTACCACGTTCTTAAACATGTGTAACTGAATCTGAATTGGTTGAGGGTGATTTCAAGCCCCTGATATGGTTTTTGTAAGTTAATTGTGTAAGAAGTTGTTATCCAATTCTCTAATTGAATTTGCTTGTATTTTCCTATATCTAATGCTTATGATTGCTTGCTGGATTGTATTTCGAAAGGCCAACTGAATATAATCTGGTTGTTGTCTATTGCTAGACTAGAAATCTTGATCCGTAATTGTCTTGAATTTCTACTCCTTAGTAGCAAAATTGTGATCAGAGATTGCAATTGGAGAATACAACCTAAGTTAAATAATCCGAGCTTGTGTGTTTATTGCTTAGATCAATCTGTCTTTCTTTTCATAATGCATCCATGAATTAAATTTAGAGAGCTTGTTCTAGGTTGTTTAATGGATAGAGATTAAGTAAAGAGCCTATTTTATTTAACAACAAATAAGGAAAGATTGGGATAACAGAGCTTGTTGTTATCTACGGTTGATAACTTCAATGCTGTAATTGGATGACAATTCTACGATTAATTCGCAAATCCATATCTTGTGGTAGAGAAAGATCCCTTAACCAGATTTCTCTCATTGATCTTTTATTCAAATTAACTTCTGTTTTGTTATTCTTAATTTGCATTCTTATTTCATTTAGTTAATCATTCAACAAAACCCCCCCCATTTAGTTAATTGTGGTTGGAAAATAACAAATTCAGTTAGAATCAATCCTCGTGGGAACGATATCTTATTTATCACTTTATTACTTGTGCGACTAGTATACTTGCTAGTTTCGAACGCATCAAGTTTTTGGCGCCGTTGCTGGGGATTGATTTTCTAATCGATTTGTTATTTTGTTTTCATTGTTGATTCATATTTTTCTTTGTATTTCTTTTCTGATTGTTTGTGTTTAGACAATATGGCAGTAAACTTCTATCAATTCGGTAGCGGATTTGAGCCACAAGTACCATGGAGAGTAAATGAGGTAAGCACTCCGAACATTGAACAACAACTTTCTGAGCTAATCTCTCTTGTGGAAAACATGGCTGTAGGAGATATGCAAAAATCTTATGAATGTGGGATATATTCTACGATGGAGCATCCAATCAACATGTATCCAACTTTACAAGAAGAATATATGGAACAAGCCAATGCCATGGGTGGATTTCCAGGACAAACGAGGCAATGGTATGATCCTTTCTCTAGCACTTACAATGCTGGATGGGAAGATCAACATAATTTCAGTTACTGGAATTATCAACCAATCACTCCAAATGTGATACCAAATCGGCCACAAAGTTTCAATCAACCTAGAGTGCAGCAACCATTTCAAATGCAACCACCACCAATTCCACATCCAGCACCGCAACCAGCTTCGCAAAACTCAGGTATGTCTCTCGAAGATATTGTTAATGCACTTGCCACTAACACAATGCAATTCCAGCAGGAAACTGGAGCAAGTATCCAAAACCTGGCAAATCAAATGGGACAATTGGCCACTAGCATGAGCAAATTCGAGGGCCAAGGCTCAGAAGAATTATCTTGTCAAACGGTGATCAATACAAGAGAGAATTCTTGTGCGATAACTTTGCAAAATGGAGAGCAATTAGATGTCCTACCAAAGAAATCACAAACTGATGAAGGAGATGACACCACTTCCACCATGACACGACACAGCCTCTAAGGTAAGTCTTAAAACAGCTATTCCTTCTTATGTTACTCCTCCACCTTTTCCTAGCAGATTGGCAAAATTGAAGAAGGAGGAACAAGAACAAGAAATCCTGGAAACTTCTCGTAAAATCGAGATAAATATACCATTTCTAGATGCTACCGAGCAAGTACCTTGTTATACAAAATGTCTCAAGGAGTTATGCACTAGCAAGAGAAAGTTAAAAGATAATGAGAAAGTAAGTGTGGGGGAAAATGTTTCAGCTGTACTACAAAAAAAAATTCCTCCGAAATGCAATAATCCAGGTACGATCACCATTCCATGCACCATTGGTAAAACCAAGTTTGAAAGAGCTAAGTTAGATTTAGAAGCATCTATTAATGTCATGCCACATTCTATTTATGCTTCTTTAAATCTTGGACCTTTTGCGAAAACTGGTATTACCATTCAACTTGCTGATCATTTTAATGCATATCCCAAAAGAGTTGTGGAAGATGTGCTTGTGCAGGTGAATCAATTGGTTTCCCAGCAAACTTCTATGTCCTTGAAATAGAGGATGAGACATCTCCTACAACTCCGATTCTTTTAGGGAGACCATTCTCGAAAACTGTTAGAACCAAGATTGATGTTCATGATGGCACTCTCATCATAGAGTTTGATGGCAAGGTGATATGTTTCAATATTTTGAGGCAATGAGGTACTCTAGTGACTTACATTCTGTTTTTGCAATTGACGTTGTTGACTCTTTGCCACAACAATATTTTGAGTTAACTCGCAAGAATGGATTGGATGTAGCTATTAGTGAGCATATAGGGACAGAAAATTCCAATGAGTCAGGAATTTTGATACAAGTGTCCAAAGAAATGGAGGAAACTGTGGCAAGCTTAGATGAGACCATAGCAAATAACCACAAATAGGTATGATGTTTCGTACATTCAATTTACTTTATCTAATGAGAAACTTCTTCCTTCTGTGACGAAAGCCAATACCTTGGAGCTTAAGTCACTGCCAGATCTTTTATATTTTTTTTTACTTGTTTTTGACTTTTGTTTGTTATTGTGTTATTATCTCTTTTATGTGTCTTTAGTTTCGTTTCTGCTTTTTTCTTTTCCTTTCTATTGTTTAATTTGATTATTTCGTACTTCGAATTCATTTGTGCAACAGCTTGAGGAAACATCCAAAGGGGAGCTAAAACCATTGCCCGAAGGTTTGAAACGTGCATATATTGGAGAAGAACAGACTCAATCGCATTATCGATAATATCTCTCATTTTCTTCTCTTCAATGGATGCCGATATCTTTCTGTTGAACCTTTGTAAATATTTTCCTTCACTTCCTCAAAATGCTGTGTTTAAAATTTATAAAGTACGGAGGACTAGACTTTGGGCATTGATGCTCCTAAATGTGCCTGCTGATATCCGATGGCTTATCGAAGCCAAGGTGAGATTGTCCGGTGAGCCGGACATTAATCTCGCAAAATACATGCCTGGTCTAGGAAAGAGCTACTACGCCAAGAGGCGAAGAGCGAAGAGGTTACAAGTATGCTATAAATGTGCTAAATGGAATTGTAACCAGACTTGTCGTTCATTAGGTTTTGTGTCCAGGAATAGAGAAGATAAACTTTCATTTATTAAGAATGGTTTGAGTAATGAGTCGCTGGATAATGTTTTGTTAACTCTCGAGTCACATCTTGTGGACTTGTTCAGCGTGAATTGCTTAATCTATGGACACAATTTCGTGATGAATTGCAGTGTTATAGTCTAGGGAATCTGACTAAAAATGACCTGTTTGCCAGTTTATAAGAAAACTGGATGGAAAGCAAATCCCCGACTCATAGAAGGCGTTTTAGCCGTTACTGGACGTAAAACCAGAGGAAGATGTGAGCCACAATCACAACTACTTGTATATTTGAATGTGTGTTGTTGTTGTCAAATTTTTTTTTCTTGTTTCGTTTGATCTGATTATCAATGTTGTTTTTGTGTTGTTGTTGTTTGTTGATTTTGATTGTTTTAATTTCAAGTTTCTTTTTGACAAACCATATGACTACCCTATGGCATAAGTACACGTGGGAGACAAGTGTGGAGGTTTTGTCAACCTCCACCGAAAGTGTATCTCCATTTTTAATGCTTCACGTGGGAGACAAGTGTGGGGGTTTTGTCAACCCCCGCCAAAAGTGTATCTCCATTTTCCATGCCTCACGTGGGAGACAAGTGTGTAGGTTTTGTCAAACCTTGCCGAAAGCATATCTCATTTTTTCAAATCTTGAGGCGATAAATCTGCATCGAGCATCCCCCACCGAAATTATGGCCCCATGTGTCAAATTTGAGAGTTTTACGTGTGTATATATCCATGCTGTATATTTTGAAATGTCATTTCATAACCTGTCTTGCACTTGAATCGTATAATACCTAACGTGCATCATTGTCTTACACAAGTTTAGAGCACTTGTAGAAATGGAGAAAACACCAATTCGGCGATTCCAAAATATATGCGTATTTTGTGGATCGCAATTCGGTAAAGATGGAGAGTTTACAACAGCAGCTCTTGATCTTGGTAGGACATTAGCTGCGAGGGGTATTAATTTGATTTATGGAGGGGGTAGTCTTGGATTAATGGGGTGTGTGTCGACAGCTGCATCCTTAGGAGGAAGCAAAGTTCTCGGCATTATCCCTAAACCATTAGCTGTACGAGATATCGTAGGCAACACCATGGGGGAAGAGTTACAGGTTTCTAGTATGCATGAGCGTATTGCACATATGGTCATTAAATATGATGCATTTATAGCTTTGCCCGGTGGTTATGGTACATTAGAGGAGATATTCAAATCACCTCTTAGGCACAGCTAAACATCCATCGGAAACCCATTGGTTTGTTAAATGTCAATAATTTTTTTGATGGTTTGTTGTCTTTTCTTGATCAAGCAGTAGAAAAAAAATTCATCTCACAGTCAGCGAGGCAAATCCTGGTTACAGCTTCAACTGCAGGGGAGTTAATTGACAAATTACAAGAATTCGTCTATTCGCCTGATCCAACAATGGCTCGGATAGATTGGTTTGGAGAAGGCAATAAGAGGCGTAAACTGGATTTAACGCTCTATCTGTAATCTCTATCTGCTGGTTGTTTCTTTCACCCCAGGTAATATTTTCTAATCTTTGCTTTTAGAGTGGTGGCCTAAAAAGTTCAAGTTCTCTTGAAACGCATTCTGGATTTCTTTACTCCATAATGACTGAATAAGGAGGCTAACTTCTAAACTTTTTAGACCCATTCTAACTTAATTGTTTTTGTTTGCTGGCTTGTTGGACTTTGTTATTTTATGAGTAAGTTTAGTTTTGTGTAATTTAGAGTTGTTGTGTGTTTTTGTCTTTATCAGTTTTGATTCGAAAAAAAAAACATTGTGGAAAAACCTGAGAATGACAGAATATGGGTTCCCTTAACACTTGAAACGCATTCTCTCTAAATAAATCTGTAGTTTATTTATTTTATGTTGTTTGAAGTGTCTTGTTTCTTATTTTGTTCTTTATAATAAAGGTATATAGGCTGGAAACCTTAAGTTTGCGGGCTACTGGTCCTAAGGATTGTTGAAATATACAACCTTGACTCAGGTGTAACAACGCCACGTACCTCTTTTCTTGCATTTTGTGGGTCAATGATAAGATAATGATTGAATTAAGAATAACTCTTGGAAAATGATAAATAATGCATGGATCTGTGTGCTTGAAATGTTTATTGGTTTTCGTTGGTGTAGACAGATTGGTGAGTGCACTGGGAAGAAGGATAACCACGGATTTCCTGGGAAACGAAGTCATAAGCACGTAGGTTCAGAGCCAGACCGACTACTCCAAGAGCACTCATCCATAAACCGGTTTGCTGCTGGTCCCGATTCCTCCTTGGTGGAGTAGCACCGCTTGGTTGTGCAAAGTTCCCCAACAGCATAGAGCTTGGAAAGCTCGGACCCGGTCAAGATCCGAACAACAAGGAGCACTCAACTACTAGACTAGATAGCGATTGGGTTTGCTTACCCACCTTATGCCTACACGGGCTCTAACTACACGACCTCAATCCTCATCGCTTTCAGTCTTGATGGCAGACAGTTTATATGCAGCCTTTGGGAGTCTCTTAAGAAAAATCGTAATCGTAAATGAACTAACCTAACCTAAACCTAAGTAATAAAACAAAGCGTATTGAAGACTTACTTAAGTGAAGCTCCAAAACCTATTCAGCAGTTGATAAAACCAATTCATTCCAAGGCAAACAAACAGGTATTTCCTTTTGTCGTTTAGTCCTTCTCTCCTTCTATCTTTCCCTTCCTTCCATCCTATGTAGGCCTATTCATGCTTTCTTTGCCTTTGATTCCTTGCGCAACATTGAGCACTAAGCTATTATCACTGAGTTATTTGTTCACTTAGAGAAAGTTTATGTAATTTAAATGTTTCTTCAGATTTCAATGAATTCTAGAACTTGTTTGATGGTCACTCGAGGCGAAATCCTAGACTGTGCAACATTGGGGAAATGATTTAGGCCATCTTTGGACCGTTTGAGCCTTAATAGCCAACCTTGACTGAAATTGATCCCTAGTTACCCCTTTGAGCCTTGTAAGCCTTTTTCTTTGTTAACTCACTAAAAGATTTCCTAACCTCAAATGAATTTGTTCCAAACAGTTTATCCCTTACCTATGAGCATGTAGATCATTCACAATTAAATTTTGAGCTATGTTCTGGTTTTGGGAAGTTAAAGGAGGTTGGGATGTGTCATGAGCAATGCAAGTGAGTTCTATTGTGTTTAAAAAAAAAAGAAAAAAGAAAAAAGCCAATCTGTACTTATTGTCCACATACTTACACATTGGGGACAATGTGTTGTTTAAGTGTGGGGGAGGGGAAGTGTAGTAAAAAAAAATGAAAAAAAGAGAAAAAAAAAGGAAGAAGAGAAAGAGAAGAAAAAGATATTTATACCTTGAGTGTTCTTAAAAAGAATAAAACAACAAAGTGTGGGGGTGTAGTTTCTTTTGTGTTATAAAAAAAATTAATAAAAAGGGAGTTCGAGTGTTCTGAATAAGTTTGGGGGAGTCATTTGGTGAATAAGAATGAATTTTTTATGTCATGGGATTGAGCTCTACATAATCTTGAATGATTTTATGTGTTTGTGGGTGATTTAAGCCTAATTATTATCCCTTATCATACCTTCACCCAAGCCAAACGTTACAAGCTTAATAAAGTTCCTACTTGATCCTTCGTGTTGTGCTGGTCTACATTAGTGGAGAGTGACTTGAAAAGCAGGCCTATGGAGTTCGTTTATACACACATCTTTACTATTAAATATGATTCATTTTTATGCATAAACTCATCCGGGTTACAAGTGATCAGGTGAGAATGGCTCTACACACACACACTTGAGGTTTATACACACATCTTTACTATTAAATTTGCATTGTGTTATTCTTTACTTGCATTAATATTTCATCTAATTAATCAATCAACAAAACCCCCCTCATTTAGTTTATTGTTGCTGAAAAATAACAAATTCAATTAGAATCAATCCTCGTGGGAACGATATCTTACTTATCACTTTATTACTTGTGCGACTAGTATACTTGCTAGTTTCGTACGCATCACAGCCAGAGGCTACTCATTCAAAGTTTCATGAAGCTTCTGTTTATGAAGACTGCTCTAGAGGTAGAATTGAAAGCAGGAAACCTGTGAATGGAATTTCTGCCAGAGATACAAATTCCTTGATGAATATGGAAGGCGTAGGTACAGTTGAAGTTCACCGAAAGGGGAAAAAGTTTTACAGGAAGAGAATGAAAGTTGAAGAGGTCAGAAACAGTCTCTTTGATAATGGGGGAGAAGCATGCAGTGGCACTGAAGAAGGAATGAGTACACTTAAGGCGAAAGTTGACATAGAGGTTCCAAATGCCAAAAAGGAGCAGTTCTCTCTACTGTAGAGGAAGAAAAAGAAGAAGCTTTTCTTTGGAGGTATGGTGCCACAATACTAGTCAATCAACAAATTTTATGATTTAATGAGTCAACATAAACAAACTTTTCATTGAGCAAGTAAGAGGAGATTGACAGGGAAATAATAAGAATAACATAGGAACGATTTTGATGGTGGATGCTTTTTTCAATTATTATTGGTCCTGTTGCAATTTTCCAAAACATGGTGCATGTTTTGGTTAACAGTTAATGTTGCTCCTCAAACTGTGTCCATTTAAAAGCTTACTTATGGTATCTTCTTCCAACTCGTGTGAATTATGCTATCAATAAGTGATCTTTTTTAACTGTTCATGCAGATGAAAGCTCCTCCTTAGATGCTCTTCAAACATTGGCCAATTTGTCCTTAATGTTTCCAGACTCTACAATGGAATCTGGTTTGTGCTCAGTGCTTCTAGTCTAACTATTTTTGTGGTTTTGTTAAGCTTGGAAACTAAATGGCAGGAAGGAGAAAGACCTAAGAGAGTAGTTTATATGATAGTGGAAAACCCTGATAGCACACTTAGGTTAATTTTTGTCGGTCCTTAAACATTTTTTTGGATATTATTTAATGTTTTAAATTTTTGTTATGATATCATTCATCCACATTTATCTCTTCAGGTAATTTTAGTGTGCAAGTTTGGGGATTCCAAGAGAAATTGGCATCAAAATTTCGCTCTAGGCTATTATCTCTTGGTACTCAAGAGTCTGGATATAATTAGCTGTTAATTTTCTCATAGAATAGTGATTCATTGCCCTTTTTTATCATCTCCTTTTTTGTAGAATCATATTTTTGTACAGTTGAAGATCTGCACTTAATATCGATGACAAGTTCGGTGAAAAATGAAATTTGATTAACTACCTTTTATTTATTCTCCTCATTGTGTACAGAATCATTTGTACAATTGAAGGAGGAACGAACTACACTTGATATCAATGACAAGTCTACGACACCTGAAGCCACATCTACAAGTCATCTTAAAGACAAAGTTAAACCTCTAAGGGCAAAAGAGAAGGCACTGAAAACAAAAACCAAAATTGATGGTATTATCTCAAGAAAGTCTAAAGTTGGAAGATATGCTGATGTTGATATCGAAGCTGTGGTAGAGGCGAAAGAACCTGAGTTTCCAAATAATTTGTGGAAAAGAAAACACAAACCCATTCTATCAAAAAAGGTAATTGTTGGGGGCTTCTAATGTTCATTACTTCAATAATCTATGCATGGTTTGGTTTGGTTCATGATGAGGGCCAATTCTGTATTTTGCAGATATCAAATGCTGAAGCTCTTACAGATTCTCCTTTAACCGTGGAGAGTGAGATATATAGACATTTTATGTTTGTGATAGCTATGTACTTTAATATTACTTTGTTAATAGGCCATCTTCTAGCTAAATTTGAACATGGAAAGTTTTCTTCAAGTTCAAACAAATTATCCTTTATTCAGTTTTAACTGTAACAAGTTATTGTGTGGTCAGTGTGGTTAATGCATATATTTCCCTTTGATTTAGAAGTAAAGTATGACAAATATATGCAGGTACTAGAAGAAAAGAATGATGTTTTTTTATGTGCTTGAGAATATCTCTTGTCACATGCATTGGAAATTTATTGATTACTGGTGGATGCAAATGATACTTTTATTAATTTTTCCCCCTTTTGGCAATACAACTGATGTTCTTCTTTTATTTCCTATGCAAATCTACTATAGGTCTTACCTTTAGAAGAGAGTAAGTTGTCAATTAGAGCTAAACGCACCAGCCAAGTTTCCATTCAATCAAAACAATGGAAACGAGGACGAGTGGAAGGTGTTTCTATTGATGCAGATCAGAAAAGAGCAAGGATTGATTTAGCAGTTGATGCACAAGTTCCTACTGCAAGTCAAGTTAACTTACCAACCAAATAGGAAAGTAGACGTAAGATAGATCCAAAGAGGAAATTGATTTCAAAAGAGCTGAAGTCTTCTGATAACAAAAATAAAAGCAGTAAATACTTAATCTCACAGCAAGATGGGGTTCTCCCTCTAAAGGTAAAGTCTTTGTTTTCTTTAATATTCTTGGGCAAATATTCACTTTTTCCTTTTATTTTTTCAAAGTTTTGAGCATTTTCATCTATGTTTTATTGAATTCACAGGAAAAACTTTCTTCTTGGCTGTCATCTAAAATGGTGCAAAGGTGCTGCACTTTTGAGTGGCTCTACAGTGCAATTAATTACCCTTGGTTTGCTAATATGGATCGTTTGTGGAGTACTTAAATCATGTTGGTCATATTTCAACTCTTACTCATGTGGAATGGGGTGTCATAAGAAGATGTTTTCTTCCCCTCTCCTCCCCCCTTGCCCCACCCCCCTAACCAAAAGCTGTGTCTACTGCTGTCGTAATTTGTTACTCTTATTGGAATAACGATGGTAGTGACATTGCAACTTTCAGTTGATGCAGTTCTCTTGGCAAAATAATAATGTAGAAAGCATTCATAAACCTTGGAGGCTTTCTGAACGCTTTCTACATGATGAAAGGGAGAAATTTAAACAATATCGGGAATCCGTGAGAAAATTTTATGCCAAACTTCGCAATGGCATCAGGGAAGGACTTCCAAGAGATTTACCACGCCCTTTATCAATTGGACAGAGAGTGATTGCCATTCATCCTAGAATGAGGGAACTGTATGATGGGAGTGTGCTCACAGTTGATCATGACAAGTGCAGGGTTCAGTTTGATTGTCCTGAGATTGGAGTTGAATTTGTCACGGTAGTTGCATCTTTTGGCTCTGTTTTTTTAGTTTCTTGTTATCTTCACCTTGGTTTACCATTTTTTGAGGATCACTATAATGTCCTGGTGAGGCTGGATTTTAACTGAAGTTTCCATAATATGGATGAGTAATTCTGCATATGATCGGATTGATATCAGCTTATGATTGTAATTTTTCCTTCATATTGTTGTATTTCCATGAAAATAATTACTAATCTTGGAAATGATCAGAAAGCATAACTAACCCTCTTTTTTGTTGTTTATGTCTCTGTATTGATATGTTTTGATGCATAGTCAAAGTATTATTAACTTTTGAAAGGATAGAAAACTCAATTATACTTCTTTGATAGAGGAAATACAAAAAAAGAAAGGGGGTTGCAAATATGTTTATTATACTTGTTTATCGTTTTTTCTTTGCGATTCTTTTTTTTAATGGTTGTGCTTCGATCTTCTTTTTCTGTTTAAATTTGATGCTTCTATCTTGTTTAGTTGAGAATTATATGGTTGGTTGAATAGTAGCTACTTTACCATTAGAAAAGTGATAATATTTACACCATCAACTGAAAAATTTGCATTCATGGTTTGTATTAATTGGAAGTGCCTATGTGAATCACTATATAATTCATGGTTTCAAAATTGCTGACTATGTGAATGAGGTGACTTTTTTCAAACTTCATTTCTTTTTCATAAACTTGTAATCTTAACAGTTATATAAAAAGGCAACATTGACTTTGCAACAACAAATGAGGAGGACAATTAGGTATATATATGAAGTTATTTATCATTTCTATGTAAATAAATCAATGTAAGGCATATAGATTTGACTTGTATGTTTGTAATAAATTTATGAATAGTTAAGTACTAATTTTTGCTTTTATTTGTGCAGCTTTTTCTGACTTGAAGACTTGATTAGAATAAGACTTGTAGACTTAATTTAGATTTTTGCACTTATTGGAAACAAACTTAGTAGAACTCTTTTTCTTTAATGTTTGCGAATGTATGCGAATACATTCTTATGTTGTACTTTTATGTGTTATACCAATATCAATTTATTTGTTATTTCTATGCGAATATATTCTTATAAATGCAATGAATTGCTTGAAAACGAAAACAGGTTCAAAAAAGTTTTGGTTATGGATGCATTGAATGGCTTGAAAACAAAAAGAGGTTGTAACAAAATTTTTTGTTAAAAAGGATTCTGCACTTTTTACGGCGGGCCACGTAACCGCCATATATAAACACACAATAACCTTTTACGGCGAGCTGAAAAACCACCGTAAATAAGTTAGACCACACCACAACAACTTTTTACGGCGGGCTGACAAACCCCCGTAAATAGTTTTTACGGCGGGCTGTAAATAAAATTAGAACACACCACAACCATTTACAGCGGGCTACGTAACCGCGGTTAAAGACCTTTTACGACGGGCCAAAATCGTAGTAAAAAGTCGAACTGCTTTTTACGACGTCACTTTATACGGCGGGCCAAAACCGCTGTTGGACCATCGTAAAAGACCTTTTACTGCGGTTTTGGCCCGCTGTAGAAGGTCTATTTTCTTGTAGTGATGGAAGATCATTTCTCTAGGAAACTTGTTAACATATAAGATAGTTTACTCCCAAAAGACACTACTTGAAGAAAGTATATAACTGTGACAGACCCGAGATTTTACTGAAGAGCAGTATACATGCATATTTTAATATTTATTCAGCAAACCTTTTAGGCGGGCCAAAACCGCGGTAAAAAGTCGAACTGCTTTTTACGACGCCACTTTATACGGCAGGCTAAAACCGCCGTTGGACCGCCATAAAAGACCTTTTATCGCGATTTTGGCCCGCCGTAAAAGGTCTATTTTCTTGTAGTGATGGAAGATCATTTCTCTAGGAAACTTGTTAACACATAAGATAATTTACTCCTAAAAGACACTACTTGAAGAAAGTCTATAACTGTGACTGACCCGAGATTTTACTGAAGAGCAGTATACATGCATATTTTAATAGTTATAATTTATTCAGCAAATCTTGATTATAGGAGGAAAAAAAATCTAGCAGGATGTAATTAGCCTTGCTGTTGAGAAAAGTTTCTCAAACATTATATTTTTTTAAGGATATTTACTATTTTTTAATCTAATTAAAAAAATAAATCAATAATAAAGAGAAAGAAAATATAATATATATAATGCCATTAAACCTTATAAAAGATTTAGACATTAATGTTTATCGAGAATTTTTTGAATTTGTACTCATTTAGTAACAATTGATTGACTTTTTTCAAACCTAAAAAAATCATATATCAAATTAAATAAATAAGGATTAGAAAATTAATATTCTATTTATGAAAAAAAATAATAATTAATTAACATACAACATAAACTTATATTGTTATATGGACGAAAGGTTTGTGTGGCTATATACGTAGTCTAAGCGGGTGATTTTTTTTTATCTGAAATCTAAATAGGTATGAATTAAACTGAAATCTAAATAGGTCTGAATATAAAAATCTAAATGATATGTTTGCTTTTTTATTTTAATATCTGAATTGAAATGTCTGAAAACTAATAATTTTTCATATATCTCCCTATTTATATGTATTTTTGTTACTTGTGATTTTATTTCATATAGTAAAAGTAGTTACACGCCAAAATTTATTAAGAATTTAATTTACTAAATATGTATAATTGGGTAAAAAATAATTTTTTAAAAGAATTTTATATATAAATAAGTTAAATGATAGTGAAATAATTTTCAAATATATAGAATCACAATATAAAATTAGAAATAAATAATAATGCTCCAAAATTAAAATATTATGCTATGCACAAATTGGTTGTAAGTAAATTTTGTAAGGATGTTTAAGTGAATTAGATGAGTAATATTCAAATAAAAACTAGAATTTTTAGTTTTCTCTATTCGAATAAAAATGTCTTAGATTAAGTCTAAGTAAAATATTTCAGACCTCAAATATGCTCACAATATATATATATATATATATTGTGAGCATATTTGAGGTCTGAAAATTAGTTAAATTTAGATTTCAGACAAAAAAACAATCTACCCCTAAAACTAAGAGGCAGAGGCAGGTGGCTTACTATTTAGAAAAAGGAAAAAAAAAGTAAAACTTGAGATTTTTTTTTGTGAACAAGGGTATTAATGTAAATATATAAAATAAAGGGGTGTCTGAAAAATTTAAAAATTTTAGAAGGGGCCCGGGCCCTGATTCTTGTGTAGGGGTGTTCAAAATTACCTGACCCGGTCTGACCTGATCGGATTTTGTCGGGTTGGTCGGGTTACAGGCGGGTCAGGGTAATAAAAAACCCGAAATCGAGTTTTAAAATTCGGGTTTTGTACAATCGGATTTGAAGTCGAGTTTAATTCATGTGACCCGATATAACCTGACCCGATAAAAAAGGCCAAAAACCTGCCAAAACACTTGACAAAACTCGACGAACTCGATAGCGCTCGACACGACTCGACATGTAAGTGTCGAGTGTCGATTGGACTCGACCTACTCGACCATTCGAGTTATATCTTGGGTTACATGTTTCAGAAACCCGATCACGGGTTCATTTTTCAAAACCCGATGCATCATTGGGTTGAGTCGGGTTGGGTTATGCCTAACCCGACCTGACCCGTCCCGTATTCCTGTGTAGGTCCGCCAATGGTCTACAATAGCGTTGCTGCATTATGCAACAACCTAAGAAGACATCACAAATCAACAAATGTGCAGCGTATTTGTTGATTTGTCATGTCCTCACTAGTCCACATCAGCTTGTTGCACGGTGCAACGGTTGTATAATAATTTACTTTACTGCATAACAAGTAATTTTATGATTTATGTATGCAACTATTATTTTGAAATCTATAGCCCTTTTTTTGTTTATTATTGCAATAAATAAACATTATTAGCGAGGAAAAGTTATCTTTAATTATTGTAAACATGGAATTAAGAAAATGGAATTTTTTTTGGTTTAAACAAAATTTCAACTCTTACATATTCATGGATAAATTAATAATAATATATAATTTTTTTATTAGATAACCGTTTGAGTTAAACTGTTATAATTTATTTTGATTGGCATTTTATTATACTACTTTATGTCATTTCTCCAGTCTTCGAGTGCGTTAGGAATTGTTGTTGAAAAGTTAAAAGTTAATTCTATGAGATGCTACAATTATTTAGATGTTTCGTCAACTTTTCCAAAACTGATTACCAAAGAATCTAAAATTTTTTTATTAGATTTCAAAAGCATCCAAGAATCTAATTTTATATTATATTTTAAAAGCAAGGGTAATTTTTGAAATGCCAATTTTTGGATAAATCAAGATACAAAAAAGTCTTTCCGAAATAGCATAAATCTAAAAATATACAATTGAATATTAAAAGTTTTAAAATTGATTAATTAATAAATTATAAAATATATTATTTTAGTAATTTATTTATCCTATAGTTTAATTAATAAAATATTTGAATAAAAAAAAGAATTAATTGGCGTCAGAAGCTATTGCTAGATCTGCCTTCACTTGTCGCAGCAAATCGGAGAACTAGCACATCTGGCAACACTATATGCACGCAGAAACGATTGTCTGCGTACGATCTATTAGGGCACATAGTTGTCATTGCTGTCCGAGATTCCATTTTTCCCCATAAATGGGAGATTTATTCAGTTGCTGAACTTATTCCAGTTGTTTATAGTAAAATGACCAGAGATATGATGAAAAAAAATCACCAGGTTTCCATAGATCCGATGATCGCGCTCACTTTGGCACCAATGGTGACGTCAAACGCACTGGTTCTCAGCAATGGCAGCCAACAAATGTGGATTCTAGCAATAAATTTTTTTCAATTATTTTTTATTTTGGTTTTAAAGTTTATTTATTTTATTTATTAATATAAATTTGTAAATGCTTTTATTTTAATTAATTTTGAATATATAATATCAAATTAAAGTAAAATTATTTAAATATAAAATATTTTTTGAAACTTGTCCCTTTCAATCTTAATATTCACAATCAACTTTCAAAAATCATATTTACGAAACATATGACTGCATATTTCCAATTGCACCGCTGTGCCAAAAACAACAGGTGTCCAAACGTTGATTCCCTTGTTGTCTTAACAATTTGGGGAAATAACAGGTGTAGGGTAGGTGATTTGCTGGTTATGATAAGTGGTGTAAATATCAAACTTGTCGTAGTAAATATTGACCTTGTCATTAGGGCTATGTGAAGAAATGGTGGCCTGAAAGTTGCAGGTGATGAAGTTTAGAGTAGAGATATTGAAGTTGTAAACGGTGACAACTTGGAGGACAAAGATAGGTTTGGTAGGTCGACGGATAGGCAAGATCACGAAGATCATGAGGATGATGAGGACGGCGACGAAGAAGGAGATGAGAGTATATTCCAATCAATATTTTCTTATCTAATATAGCTTTCAATATTTTGAGGAGTTTGTTGTCATGCTTGCCGCAATCTCTGGCCGACATAATGGTTATGGAACAGTGCTAGAAATGGAATGAAGAGATAGATCAAATTATGTTGAGAGCTTATAGAGACGCGTTGTTGTTTAAAACTTCAACGAAATAAGGAAGGGAAGGGAGCGGGGAACCTCTCCGCTTTTTGTGGTAGACCGCGACGAACGATGAGAGAGAGTTGAGTGAATATACATAAAGTTTAATTTAATTATAATCGAGTATTCTGTTAGATTTTAATTAAATTAAGGTAGACGGGCCATGCTCGGGCAAGGGCGTGGTAGCCCAGGACTTACGGTTAATGGTTTGATTAATTAACATATTAAATATATTAAGCGAGTGTCATTTTATCTTATCGGATGAAATTGTTAAAAGTTGATTTCTACAAAAGTTCAACAAAGTATTATCGTTTTGATACCGAAACTTCTATCATACAGAAAGGATTTTAATCACTCTCTATAAATGTCTTAAATTATTCAAATCTTTCTATACTATCTATTATCATTTCTAATTGGAGAGAGTTAATGAATATATATAATGGATTGATAAGAAAAGAAAAATTTATATCCATCCTTAGTTCAATTTCAAACAGATTGTATATTGTCTTATTTTAATTTCTAAGTTTATGATTGAATTATTTTTTCACTCCTGGTGCCTTCTTTTATAATATTACTTAATTTCTCGACCCATTTAGAAAGAAAATGTTGGGTCCAAGATTGGTCATTCCACATGTAATGCCACATGTCCTTGTTGTGCTGGCAATTTTGGAGAAAAACAAGAATGCTGAATAATTATTTTCCTATTTTCATAAGGATTTATGAGATCACCTCAGTTAGGAACGATGCCATTAATCTGGAAAAAATTTCATATTATCCTGATTTTGTTTTGCAAAGCTTATTAAAAAAATCCCTATGCAATATGGAATGATATTGGACGTGCAACTATATATATTGATTAATATCCTAAACTGAAGATTGTTTTCTAGTTATATGTTGCATCCAGATTTTGAAAAGATTCGCATTAGAAGAATCCTAACAGAGATGGGAGAAGTTAATTAGAATCCTAGTTGAATAGGAATATTGCTTTAAGTATCTCAAATAGGATTTGTTTAAAGACTCCTAATGGTTTAGGAATATTGTTCACAATATATCTTGTTGTGTTTTATCCTAATCTGATTATATTTCCTTATATTTCCTAGTTCATAAGTCATGTGCAGGATATAGGAAAGATCTGATGGAGTTCTTGTGCAGCATGGAAAGCAACCAGTATATATAGAAGATGTCAACGCTTATTTGATTTCGGCTCTTAAGCATGTAGAGCTTAGATCATCAGTGTGCCCATCAAGCCTGTGTTTGTTGAAGTTACAAAGCTTTTATGGTGTGTTTGATCGTGTGGAGCTCAAAGGAGTTGATTATTTTAATGTGTATTATTTAGTGAAGTCTGTATATGGTATCGTGGTTCTGTCTCTCTTAACCGGCGTAGTTAAGTTAGCCGTAATTGATATATTACAGACAACTTTGTTGAGTTTTATTTTTGTTGAGTATTATTGGAAAAGTGTTTTACAGTCAAGAAGGGTCTTGATCTGTTGGGTAATGAAGTGCAGCAAGGTTAGAAAGATGGTATACTAAGGTTGGGGTTCATGGAGGAAGTATAAGGTTACAAAGAAAAGTGAGCCAGT
Source organism: Boswellia sacra (assembly GCA_013180625.2). Lineage (NCBI taxonomy): Eukaryota > Viridiplantae > Streptophyta > Magnoliopsida > Sapindales > Burseraceae > Boswellia > Boswellia sacra. The sequence continues at coordinate 18,959 of SNVD02009600.1, read as the reverse complement.
GAGAAGGTTTCTACTACTGTAAATCAGAGTAGTTTGTAATCTGAAACAACTTAGTGAATTGCATCTTGACTGCCCATGGATGTAGGCTTGGTTATAACTGAACCATATAAATATTTGTTGTGCGTCTTTTACTTCTCCGCTAGTTACATTTTATATAATTGATTGGGTCTTAATTGACATAACTGAATCAATAGCTTCATAACTTACAGAAAAGTCAAAAAGATTTAGTAAAATTTTCTGTCAAAATTTGTGACTAAATTTGTCATAAAATTTTAAAAAATTTCTGTTGTAGAAATTAAAGAATAAAAAATAGAGTTAAATTCCAATTTATTAACACTACTGAATCATTAAAAAACGAGATCCAACTAATACGCTGGCCCCAATGTTTATAATAATAATAATCAAAACATAAAGCATGGATTGGTAGTAAATTAAAATGTTATATTCAATAAGTCCATATACGATTCATTAGACATTGAACCATATAGTTAGTTTTACTTTAATTAAGAATTAGCAAAAAGTCAATATATTATACTTATTGACCCGGTGTTTCCTCCCTCTTAGGCAATTAGAATGCTGAGCATGAGCAATCCTTTTCTGTTAATTAAATAAATTAAATCAATCGAGATTGAAAAAGATTAGGACTTTCATTTCATTTTGCTTTAATATTATCAATATCTATTATAGTAAATTGGATGAACCACACATGAAATGATGGACCTGTCAGAGATCTATTTAATTAATCATTTATATATTATATATCTTTGGCCATTATTTACTGTAATTACTTTTAAAACATGATGTAGAAGCTTTGCTACTAACTACAACTAAACTAGCTATCCTTTTCTTTATATAACTTTTCAAATATTTGCATTGATTGACTTTTTAACTTAATTGATTCTTTTGTTTAGCTAAGATTTATTAATGGGTAAATCACACATGCCACTCCTAGGTTTTGGCTTAATTACATGCGCGCACTACAAGAAAAAATGCTATATTTGGCGGTCTTTGACCGTCAAATATGACCATATTTGGCGGTCATGAAAGCGCCACCAATGACACCGCCAAATATGGTATATTTGATAATATTTGGCGGTCGGTCAAAACGCCAAATATTGTTTAGATCATATTTGTCACATAAAAGCGTCAAATATATCCCATATATAAATCACATAAAAGTGACAAATATAGTAGTTTCTAACGGTCAAATTTTTTGAATTGCACCATATTTATCTCTTTTTGACCGATAAATATGACATGGTAACGGTCAATTTTTTAAATTTAATCATATTTGGCGCTTTTTGACCGATAAATATGATTCCAATTTTAATTGCACTATATTTATCACTTTTTGCCCGATAAATATGGCATGTCAACGGTCAATTTTTTAAATTTCATGTTATTTGGCGCTTTTTTTCCGATAAATATGGCACGGTAACGGTCAAAATTTTTGAATTTCACTATATTTGGCGCTTCTGGAGCGATAAATATAACTCCAACTTTAGTTCTCCCATATTTATCGCTTTTTGCCCGATAAATATAGATTTCCAACGGTCAATTTTTTAAACTTCTTGATATTTGGCGCTTATTTTCCGATAAATATGGCACGGTATCGGACAAAGGTTTTAAATTTTACCATATTTGGCGCTTCTAGAGCGATAAATATGACTACAATTTTAATTCTACTATATTTATCGTTTTTTGACCAATAAATATGTAGTGACAACGGTCAATTTTTTAAATTTCATCATATTTGGCGCTTTTTTCCGATAAATATGGAATGATGACACTATATTTGGCGCTTCTAGACCGATAAATATGCCTCCAATTTTAATTCCATCATATTTATCGCTTTTTGCCCGATAAATATGGTAAGCCAACGGTCAAATTTTTTAAATTTCTTCATATTTGGCGCTTTTTTTCCCGATAAATATTAACCAACTTTCTATTGTACCATATTTATCACTTTTTGACCGATAAATATGACATTGTAACGGTCAAAATTGTTTAATTTTACCATATTTGGCGCTTGTTGAATGACAAAATGTCTCACATATTTAAAATTTACCATATTTGGCGCTTCTAAACCGATAAATATGAGTCCAATTTTAATTTTACCATAGTTATCGGTTTTTGCCCGATAAATATGGCATGCCAACGGTAGAATTATTTAAATTTCATCATATTTGGCGGTTGTTGACTGATAAATATGATTCCAATACAATATTTATCAGTTTTTGACCGATAAATATGGCTTTCTAATTACAGATATGGTTTTACTCTTTAAGAAACATAATAGTACTAATTTTTGTTATTTTTGTATCCTGTACGATTGTCAATACTCCAATTTGGCATATACAACACACACAAATAGCTCCTCTCATAGATTTATTATACACTATTGAAATAAATGATATGTGCGAGTGTTTAATTAAAAAGAGATATAAATAGTTCTTTGTATGTTTAATTAAAAAGAGATATAAATAGTAGAATTGATTATGTGAATTCGATGGTTGAAAAATTTACCACAACTAGAAGTTAAGACTGATATATACATACTCTTCTACTCCTAAAATGGTAAAGTAATCAATTTTCACATCACACATATTTAGGAAGCTGGATGGGACAATTGTCTACCTGCACTCATATAAAACGCTACAGCTGTAGTGGCTGTCATTCATAAGGTCACCAAGTTTCTTCAACTTGTCTTCCTCACTGCAAAAGAATCCTTCCAAAAGTTAGAATTTAGCAATCCACGCAGTTAGTTCCAATCCCATCAAAACACAAGCAAGGACTTCTAAAAATAAATAATTAAAAAAATGATAAAGCCATCATTGAGGTTAGGGTGATTGTTTGATAGTAAAATCTACATGAAGGGACACAACCAATTAACAAATAGATTGCAGATTCCAATCAAATTTATCTAAGCTCAAAGGATAGACATTGACCCAGATCAGACAGGTTGAGCTCACTAAAGTTTCCTCTGCAGAGAACCTAGAATGTTCAATAAATTATAGAGGTAATGAGAAAAATATGAAGATGGTACAAGTTTTAAGAAAAATATGAGGATGGTACAAGTTTTACTTCGATGAACACACTATAAAAGTCTAGACCAAAGGCTTTATTGAGAAAAAGAGAGAGAGAGAGAGAAAAAAAAACCAGTAGTAGATTTTTGACAGTTTGATAAAAAACCGTATCTACTGGAATATCCTAACATTTAAACATACCAACAACAGCAATTAAAAAAAATGAAATTCCAAGCAAAATACAAAAAAATGATTAGAAAATTTAATATGCAGCAAATTTTGCTGACAACCAATGAGGTATACCTGATGTAACTTGAAGTGCTTGGCTACGTTTAGCACATCCAAAGAAGAGCGACTATTTCCAAATATCAATGAAAGCTTTTCCCCAGTGATCTTCTCAATGTCTTCAGCCTTGTAAGGTTCCTCATCTAACAATTCCTTTAACAAAGACAATATAAGTTGATCAATAAGAATAATCAAGTGTGAATTTATAAAACCAATGATACAGAATATACATAAAGAAAAGCCAAAATATAATTTTAATAGATCCTAAAGTGTCGTGCGAGTAGGGGAATTTCTTTAAAATTTAGTAGAATAAACAGCACAAGAAAACAGCAAGAAATACCTTAACAGCAAGGACAGGATCAGAGGAACCATGTGTAGCAACAAATGAAACACACAGCCCCTCAACATCAGAAAGGGTTTTGACTTTTGCTATTGCTTCTTGTGGGTTCATTCCCAGCTTATTGCTTCAGTTGCTCCTGCATTTCAGCACTTACTGCAAAAGTAGAGCAGATTGCAAACCCAAAAATGAGTTTTATGGTACTAGAACTTAAGCTGACAATATTTCACCGTAATTTAAAGCATACCAATCATTCACTTTCAATGATTCAAATCGGAAAATAAGTACAACAACCACAACCAAAACTAAGCCACTATAGACAAGAAAACCTGCATTGGACAAAAATACATGGATCAAAATCCTAGCAAAGGACTAAATCCTGAAATCTGCAAGGTCTATTATAGGCAATAGGACAATCTAACTTCATGGTTACTTTTTACATACCTGGTTGTGCAGCAAGGTGCTAGACTTCCTTGATCGATTCTAGTTGTCTCTCATGTGGAGCATGTGAAATGATGCTAACAGAGCCCACCACGCAGAGAACACATCCAACCACACCAAATATATGCAGTTTCTCCTTCAGAATAAAATGTGCTAGCACTGCACTGCAAAACAATGATCACAAGGGGAAATGAGCAAAAACATAGCCTATATGGCCTAAGTGTGAAGCAGATAGATCATGTAATCAAGAGCAAATAGCATCTGAGTTGAAAACCAACGCTGGCCTTGCCAAAATGATTTTAAATGACATTTTTGATATCCCATGGAAACTCTCCTCACCAAGTATGACCTACATTTTGGACAACAATTTTGAGAAAGAATATACCCAGATAATGAAGGGGCAAAGAAAGATGCAAGTCACGGTGGCGAGTTTTCTTGGGGTAGCAGTATAAGAAATTCAGAATAGCTTCAGTACTCAGAAAAATACCTTTTTTGGCAATAGGTAAAAGACGAGGACAGTAATTGATTCTACAAACTCTAGAATAAGATTTTATCTCGCAGAAAGTACTAAATCATAAAAAACCAAAGATCAGAGCATTGAGAAAGATTTTATCCTGCAGAAATCTCTTGATGCATGAGGGGCATTAATCTGTTCAAGATCTAAGCGCAAAAATGATACTAAGCCAACAAAAATCCATGTGTATGAGAAGAAAAAGAAAGATCTAAATGCAAAATTGTGACTAACTCACCAGGCTGGTAATTATACTACAATAATGAGCAAGCAATGGTGATGCATTCTTATTGACTAATGCTTGACTGCAATCAACTTCATGCAGGTCCAAAACCCAAACCACTCCAAATTTGTCAGCAAAACAAACATGCTTACCATCATTGCTAGTGGCAATTGCAGTCACTCTCTTCTCTGAGCTCCTATTACATTTACAATCAGTGAGTAATTTCCAGTTAAAAAACCTTCCATAGCAAAGACAAAAAATGCTGAAGATGCAATAGTTAGCACAAACTATTTACTTTCAGGTGAGTCACATATAATGAACAACACAAACTAAATACATTATCTTGTTATATTTATTGCACAAACTACCTGCTTTGCTAGCCTAAACAACCAAAGTAGCAAAACTAGAGCAATTCTGAATTAGCATTGAATACAAAAGAAATCCACTTACTAGAGCCAACTTCTGTGGTACATCACATCACAAATTGCCAGAACAAAGAAAAAACGACTAATATCAATTACAACCCACTTACTAAACCTTGGTTAATATAGAAACTAAAAGCTAAAGATCTATTGGGCAGTTGAAGAAATTCAACTACAAAAAGACAAACCTGTTTTTCTCCATTTTGTTCATAATTGTTGTATTCAGATAAAAAGGTTTGCACAAAAATATTTGCAAAACATAACACTAACTTCAAACAAATCACAAAAAAAAGGTGAGATAAATAATATATAAAAGATAACTTGAACTGTCAAACTGACTTAAAATGCAACTATTTACTAACTTAAACTGTACTTATTTAAAGCAACTTACTGCATGTGGTTGCATCAAGGTGAAGGAGAGCAATGGAGAACCAATTGCGTCCCTAATATATTGTTCCTGAATATAACAATACACAATTAAGCTATGAAGTATAGGTAACACAAACAACAGGGCAGCTATTCTACCAGACATCAAAACATGAAGTTACAAAATCACTGGGGGAAATAAATAATAACTTTGATCTACAATAATTCATACATTAATGAGCATTTGATATACTATAATCAAAGACAAGATCTTAGCATCCAAGTAAAAAATTGACCCCCAAATAGCTAGAGCCTTATACCTATTTTCATAAATCCCAGCAAGTTAATAAAGCAACATATCGTAACTTAAATATTACCACCAGAAAATGTTGATATAAGACATTTCAATTGCAAACAGTAAAGTTACAAAATCACTGGGGAAAATAAATAATAACTTTGTTAGCATTTTGATTTGACGTGCTATTGCTGGTCCTACAAGAATTTCTGATAAATTAACAGCACATCAAACATGAAGCAAAAGTAACTTTATATTGACAAGAGCTAACGCTATTTACAAGCAACAAGTAATCGTCTTAGGCAGAGAGCCCAAACAGCTTCATACTTTGTTACTCAATTATCTTTATCTTTATAAGGGTACAGAAAGCATAATTTAATAAAGATAGATAATAAAAAGAGGAGAGGGCCAGAATCGACCCATTTACGCTGCCAAGGCAAACCCAACTCTCATATTACCATAATCAAAGACCGTGTGGCACTTGCCCATGAAAATGTCTCCCAGGATCCTGCATTACAATGAAGACCAATTTTAACAACAGGACATAAATAGAGAGATTCAAATTCTTGGAAAAGTTAACAAGATGTGAAAAGTATACCAGAGAGGTCCACGAGGAGGGGGAATATCTATAGCAGTAAAGCCACTAATGCACTGAGCAGAAGGACCCTCACCCACTTTGAGAATGTACTGATCATAACAAACCACAAAGAATGCCATGAGACAAATAGTAAAATTTCCAAGATAATATACATGTTGTTTGAGCTATTGCTAATTATCCAACCACTGACTAATCATTACAAGCAAAGTACTTGATTGCCAAGTCAAGGAATACTTATCACAGATACTCAAACGTAGCATGTTGCATCACCCCCGTAATTTAATTTAGTACACGAGAGAAACATAACGAAGCCAGCAGAGGAGGGAAAGTAACATGTAGATAAAATTATTGATACGCGACCCACATGTAATTCCCATTCAATCATCCCCTCTCATCCTCAAAGTCTTCCCCCATCATGTTGAATCAATGCATTCGTAGCATGGTAATTTGATTTTTAGGTCAAGAAAACTACTTATAATAGCAAGCAGATGAGGGCAAATAAAATCCCCCTATTACAAACTGTAGAAAATCATTGCGCAAGAAGAGAATTATCTAAGTTCGAACAGATTATAACAAATTAATAAAATTTTGGTAACCTAGCAACTGTATGGTATCAATTAAATAGCCAAAACTAATCAACTTCATATTAGTATGACTGTCAGTTTAGAGCCCATCAAATGCCTAAAGGCAGTAATGGGCTATGCAATCTTCCACCAACCAAATTATGCAGCATTTTTACTAAAAATAACTCACAACATATACTTGATAATTTTTACAAAAGCAAAACCTTGGTATTTAGGATAGACTACGTGATGCTTGAAGACAAATTATGCCTCTATCAACATCATGAGTTCTATTTTAACAGCCTTAGGCTCATGGCTCTGCTTAATACTTCTAATAGGGAAAATTGGTCAACCAGGCACACAAATTGACAAGCTAAGTCCAAAAACTAGCAGGCCATACATGAAATTTTAAGAAAATTGCCGGAAAAATATAACTAACAACCTTGGAAAAGGTAAAAAAAAGAAAATGAGACTAACCTAAACAATGACCTCACTCATGTACAAATATAGTACAGAATTGCAAAAACAATATAATCTGTGAGTTGGTCCACACAGCCATATTTAATGCATAAGAATGAAGGAGTTCAATGCCAATGAAAAAGATGACCAGGCTTGCATGGATAAGAGAGAGAGAACAATGTACAGAACCAGGAAAGACAAACCTATTGTAAAAGTTCTTCATTGCAAAAATGAGATTGAACATCACTGCATCCCCTATCAAAGTATAAATCACTCCAAATCTGACAAACCATCGGAATTCCCGAATATAGACTTTAGTTTCCACACCAATCAAAACCAGCATAGAGCACCAAGCCAAAGCCTCAATAATCAGGGAAACGATCTGCCATAAAATGAAAAAAATGTGAAACGCTTGATATGGAAGTCATATAGTCTTACTAAAATAGGAGACTATGTATTTTATGTTGTATACTGATATTAATATATTCCTCAGGAACTTCTGAACTAATCATCATATTGGAGGGGCAAAAAAAAATGATGTAGAGAAGAAATAATCACACATATTGAATGATACAACTTTGCTTCAGAAACAATTCGCAGATAGCTTCCTAACTATAAAACCAACCAAAGGACATACACCAAAGTGATGAGAAAAAGCAAGACTAAATAGTGGTTCATGGTGCCTTTTAGAAGTATAATAATTACTTTTATCAAAAGTAATTCAAACTTTTTGCGTTTTATGCAATCTCAACCAAAGACACACAGATATATGCAACTCTCTTCACAAACAAATTGACACAGCTAAAAATCAAGTTTGATTTTCATATTCATCTTCAACATATGCAAAGTAGGAAAGGTCCATGCAATATCAATAAAGCAATTTCAAAAACTACAAGCTATTAAATATCAGAAAGTGTAAAACCCACCTCAAATGGAGCAAGACCACTCTGTCCATCCAAATCCAGAACTGATATACCCATAATCAATCTAAACAAAGGCTCAGCAAGCTCTACCTAAATGGTCTTATTTTCTATCCCTCTCTTCGCCTCTGTACCGCACTACAAGAAAAAAACAAATATTTGACTGTTTTTAGCCGTCAAATATGATAATACTTGACGGTTTTTACGTGTCATATATGTCACCGTCAAATATGATAATAGTTGACCGTTGGTCAAACAGTCAAATATTCACTATGTCATTATTTGACTCTTACAAAACAGTCAAGTTTGTATATTCTTGGATTCAAATTTTAGGCCTTATTAGACGGTTTATTGAAGAAATATTTGACATTAACCGTCAAATATGACAAAGTAACGGTCCAAATTTTTAAATTTTGTTTATAATATTTGACAGTAACAGTCAAATATTATAAATTCACGATCGAATTTTTGAAAATTTGACTGCTTTAAACCGTCAAGTATTATTACCTGACCGTCAAATATGTGAGGCGAAATATATAATATTTGACTCCTTTTGACAGTCAAGTATTAATACTTTAATACTTGACCGCTTCAGCACTGTCAAGTATGACTATGAGAAAAACGAATTCTCTATATTTGATTGCTTTTGACCGTTAAGTATTATTACTTTAATACTTGACTCTTCCGGTATTGTCAAGTATGATAAATATTTCGGCTCATATTTGACTCTTTACGAAACAAATTTTTGATTGCCTTTGAGCGTCAAATATGTCCTTTTGACAGCCATTTGACTACTTTTGACAGTTAAGTATTAATACTTTAATACTTGACCGTTTCAGTACTGTCAAGTATGAAACGAATTTTTCATATTTGATTGCTTTTGACCGTCAAATATGTGAGCAGATACTTGACTTTTTTGATACTGTCAAGTATGACAAATATTTTGGCTTGACTCTTTACGAAACATATTTGATTGCTTTTGACCGTCAAATATGTGAGCTATTTACTTGACCGTTTCAATACTGCCAAGTATGAAAACCTAATTTTTCCATATTTGATTCCTTATAACCGTCAAGTATGTCAGTATTATTATTTGACTCTTCCTGAACCGACAATATTTTGGCTCATATTTGACTCTTCTCATATTTAACTGTTGTCAGTTTGGTTCATATATGACTGATTGTGTCGAATATTATCCCAATTTTTAGCTCATATTTGACTGTTTATTAATAGGTAACCATCAAATATGACATATTCCGCCCATATTTGACGTTTTGTTATTTTAGAAAATGGCATAATCATTTGAACCTGAACCATCAAGTATGTATATATATATTTTATAAATGTTTTTCAAAAAAATTATAGTCTTTCTACATAATACAAATAGAATTGATTGATACATTAATTGAATAATAGGAGAACAAGAACCAAAACTTGTCAGAACAGTAATCTTTCATCCTGACTGGCATTAAAATTATCAAGACCTATATATTATAAATTTTAGATGTATATAATATATATATATATATATATATATATATTCAATTTTTGGAAAAGAAAATTCTGACTTAGATTTTCAAGCATACTCAAACATATATACAAGTTAAATGTGATTTCAGGGAAAGACAAAGCGAGGAAGTGCCTAAAGCCTGATTGATATTCACTGTTATCTCCACCCTCCTTTTTCCTGCCATGAAATTTAGGCGATTTTGTATGGAAGCCACGAAGCCAGCGAAAATGGAAAGAAATAATTTCTCAAAGACACATGCTATGGTATAAGCATACCTCGCCAGTATTAACAGTAATGATATGTGGTGTAAAATTAGCCCCAACAGAGCATGCAACCCATTCACCTACAATAAGCAAATCTGAAAAGATCATAAACCATAAGTGGGAGTTCCCATTATGCAACAAACTTTTAAAACCATGTAAATAGACCACAAAGCAAAACTCATAATTTCACGCACAATTTGAAATGTCAGCCAAGCATAAAAGACCTTATCGATTTGTCAGCTACTACATTAATTGAATAATAGGAGAACAAGAACTAAAACTTGTTAGAACAGTAATCTTTCATCCTTACTGGCATTAAAATTATCAAGACCTATAAACGTCTGGACTCTTGTATCTCAATGCTTGTCATAATAGAAATGTCACTTGAAATAATATTTTCTGTTCTGCTAAGTGTATATTAGGGTAATTACTATTGCAAAAAGGTGATAAAAGTGGAAAAAGAAAAAGGAAAAAAACAAAAATATCTGTATTAACCCTGCCTTCTGTCTAAACTAGAAAGAGGAGCAAGTTGATAATCATAGACATTACAAATATTACTTAATAATGTGCTAAGCATTCATGCAATAGGACTAATGCTAAATCAATACCCAAACAACACTATAATAGGCTGAGCTTATGGGAACACCCTTAAAATTTGTCAGACATCTGGAATTTATTGACACCCAGCATATTATGTCCGTTCTCAGGCTTTCATATGGTTGAGAGTTACACAACAAAGATCATAGACATTTTGGCATCAAAGACAGTGGCATGCCCAACATGTAACCGAAAAATAGAACCATAAATAAAGACACCACTCATATAATGTTTTAAAATCAATTGCTTCCTCATGTTCTCATGGCAACTTAAGTGGGGACAGAAATTAAATAAATAACAGGAATAAGAGTGCTCTTGTGACAAAGGTGGTAAAACGATCTGCTTGCATGGAAATAAACAGCAAAGAAGCCTTAAATAGAAGAGGGAATCCTGTAAATTACTACAGTAAAAGAAATGACAGTCCCAAACTATAATCAACTACTACAGAATAATAAAGTATTTATGATGACCTATTAAATTTCGGTAGCTGCTTGTTTGCACAGATGGCTACTGTGCATCTAAAAGAAGGTTTGCCAATGACACATGGCAAGATACAAACTTTACCACTAGTGGCAGAAAGAAGCTAGTGAAATGACGAGCTACACAACTAGTTGGTAATGATGTCTATCTCTATTCTCATGTTTTCGCTTGAGCTTCAGAAAAACAAAACGCCTACACCGCATAGCCCAAATGGCCCCAACCCGATAAAAAAGATGGAAAATATAATAAGTCAAAACCGCAACCCACTAACTCCCTTGTATTCATCCACCAGCTTGGTAGAGAAAATGGCACCACGTAAGACGCAATCTCAAAACCCTAAAAGTCTCCAGTTTTGCGATAATAAAACACCAAATCAGAACCAAATAAAAATTTCCACACAAGAGTGAAGAAAACTAAAACTTGAGCTCTATTCACTTAGGTTGTTAGCTAAGCTAAAAGTAAACAGGTGTCCTGTCCAAATCTGTCCAGCATAAGTTGGCAGAGTTTATCAACATAAATTGGCATTACAAATTTATATATATATTTCTCTCAACATAAATAAACAACATACCATATAAACAAGAGATCTAGCCAAAAGCCCCTTCGATGTCTGGTCTACACAAGCAAATCCACACCAACACCCAAAAACAAAAGAATCAATATATATACATATATACACAAAATAAATTAAAATAACAGAATCAAAAAAAGAACATAAACAAGAAATTAACCCACCAATTTACAATCCCCAAAAAATAAGTTAGCAACTGTACACCACATATATCAACAAAATCAATCAACATAACTTCTTCAATCTGCAAGGATGCAACATTAGAAATACACTTGTTAGAAAGAATTGACAAATATGAAAACCTTATGTATAAGTTAAATTATTTCTTGTATTCAACCTTATGTTCAAGCTTTTTCCTGGGCATGCTTTAATAATATAAGTTGGGTAACATGCTTTGCCCACTCAGATCTGATATCATTAATCTCTTCATCATTATATTTTTCTTTCTTGTTGAACTGCAACATAATCAAGCATAATTACTTCTCTAACAATATCCAAACTTGATAAACAAGTAAAATTGACACCAACTCACCTTCTCACATAGGATCCTAGGGTCTAACATGATTTCTTTCATATATCTTAGAATGTAATACCCACATTAAAAGTTTCCCACCTGTCTTGGGCCCTATATATCCGTAAATAAATTGTTATTGACATAATAATTGTGTTTACACATTGTTAAAATGTTATACGAGTACCAAAACCATTAAAATTATACCTTCACTGAAATCCAGTAAACTTTCTTCTTCTTTTTATTTCCAACAAATTCTTGGTAAGACGCAAACCCCCTACCAGCACATATAATTAACATTAATTACTCATAAACTTCCAAAACACCAACAGTTTTATGTTAAGAATGACATGAAAATACCGGGTTATAACTTCTTCAACGTCTTCACCAATAGCTCCCCTCATTGAATCAAGAAAATATATTTTGAAGGCTTTCATGTCAAACACCATCACAGTCCAATGGTAGCTGCTAACAAATTATAATAAGTGAATTTTAGTGCAAAATACTAGAAAAAAGAAATCAAACTATATAAATAAAATTAACACATGTTAATAATGAAAATATACCCTGGATTGTAAGGAAGAAAATCAAACTTCCTATCTTTGAAACTTTTTAGCTTCTTCGCAATTGATTCAGACATGTCAGCACGCAAATTAGCATCTTGAAGCTTGTTTGGTAGGATTGTTGAGGGGTTGATAAAGCCAAACTGTTGTGTGGCTGATCCTCCTTCTAATGTCCCATATAGATAACTACAATAACAAATACAATCAATGAACTTTTGCCATTCACTTACCACAAAAGAGCAAATCAATTAATTAAATAAATGAACTTTCAAAGTGCAACCAAAAATTGATCTCAAAATTTAGTAAATGTTGTTCATGATAGTAAAGTATCGACATTAAAAAATAGCATCTATAACATTTCTTCCATCTTGACTTTAGCAGGGATGCCTTTTCTAGATTTAGAGCTGTTAGACGTTTTCTTCCATCTTGACAATCCACAAGTAGGACAAGAGCCAAAGGATGCATATTCTTTTCTATATAAAATGCAATCATTAGGACATGCATGTATTTTTTCATATGACAATCCTAATGAAACCATTGTTTTCTTCGCTTCGTACATGGATGAAGGCGTTTCATTGTGCGGTGGCAACATTTCTGAAATTACTTTAAGTAATTCTGAAAAACTATTATCCGACCATCCAAATGTCCCTTTAAGATTATAAAGTTTCATGAGTGCAGATAATTTTGTGTGAGTTGTGCATCCTGGGTATAAAGGCTTCTCAGCATCTTCAAGTAAAATTTTCAAAGATTTCGGATCATTGTCACAGTATTTGAATGCCTCATTGACCATATCTATACCATCATTTATAGGAAAAGAGCATTCATCAAATGATGAGTTGATGAAGTTACTAGGTTCCCTAATTGGATTTGCTTCCCCATGCCAAATCCAAGTTTTGTAATTTGTGTCAAACCCGTTGGAGAATAAATGATGATGTACTTCATTTTTAGTATGAAAGTCCAAGCAACGACAAGCATTGCATGGGCACCTCATGAAGTTTAGGTTGATTGTGTGGGCAGAGGCAAAATCTAAGAAATTCCTAACCCCAATGTCATACTCAGTAGACAACCTATCCTTCCACATCCAAGATTTGTCCATTCCTTGTATTGGTGAAACACCTGTTGAAGCAATTAAGCTTAAGAGTGTTTCTAGGGATAAAAATATATAATTGGTAAAGACAAATCAGGTTTTATTTTTAAGTCTTTGTCATTGTTTTGCTAGATACTTAAGTTTTCTAATTTGTATTTTCTTATTTGTATATTTTTCTTGGTTAAAAGGCAACATATGTATTATTAATACATAGACACTAGTTTAATGTTGTGGCAATGGAGAAATGATTTGTGTTATGAATGGGGTGAATTTACAAGATTAAATGGGTGAAATAATATCCACAAGAATCTAAAACAAATGCCTAAACATTCAATAAATATAAAAAGGCACGTATAATTGGACATAAAGATAATTAATAATAATATTATGATCATTGTAAGCATGTATATATCTATATACATGTCATCTACAGTGCTTTACAATATTACTCCATGCATGAGACATAACATTAATCCAAACAGATAATCTCAAAGCTCAAACAAACATTCATGGTCCAGAAAATATGTGGTAATATGCAGCTTTATTGACACTTCAAATTTCATATATGATTTATCATTATAAGCAATAACTTTGATAAGAAAAATACCTGGTCGCGCTATTTGACTAATGTTAATCCTCTAGTTGTTGAAGCTGATATTGAAACTTAAACTGAAAAAGCTTTGAAGTTGGCGTTGATAATTTTTTGTGAAACAAGAAATAGTTCTACATTACTCCTAAAAGGCAAATATCTTAATTTTAAGACAGTTTAAAAGTTACATATATTGATGCAGAGGATTAGTACAACAAACTCAGCAACAAGTAAATGGAATGCAGTCTCAAGTGCAATCACCCAATGATAGGAATACTGTGCAACAAACTCAGCAACAAGTACATGGAATGCAGTCGCAACTGCATTCTCCGAATGACAGGAATACTGTGCAACAAACTCAGCAACAAGTACATGGAACACAGTCACAACTTCAGTCAACAAATGACAGAAATACTGCACAACAAACTCAGCAAGTACATGGAATGCAGTCACAACTGCTTTCACCGAATGACAGGAATACTGTCCCACAAACTCAGCGACAAGTACATGGAATGTAGTCATAAAATGATAGGAGTACTGTGCAACAAACTCAGCAACAAGTACATGGACTACAGTAAATATTGATTTGGACAACTGCCTGAGCTGATTATATAACTACTAATCTTTATTTAATCAATTAAGAGTATCGTTTCATCTCTTCAAGAAGAGAGATTTGGTTGTTTTGATTAATTTTACTTATTGAAACTTCGAACAATTAACTCAATTCTCCAGCCTTATTGAGGAAATATATATACAGCAAATAGCCATTGTTTCTTTCCTTCTTCATATTATAATACTTCTTCAACACATACACAGAACCAAGAATAATTTAAAACAAAAGGTGAAATGGACAAGTAAAGCAAGAGCATGGAGGAATTTCTTGTGCATTGTATGAATTAGATGAGTGTGATATGTAAGTGAAAGATTTCCAGTCACAAACCACCATAAAAAAGTGAGGGGAAAAATAAATTAAACATTCCAGTAAACAATCCCTTCCAAAACTATTAAACTTTAAAAAACTATTGACCACATGAACTTTCACCCAATACCTTTTATCAACCACAGCAGGTATAAACACATAGAGAATTTACACAACAATACACAATCAAAACCATCAGTCATAAATAATCTTTAGTTACCTGGTTTGTTACAGCCTTTGCCATCCGGCGGAACTCTTTTCTCCTTATAGATATGTGAAGCAAAGCAGCAGGTTTACTGTGTTTCTTAGACTTAATAGTTGCAAGCACTACAAATTGATCTTTCCCAGGTTGAATTGTAACTGTTTTCTTGTTTGCCAACCCTAATACAATCCAAAAGCCAGCCATTAGACATCAAGATGACTCATCCGAGAATCACAATTGAGTACTTCAAAACTAATCATGTGACAATCACTGAATGAATTGAAATTTTTTCAAAGTTATGACACGGAATCATCTGTTAATCATTTGATATGCTCAGAAGCCAATGGTCCAAAACTACGTATTTGATAGACAAGAAACAAAAGAGAAGTACATGTTAATTGCACACAGCAAATACAGACATTTGGAAGGTATAATGCAATTTCTTTCAATCCCCAAAAACAAAACAAAACAAAAATAAATCATAATACATGCTACGATCTTGCGCATAAGTCTCAAAAATAGTAGAAAGAATCATCTTAGCATATATTCATTTCTCCCTATTTTTGACCTATCACTACAGGAAAAATAACTTTTTGCGACGAAATATTTCGTCGCAAAAAGTCAAAATTTCGTCGCTATAAGTTTTTGCGACGAAAATAAATTCATCGCGTTCCAGTCGCAAAATGTGAGTCGCAATAGGTTTTTCTGCGGCGAATCTTTAATTTCTCGCAAAAAGACTTTTTGCGAGGAAATTTTGGTAGCAAAAAGTGGTATTTTGCGATAAATATTTTGTCGCAAATAGGATTACGTCATGTTAACCTTTTGCGACAATATAAAATTCCTCGCAAAAGCACATATTTTGCGACAAATTTGAATTTTGTCGCAAAAAATTTTATACCAAAATCATATTTAAAACAAATTATTTTCATTGTAAATATCTTTTGCGACGATTTTTTGTCACTAAATCCGATCTTTAGCGACAAAAAATTCGTCGCGAAAGACCTAATTTTTTATCATAATTGATTTTTTTAAGAATTCATAAAATTTATTTTAATTTGTTATAAATTCGAAAATAAAACAGCAAAATTATGTCATTATGCAACAGAATTCTTTGTAAGAATAATTTTATTAAATAATAACAAATTACAAAAATTTAATACAACTGGGAACTTTGGTTGTACATGGAAAAATAAAAAAAATAAAAAAACAAGATAACACAACAAATACAAAACTTCATCCTCCACTAAATTTTTTGTTTCTTGAATTTATATCAATCTTCAAGTCTTCAAATGTACCCCACCTTCAATTATACCTATTAAAAACAAAAAAGAAGTAAAATATTAATTAGTAATAATATAGGATATGAGAGATAAGTGTATACAAAAAAAAATGTTAAAGAAATAAAGAACTTAAGATTTTTAATTGCATTCCCTCTTCCAAAATACCTATTAAACAAAAAAAGCAAAATATTAATTGACAATTAAAAAATAAAAATTATATGAATCTTGTAAGTAAATATATTACAACATAAAAGAAAAAATGAGTAAAAATATTTACCTTGATAATAGTGTTAGGGAAAGAAGAGAAGTAGGTAAAAATGAAAATGAAGAGGAAATTAGAATAGATGGAAGAAAATGAAGTAAACCAAAGAATTAGGTAGTGTATATATAATAAAGGCATTGATTTTTTGCGATGAAATTTGGACATTTTGCGACGAAAAATTTGTCATAAAAGAATTTAAAAAATATGAAATAAATAGGAGCGGGTAAAAGTCCGCCTAAAATTTTCTTTTTGCGACAAAATTTTGGTCTTTAGCGACAAAGTTTTTGTCGCTAAAGGTGTAAAAATTTCAAATTTAATAGGCGGGAAAAAGTCCGCCTAAAATTTAGTTTTTGCGACGAATTTGGATTTAAATTTTCCTCGCAAAAGACCCCATTTTGCGAGGAATTTTAAAGTGGTCGCTAAAAGTCTAAAATGCCAATCTTTAGCGACAAAATTCTAATCTTTTGCGACAAAAATTTTGTCGCAAAAAGTCTTAAAAAAATATTAAAATTAAAATCTAAATATAAAATTAAAAATATTTAAATAAACCATACTTAGACTTGGATAATTATAAGTTTATTTATTAATTAAATTTTCATCCATAATTAAATTTATATAATATTGGAGTGGTATTAAATAATTTGATGACAAATTAATAAATAATATAACAACCATATACAATAGAAATATAAAACATTAGATGGTATTTAATTATTTTTTATTGAGTATTAAAATGTTAATAAAATAGGTACAACAACTCAAGAATTATTTAACAAATGTAAACAATAGTTAGACATTTATACATATGTCATAGTTGTTATATGAAGAATTATAAAAATAAATTTCTTTAATGATCAATAAATAATTAATTATTGATATTATAATCATATATGTAACAAAAAGATTCTATTCATGTTAGCTATAATTTATTTTAATTATCTATTTCTTTTAAAAACACTAAAAATATGTTTTACAAATTTAAAAAATTAATTTGTGATGGAGATAATTTAATTATTAATATATAAACGTATGTCATAATTGTCATATGTATTAAAGTGTTAACATAATACTTAAACATCTATACATATGACATAATTGTCGTGTGCGAGTTATTGAAAATAAGTTTTTAATACTTTAATAAATAAATGATCAAATATTCATATTATAATTATTATGAAACAAATGCATTTACTTTTAGTGAATATTTTTTTATTATTTATTCATTTTACAAATGCTAACAATTAATATTTAAAATATCTTGACAAATGCAAACCATAAGTTTGTAATAGTTGTAATTTAATAGTTAGATATCTATATATGTCATATTTGTTGTTATAAGAAATTGAAAATTAGCTTTTCTAATTTGATTAGTAAATGATTACTTATTCATATTATAATTATATAAAAATGTAACAAAATTGCATTTATTTTCAAGTATAAAATGCCTTTAAATTAATTATCCATTTTTTTATAAAAATAACAATTATTAAAAATATTTTTTACAATTATAAAAAATATTTTTTTTATATAAGTAATTTAATTATTAGACATATATACATATACATATGTTACAAGTATCATATGTATTACGAATTGAAAATTAGTTTTTGTCATTTAACAGTAAATGATTAATTATTCATATAGTAATCAATATATAACAAATGTATTTATTTTTTGTT
>SNVD02009599.1:0-40014 GCA_013180625.2 Boswellia sacra | reverse complement strand
TTACACAACAACTGAGAAAGAACTACTTGCAGTAGTATTTGCATTGGACAAATTTCGATCTTATTTAATTGGCTCTCCAACAATTGTTTACACTGACCATGCATCTGTGAGATATTTAATGACTAAACAGGATGCAAAACCTAGATTGATACGGTGGATCTTATTGCTCCAAGAATTCAACATCACAATAAAGGATAAGAAAGGAGCCGAAAATGTCGTTGCTGATCATCTTTCAAGACTAACGACAGAGACATTAATTGAAACTTCACCTATCAATGATTCTTTTCCTGATGAATTTTTATTTTCTGTTGCTACTGTACCTTGGTTTGCTAACTTTGTAAATTTTCTTGCGACAGGGAAAATGCCACCTCATTGGAATGCTCAAGACAAAAGAAAATTTTTAACCGAGGTGAAAAATTTTACTGGGATGACCCATATCTGTTCAAATATTGTCCAGACCAAATAATGAGAAGATGCATATCCGACAATGAGGTAAGTAGTGTCATTAACTTTTGTCATTCTGAAGCATGTGGAGGACATTTTTCATCTAAAAAAACAGCTGCTAAAATCTTGCAATGTGGATTTTATTGGCCCACCTTATTTAAAGATACACATGCATTTTGCAAAACATGTGAAAATTGTCAAAAATTAGGATCCATTTCAAAAAGAAACATGATGCCTTTAAATCCCATTCTTGTTGTTGAAATCTTTGATTGTTGGGGTATTGATTTTATGGGACCCTTTCCAGCGTCATTTGGTTTTGTGTATATCTTGTTGCAGTGGCCTATGTTTCAAAAGGGTCGATGCATTCCATGTCCAAACAATGATCACAAAACAGTTGTCAAATTCTTGAAGTAGAATATTCTGAGTATATTGGAATTCCTCGAGCCATTATTAGTGAGGTGGTACACTTTTTTGTAATAACCATTTGAAACTTAATGAAGAAGTATGGATAACCATAAATTTCTAACACCTTAATCATCCCACAAACAATTGGGAACCAAGTTTGTTAGCTAATGGGAGTATTTAAAACGATCTAGAAAAAACTGTTAACCCAAATCATAAAGATTGGTCTTTAAGACTTAATGATGCACTTTGGGCTTACTGAACTGCTTTCAAAACATCATTAGGAATGTCTCCTTATAGATTAGTTTATGGAAAACCTTGTCACTTGCCTGTGGAAATTGATCATAAAGCTTATTGGGCCATTAAAACATTCAACACAAATTTGAATGATGCTTGCAAGTTACGTAAACTCCAACTGAGTGAACTTGAAGAAATCAGGAATGAGGCTTATGAAAATTCTAAATTCTACAAAGAAAAAATGAAGGTTTTTCATGACAAATCCATTGTTAGAAAATCTTTTGAACCTTCACAAAAAGTTCTTTTGTATGATTCAAGATTGTATTTGTTTCCTGGTAAACTTCGGTCTCGTTGGACTGGGCCTTTTATTGTTAAAAATGTTTTCCCTCATTGAGCAGTTGAAATTGAGAACCCAAAGAATGGTAATGTGTTTAAAGTTAATGGACAACGGTTAAAACCATTCTTTGAAAATTTTGCCCAAAACGAAGAGTCCATTGCTTTAATCGATCCTTTTTAAGGATTGATTTTTTCCGATCAAGTGGCGGATACGGTACTCCGTGACATTTAAAGTCGGTTTTTCAGTTCCCTAAAAACTGTTGCTCACCTTGCATCCATTTTCTTTTCTCTCATTTTCTTCACATGGATACCATTCTCTCAAAATTGCACAAACATTTTCCCTCTCTTCCTCAAAATGATTTGTTTAAAATTTATAAAGCTCGTGTAAAAAGACTAAGGTTGTTGATGCGTAAGGGTATTCCTGTTGATTTAAGATGGTTAATTGAAGCCAATGTTAGATTCTCTTGTGAGTTTTTAGATAATCTTGTTTCCCATATGCCAGGTTTGGGAAAAAGCTCTTATGCCAAAAAGCGAAGAGCGAAAAGATTACAAGTTTGTCCCCGATGTGCAAGATGGACTTGTAACCAGCGTTGCCGCTCCTTGGGATATTTGTCTAACAATCGAGAGGATAAACTACAGTTCATCAAGAATGGACTGAGTAAGGAGTCTTTGGATGATATCCGAACTACTCTTGAGACGCATTCTTGTGGACTTGTGCAGCGTGAAATTTTTAATTTGTGGACACAATTCCGAGATGAGCAGGAACGCTATAGTCTTGGGAATCTGACTCAAAACGACCCTGTTTGCCAGTTTATAAGAAAACTGGATGGGAAGCATATCCCCAACTCATATAAGGTGTTTAAGCCGTTTCTGGACGTAAAACCAGAGGAAGATGTGAGCCACAGTCACAACTACCTGTACATATGCATGCGTGCCATCATTTTTGAATTTAAATACCTCATTGCTGTCATTTTTGAATTTGTATCTTTTGTTTGACTTATGGTGTCTTATTTCAGCATCTTTTGACCTTTTTTTTGCATTATTGTCAACTTTTTCAACAAACAATCGAGCTACCTAGATAGATATCATCATTAAAATACCTTTTTGCACTCCATAAATACCACATGTCTTGGTCTCTTCTTCACACATAGTTAGAGAGTCACATAGACATGGAGGGAACTTCAAAACTTCGAATCCAAAGGATATGTGTATTCAATGGATCTCGACCAGGTAAAAGTGAAGAGTTCGTAGAAAGTACGATTATCCTGTAGACTACTGGCTGAAATAAAGATTCATGTGGTTTATGGGGGAGGTAGCCTCGGTTAATGGGTTGCGTATCAACAGCTGCACATGTAGGAGGTAGTCAAGTGTTAGGAGTTATTCCTAAAGCTTTGGCTGTAGACAGCATTGTTGGAAAATCGGTTGGGAAGGAGTTACAGGTCTCCTCTATGCATGAACGCATGGCACATATGCTCATCAATTCATATGCCTTTATTGCTTACCAGTGCCTTTGGCACTCTGAAGAATTTTTCAAATTGCCCTCTTGGGCCTCTAACTGAATCTCATCAAAACCATAGGTTTTGTTTGAATGTCAAAAATTTCTTTGATCCTTTAATAAGTGTTGTTGATGCAGCTGTAAAACAAAATTTTATCCCACATTGGGCGAGAAAGATCCTTGTTTCTGCCACTTCTGCTGGTGAGTTACTTGACAAATTACAAGAGTTGAGTATGAACCTGACCCAGCTAGTACTCAAATTAATTGGGCAGGAGGGCAAAACAAAAAGTGCAAATTGGATCTGAATCTCCGTTTGTATTTTTTTTCTTGTCCTTTATTTTATTTTATTTTATTTTTAGCATGTTATTTTATGAGTCTTTCAGGTCATCTCTCGTGAATAACATAAGCTTCAGGTAATGTCTCCTATACTTTATCTCTCTACATTTAAACATTGAGGACAATGTTTCATTTGGTTGGGGGGGAAGGATAGTAGACATAAGTGTGTCTTGAAATTTTACTTTTTCTTGCAAAAAAAAAAAAAAAGAAAGCGAGTTAGTAATTAGATTCAGAGTGCGGTGTAAGGAGTTCAAATCCTCTTGATACGCATTCTGGGTCAGGAATGGCAGAGTAGGGAGGACCAGTTTGAACTCTTGAAACCCATTCTAACCAATTTGTCATTTTATTCTTGCATTTTTGAAGACTAATTTGATATTATTTAGTCTTGATTTTTGAATTTTATAACAAGGAGGTCTTATTCATTTCACTTTGAATTATTCAAATCTATGAACTCTCACAACCTTATCATTTAATAAATTGTGTGCTTATGTACTCATTAAGCAAGTATTCATGAACCTTTCTTCATACACACACACATACCTTGATGTATGATTGTGGGTGGCGAAATGAAATATTGCAATATTTGAGTTCTTTTGTTTTGTTTAGGATAACAACAAAAGGAAGGGGAAAGTTAAAAAAAAAATAAAAAATAAAAAAATGAAGGAAAAAAGAAAAAAGAGAGAAAGCAATGGTGGATAAGTTTGGTCTCGTAACCTCCTTAATTCGAGCAATTAAGCCCGAGGGGTGCCTCAACACCTAATACCCTAAGACCAACTGGTTTGGGAGCTATTGGCCCAAAGCTCGCTACATGGATTAAGGAGAAAGCTTAATGGGATTGAACCTTGCACTATCCACAAGTTTCTAAGCAAAAATAAAGCATCGGCAACCCGAGTCGTTAAGCTCGTAAGGGGTGTCTTAACACCTAATGCCCTAAGGCCAACTGGTCTGGGAGTCATTAGCCTAAGGCTCGCTACATGGGTTAAAGATGCATTCTTTCAAAAAAAAAAAAAAAGAAAAAAAAAAAAAAAAAAGAAAAAAAAGAAAAAATGTATAAAATGAATGAATATCCCCTACCTAAGGTTGTTAGCCTTAACAAATACTAGAACCGATATGGCTTTTTCTAATAAGCCCCATAGTCATGTGTCAACTGAGCCAAAAGAAGGTTTGTGGATATCTTGACTGAAGGGTACATGAGTGATATAAAAAAAAAATCAGTTGAGAGTTTATTTATCTGGATAAAATCAAGGAGAGTGCAATAATGACCACCTTGGATGTAAAATTCTATAAATCACTTCTAAATAATAACGCTTTAATTGCTAGGGACTAGCAATAAGCTAGTTGGGGGGTGTGATGAACACTTAAATATGCATGTTTAATAAGAGTTTAGTTCATCATATTGCATTAATAGTGTCATTAAATTCCTCAACTTAAGCATATTTGTAGCATTTGCATCTTTGGAATTAATTTCTCTTAATTTTGGTTTTGTTACAGGTTCGGTAAAATGGGCATAACTCTCTATTTATAGATCAGAATGGTGCAATTCTTAATGTTTTGGAAAGCTGATTTAATTGTATACAAGATTGCATTTCACAAGAATCATCAAATTCGGGCTCTTAGTGGACCAAAATTGGGCTTGAAGTGAACCCATCTACAGTCTCGGCCCAGTCTGACCAGGCCTCAGTATTTGGACCGTATCTCTCAAAATACGTATCCAAATTGTGCAAATCAATATGTTCTAGAAAGCTGAGAGAAATATCTACAACTTTCATGAAGACATGTGATTAAAATTCACAACGTTTCGATGTCAAAATTGATGGTCAAAGTCGGTGCCTAATGATCCCAATTGTCAAAGATATTTACAACTAATATTTGACAATTATGCCCTTGTAATTTGACAAGTTTGCCCCTGGATGTATCTATAAATAGAGGTGCCTTGTGACCCATTAGGGCATCTTGGCCTTGGCTGGAACATTTTGGCTTTGGCTAGGATCTTGTATTGTGTTTTGTGTGTTTATGTTATTAATGAATTTCCTTTTTCTTACATTTTATTTTCTTTCTATTATAATGTTCTTCTAATTTCTCTTTTGCTAAGGTGAAAGGGTGAAACCCTTGATATGAGAATAAGGATTCTCTAACCCTTAATATGTGCTTAATAATCTTAATCTTATAATGTTTATTCAATATGATTTATATTTAATTTCTTAATCAATCTTGACACCACTCGTAAAGTGGAGGTCTTGATCCATTGTCGACAATCCTTGGCACATCAAATGCTTGGATCCTTTCTAGATGATGTATGGTTCTTCCTTACCGACACGAATCTAGTTAGGAACCTTGATTTGTTGTAGACATATGGTGATTGGCACATTGGATGCTTGAACCCATTTACAAGAAGTGGTATAAATATTGGTAATGAAACAAATATAATTCATATAACTAAAATGGGTTAATTATCCTTATTTGAAATATCAAGGGCGGATCCCCTAACCTTAGCCTTCATTGTTATTGTGTTAATTCCTCTTGTATTTTAATTATTCTATTGTTTATGAACTTTTTATTTATTTACTATGGTAGGTTCTACCACCTTATGAAATTATTCTTTAATTTACTATAGTTGGTTATACCACCTATTTCCATGGATGGTTTTACCTCCTTTTGCCTTTTGTTTTATATTTGAATGGTCGGTAATACCACCTACCATCTTTACATATTTGTTGAGATTATCTTATCATTTCTTTCAATTATTCATATCATATTTGCTTAACTTATAATTTGTAACGCTAAAATCCCCTTCCTCGTGGATCGACCCCGGACTCACCGGGTTTATTACTTCGACACTCCTATACTTGGGAGATAATCCTTTTTCGGATGTGTTACCTAGCATGCTTCTAAGCACCAAAATAAAACCTATACATGCTTATTCTAAGCATAAACTAACCTATACATGTTTAATTCTAAGCAAGAAAAATAAAAGGGAAAATAGGAGGGAGAAGAGAAATCTGCTCTCAAGATGTACCCTTTCTGGCTTTATAGCAATATAAAATGCCTGAAAAGCTTTAGACTAGAAAAGACTTCTCAAATTCTTAAGCGTGTCTTCAAGAGGGGGAATATAAGATATTGCCATTGGCACAGTAGCCAGGCGGCTATTTTCACTTCGAACCTTCCCATTTTGCAATTTTGTAGTGCTATACCTTCTAACCTTCATATGTTCGATCACACATAACTTTTCGAGTTCAACTCTGATTCATGATTCGTAAATTTTTACAAAAACTAGACATCCGTATATTGGTAACGGTATATGACTTATTAATAGATTCCTTTTTGATTAATTTTGTTGGTTTTTTGAAGTCATATGTCAGTCCTCCAGACCCAATTCCTTCTCACCCCTTTCCACTTTAGCTTCCAAGGGCATTTCGATCATTTCCTTCTCTTAACATTCATCTTTATTTTTTCATTAAGCCTAAAAAATCTAGTGTCTACAAATTGCCCCCTACTTTGGTGAGGTTTGTGAGACACAAAGGTTGACAAAGTACTCTCGCCTCGTCTTTCCTTCGTCCATCTTGACATCTTCGCCTTTATCTTCATTCTATTAGACTTTCTTGTCATCTTCTTTCCTCTTTCATTCTTACAAAAATGTGTGCCCATTTGAGGGCTAAGTGTGTCCACTCAAAGGCAAATGTGCCCATTTGACGGCTAACATACCCATTGGAGGGCTAATGCAACCACTCAAGGGCTAATGTGCCCATTTGAGGGTTGACATGCCCATCTAAGGGCTAATGTGCCCACTTAAGGGCTAGAAAACATCCTTATGATGCTATGACAAAACATTTCTCAGTGCACCTACTTCTGAGAGTTTGTAACACTCTTTAGTGCCTCTCTTCTTAGGGCATATGCCTATTCTAAGAGCTGATGTACCTGCTCAAAGATTAGTGTGCCCATTAAAGGGTTGATATGCCTATTCACGGGCTATATGCTCGTTTGAGGCTAATGCGCCCACTCAAGGGCTGATGTGCCCATTCAAAGACTAGTGTGCCCAGTCGAGGGTTGATGTACCCACTCAAGGGTTTGAATGCATCCTTATGATGCATGTAATGCACTTTTCTAGTGTAGACATGTACATCCTTATGATGCATAATATGTACCCTTCTAGTGCAGACAAATGCATCATTCTAATACATGAAGTGCATCCTTACGATGCTAAGATAAAACACTCTTTAGTACACCTACTTCTTAGGGTTTCTAACACTTTTCAATGCACTTGCTTCGTAGGGTTTGTTAGCACTCCTCAATGTGCCTATTCTAAGAGCTTTAAACACTCTTAGGTGTATTTACTTCTTAGAGTTTTTAACACTATTTAGTACGCCTCTTCTTAGGGCCTGTGCCTTAAAACACTCTCATGTGCTCATATTTCTTAGTGTTT
Organism: Boswellia sacra; assembly: GCA_013180625.2. Taxonomy (NCBI): domain Eukaryota; kingdom Viridiplantae; phylum Streptophyta; class Magnoliopsida; order Sapindales; family Burseraceae; genus Boswellia; species Boswellia sacra. Next base: position 32,344 of record SNVD02009599.1, on the reverse strand, counting down.
CCTTCTAATGCATGCCAACTGGGAGAACATCTATCATGCACTACTTTGCGATCTTTAAACCTTCTCATTCTTCATGCCTTTGGCTATTCTTCATTCTTCTTTGATCTCTTAAAACTTTGCACTCATTAGGTTTTATACCCCTCTTTTAAGTATTCTTTTTTTTTTTTATTTCTTCTTGTTGATTGGGGGAAATTCTTCATTTGTTTTGTTCCTAACCTCTTTTGATTTTTGTATTTGTCATGCCTTCCACTGGGGAATTCTCATAATGTTGCTGATTCGTTGACTCGCTAGGGATCTCTATATTTTTCTTGCAAATTTTTGCAAAATTTTAAACATCTCTTGATAATTTTAAAGTAGATTCAAATTTTACCTCATTCAACTTTTTCTTCAACAATATGGTTTATAGTCTCTGGAGGAATTCTTCCATGTGAACCAGTCAAAGATTTCATCGGTCGATATTATTCATCTTTCTTAGTGAGTTGCTAAGCTATTGAGATGGTCAGGTGCTTGTCACTAGTGTATTTTGAAAATTCTATCGATGTCTTAAGGTCGAAATATAGTTTTTTCTTTCTTTTCCCCTTTTTCTTTCTTTCTCTCTCTTCTTTTCTTTTTTCCTTTTCCCTCTTCTCTCTCTCTCTCTCTCTTTTTCTCTTCTTTTTCTTTTCTCTCTTTCTTTCTTCTCTTTCTTTTCTCTCTCTTACCCTTTTCCCCTTCCAACTATCTGCTTATGAATCTTCTTCATTTTTCAAATCCCTTCTTTAAGGTGGCTTTTCATCTTTAAGGTGGATTTTCTTCTTTAAGGTGAACACAAAATTTCTCCTTCAAAATCTCTTCTTTAGGTGGACTTGAAATTACTTCTTCGTGGCGAACTTCCTTCTTCAAAAGAGATACCTTTTCAAAGTGGACGCTTTCTTCATGGTAGATGCCTTTTTCGAGGGAGATTTCTTCTCCAAGGTGGATGCCTTCTTCGAGAAAGACACCCTCTTTAAGGAAGATGTCTTCTTCGAGGGGACATTCTTTCTTCAAAATGGATGTCTTCTTTAAGGGAGATGCTTTCTTTAAGGTGGACATCAAACTTGAACTTCTTCCTTCAGAAAAGTAGTCCTCTTCGATTGTCTTTAACTGTGGTAGTTCTTATTTTTATGGTGATCCTTATCATAATATTGTTCATTTCATATCATACTGCATTCAAGTGATCGTTAAGCCTTGTCGAGATGGAGTTGCCTTTGCATATCGTGCTAGTTAAGAGAATTCTCATCGAGACTGAAGCTGCCTTCACACATCGTGCTTCTTGAAAGAAGTCTCATTGAGACTAAAGCTACGTTCACACATCATGCTTCTTGAGAGAAGTCTCATTGAGATCGAGCTACCTGATCCATGCAGCTTGCACATCATACTGAACTAAGGAGCCTAATCTAGGCGATTTACACATCGCGCTAAACTGAGGAGCCCTATCTAGATAGCTTGCACATTGTGCTAATTGAAAAGCCTTATCTAGGTGGCTTACGTATCGTGCCCAATTGAGGAGCCTCATCTAGGAGGCTTATGCATCATCATGATTTGTGGAGCCTGATCTAGACAGCTTGCCATGATACTAACTGAAGAGCCTCATTTAGGCGGCTTACACATTATGTTGAGTTAAGCAGCCTGATCAAGGTGACTTGTACATCATTGTAGACACTGAATTTTTGAGGTTTGATGAAGGAACGAAGATTAATGTTGAGTAAAGAAGTGACCAAAATGCCCTTGGGGGGCCAAGAAGGAAAGGTGAGAGGGAATTGATAAAACGTCTTAAAAATTGATGTGTGAGTTAAAAAAATCACAAAAACTGATGTAGGAGGAATCTGTTGGTGAGTCATATACCATTACCAAGCTATAGATGGCTAGTTTTTATAGACTTTTACGAATCACAAATCAGAGTAGAGTTCGAGAAGTTATATGCAATGGAATGGGAAAAGCTCTGAAGGGACTCCATTGAAGGATGGCAAAATAGGAAGGGGCGAAGAGATTATGGCTGATCGACTGTCAAACAACTGCCTGGCTATCTAGAAAAGCTGTTCGACCATTTGACAACCACCCAACTATTAGGTGATGTTTGGCCAGCTATCAGACAATCACCTGGCTATTTGAAAATGGCCGCCCGACCATTCATGGTGTATTTTCGAAAAAATTCATTATAAAACTTCACCCCTCCTCTAGTTAAAATTTTGAGGCGTTCTATCGCTCTAAACCCAGAAGAGTAGAATTCTCTCCTCCCTTCCTCTCTCTTTTTTATTTTCTTGCTTAGAATTAAGCATGATTAGGATGTAATTTTATGCTTAGAAGTATTATAGGGTCATTATGAATTGTTCTACCCTTTATTTGTTTTGTAAGTTGGATAAGCGTGTCAAGGTAAGTCCACTATCCCTCCTTTATTAGAAACATGTGTTGGAGTTTAATTTCTTCACAAATGCTTAGAAACGTGCCTAGGACCACATGTTTAGAATCATGCATAGGAGTGCATGATTAGAATCATGTTAGGAGAACTTATTTGCTTTGATGAATGCTAAGAAATAGCATAGAGTAGGTAAGAATTACCATTTTTCTCTTCAACAACTTGTTTGATGTTTGATGCTTGAATTAGGCTAGAATATGCCATGAATGCCATGCTTAGGCTACAAATGCCATAAATTAATATGAATAATGATAGAATAGCAATAGGTAGAATTGTCATGATAAAATTTATCAAATCTAGGCTAGAATGCCATGATATTAGATTATGGCTTTGTATGAATTATAATGTATGAATGTTTGTATTATAGAAGTGTAATGGTGATGCCATGAAGTGGTGGTGGACTTGGATTGATGCTAAGGAACCATCACTAGGAATGAATAACTTGATGCATGTAAGAAGCCTAATAGATGTTAAATAGACTCATATATGATAGTGAGGAATTCATCATCTATTGAAGTTTCAAATGGATATGAATGTATGGAATTTTTCTATTATTTTATTGTTGAAGAATAAAGGATGTAATCCTCTTCCCATTCCCCCATGTTTTAAAGAAATGTAATCTATTCTTTTCCTTCTTTCTGTGGATGTTTATATATTGCCATTGATTGAATAATCCCCCCATATGACTAACTAAGATAAAATGGAATTGTGTGTATAAAATGAATAACACTAAGTACTACGTAACGACGTGAGATGTGATTATTCAGTATTTCCTAATGGAGGCCGAATCTTGATCTAGGTAGGTCGAAAGACTCGTACCTAACTCCTCGAGCTCATATTTGAAGGAAAAGGGTAGTTTAGGTCTTGAAACAATGGTTCAGATTGTCCCCATTCATTCCCAATTGAATAATTGGTGGCGACTCCATTCTCCAAACGTGCCCATAGCTCGTTTGTATTCCCTTAAGTCTCGAAAAAGGCTTTGACACAGTGTGGTGGTTACAAATGCTCTAGCAAGATGAACGCCCCATTCACAATGGCGACTCCCCTTGGGATAAGATAAGTTGATTCTAATGGAAATACTAAATTCTAATAGCTCATGTCAGATTAATGAGTAATTAAATCATAACACTTTTGCACACAATGAGCATGAACTGCTTAAACTAGCCGTGTGGCATCGACATGACAAGTCTTTGGCTCATTTGACCCCTAGACGACTCATATAGGTGTCACCACTTTTGAGCACATGCCATTAAATTGGAAGAAAGAGAGATTGGTCAAAAAGGACCTCTCTCGCTCAAAGAAGCCCAGACCATTAGACTTTTGAGATTCAAGCCCATATAGACAACTCTATAAATTTACAATAGGATGAATATCCAAAATCTGTGTTGAAATACATGTCTATAGATGTAAATTCTTCATGATTAGAATAACATCAACTTAAAAATCACGGAGCCATAAACGAATGCCACATGTCAAGTTAGTCATAAGAATAAAATGGGAACATGTGCCATGAGTAAAGGTTATCATGATGTTTAGAAAACCATTTATGATAATCATGAAGAATCTAACATCAACATGAATGTTAGAATTACGAGGGAGAATCTCGCATTCCCACATCCCATGATGTTGACTTGGGAATGAGGCCATAAATCCTAGGAAAAGAGACTCGACCTTATGTACGTGGCAGAAATAAGGTTGTAAGGTTGAAAGTGTATCTATGCCTTTGCATGAGCATGCATATCACGGCAAGAAGAACCAGTTGACAAAATGGTCACACCTAACAACAACAATACTGAAATGGCACAATTAAGAGCTGATATGACTGCACTCCAACAACAAATGGCTCAACTCATTAAATCACTCCAAACTAGGCCCAACCACATGAACCCACCTCCAAATGAGGGCAATGGTGGTGAAAATGGCGAGACAAGCCAAGGTATGGACAAGGGGAAAAGCTCAGTCAACTAAGAAGAACCCGAATCGGTCAGGTAGTTGGCCAAGGACATGAAAAAGGTCCAGTCTCTCTTGAAAGAGAAGGGGTTGAACGGGGTTGAAGACCTAGATGACATCTTACTTATAGAAGGTCAAGATTTGCCTCCAAAGTTTCGTTTACTGGACTTGCCCAAATTCAATGGAGAGGGGAATCCCAAGACACATTTAAGGTAGTATGGAGCCATCATGGCCACTACCCCTTTGACGAAGGAGCACATATTGAAATACTTCATGCTATCCTTAGAAGACGATATGGTAGCATAGTATCATGACCTTCCAAAGAGAGTTCAAGAGGTTGGGAGGGGCTTTTCCAATAATTTATGGAGTAGTACCGCCACAATACCCAACTGGGCGTAATGTTGAGGGATTTGGAGATGACAAGGCAAAAGCCCAATGAGACTTTTTTAGAGTATCTAGTTTGTTGGAGAGCCAAGGCAGCCAAGATAACCACCAGGCATGCAGAGAATGACTAGGTTTGCATAGTAATCAATAGTGCCCATAATTTCATCAATGATAGACTTGTGGACTTCCCTATTAACACATTTTAAGACTTGTATGGTTCAGGCATCTAAATAGGAGAGTTGAAATCTAGGAAAAGAGAAATAGCTACCCTCAAAGCATGTTGAGGTGAAGGTAGTCACCCAACAAAGGAATTTTAGTCATTTGGAAAGGCCACTTTCCAAAATCTTTGCAAGGTTGAGGGCCGAAGGGATCTTATAGCCATCGCCACTGAGAGAGCTTCCTAATCCACTACTAAGGAATTAGAGGCACTATGAGAAATGTGAATTCCATTAAGTGACTGGTCACATGATTGATGATTACACTTGCCTTCGCTATGGGATCCAAGACTTTATTGACAAGGGCCAGATTCCTAACCTAGAGACATATGAGCCTAATACAAGGAGCAACCCACTGCCTAATTACAACCGACTGCCTCAGCTGTCAACTAACATGATTGGGTCAAGCTTGACTGAAGAGCACGTCATGAACTCTTTCGAAGAAAGTAGATCGAGCAGGGCCAAGAAAGCCAAGAGAAGGGAGAAATCCAAGTTGAACAATCCGCTAGAAATGTGGTCTCTAAGAAGAAGCCAAGGTTAAAGAGCCCGAGATTGAGAGACCCAAAGAATTAGAGACCAAAAAGATCATTGAGAGGGCGAAAGACGAACCTGTTCCTTTAATAGCCAAGATTCACACCAAGAAGGGTGCATGGACTAATATTACAGTAAAGGGAGTCAAACAAAGCTTAGAACCCAAACTTGTGAACCTTAATGACCAAGAAGAAGAAAGCCACAAGAAGAAGAAGAAGAGGCAGTTGAAGTGAGACCCGTTGAGGAGAAGTACACACCATTGAGTGCCTTACCAAGAAGTGGATGGCCAGAAAAAGGGTTAGAAAAGGCCCAACGCTTAGAAGACTCAAGGTAAAAAAGGGTAGTGAAGCTAGGAAATGAAAGTGAATTGAGAGTGTTGAACAGAGAGAGAGCTTACCCAGAAGGTGTTGGGAAGTAAGAGTTATGGGGATTTGGGATGACATTCCTAAAGTCAAGGCCCTTCCAAACTTTTGGGCTGATTTTAGTAGTGACAAAGAATAAGAGGTGAGAGTTGTCGAAGAAAAACATGAGTAAGAATGTTGAAGGAGTAACAAGAAGTGGTAGATTTTACCATGAGAAGGAGAAGAGAAAATAATCGAAAAAATAGTCGAGAAGGGCAAAGAAGTTGCCAAGAAATAAGCCAAAGGGGAAAAAGATCAAGTGATCAAGCAATTGAAGAAGACTCAAGCAAATTCCAGCATTTGGGATTTGCTAATATCATCCTAGAGTCATAGAGAAGCCATGTCAAAGGCTTTGGTGGAGGCAGAGATATCAATGGCTACCACTATAAATGAAATGTTGACCGCCTTGATTGGAGGAAGACCCAAGGGGGTAAATGAGAAGGCTGTGATCACCATCACTGATGAAGATCTACCTTTTGAAAGGGAGGGATTATAACAAACCATTATATATCACTGTAGAAATTGGTTGGAAGACATCTCCTTGCATCATGGTGGATGACGGGTCCACCATTAACATTGTCTCTATGAAGATCTTGCACAGGTATTGGGTCAATGAAGATGAACTTAAGCCCTGTGAGATGGTGATCAGGGCTTACGATGACTCGAAGAGGAGTGCCATTAGGATCTTCAAGGCATTACAGAAGGCTGGGTTGATTGAAGTTATGATAGAATTCACAGTCCACGATATTCCATTCATATTTAGTACCTTGTTGGGATGAGGATGGTTCCATTCACTTGGCGGGGTTCCTTCCACCTTACATGAGAAGATTTGATTCAACATGGATGGGGAGACTGTGACCATTCATGCAGCTTCAACAATTGCATCAGTTGCTTTAAATGTAAAGGCTGGAGAAATAACTTACATAGGTGGCTTTCAAGTGGTTATGATTGACAAAGTCAACCTGATTGTAGCTAGGATAATGAAGAAGCAAGAATACCTGTCAAGAATTAGGCTTGAGAGGAATGGACATGGCTTACCATCCTTTCAAGTTTTTAAAAGCCAAACTTCAAGAAGGGGAATGAGCTACAACTGTGAAGGAGAAGAATAAGACTTTGAGTCCAAGAAAGGGGGATTCATTAAGTTTGTCAAGGCCCAAGATATAAAGTATGTGGGTAATGCTAAACCATGGGACTTTAGGGGAAGGTTGAAGCTCAAATTTGAGAACTTCAAAGATATCCTTCAAGCAAGAGCCTCCAAGGGGAATGACTTGGTTATAGAAATGAAGAAGATGACCATCAAGAAGGAGAAACCTCAAGACCAAGCACCGCCACTAGACCTGTCCATCGACCTTGCTGCTTTCATAAAAGTGGGAATCAAAGATGTACCTTATGAAGATGTGTTTGTACCCAACCTATTTGAAGAAGGGGACATTGTTTATGTTTCTAAGTATAATGCAATAAAAAATCAATTTGCTTAATTGTGTGATGTTTTTCCTAATGGTATTGTGCATCATAATTTGTATTTCACTGGCATATTTGACATTCATACTATTCAGACTCATGACATTAATCTTGGTACAATTGAAAAACCTAAGAATATATGCATCGGACTTGATACAACTCCTTAAGAGAGAGATTTGAAAAATTATTAAAGAAACATAAAGAAGTCTTCGCCTGGTTCTATGACGACATGGCTAGAATCCACAGAAGCATTGCTGAGCATACAATTCTAACTTATTTGCATATGAAACCGGTTAAGCAGAAACTAAGGAGGATGAGACCAGAGTGGGCTCAAAAAATCAAAAGGAAGTCTGCACCCAAATGGAAGCCAAGTTTCTAGAAGTGGTGAAATATCTGGAATGGTTAGCTAATATTATGCCAGCACCGAAGAAGGATGGAAGGATTCGTATGTGTATAGACTACCAAGACTTGAATAAGGCCTTGTCGAATGATGATTTCCCTTTGCCTCACATCGATGTATTGGTAGCTAGCGTTGCTACCAATGTAATGTTTTCTTTTATAGATGAGTTTTATGGATTCAATCAGATAATGGTGGCCAATAAAGATAAGATGCAAACAGCCTTCATTACGGAATAGGGAACTTATTGTTACAAGGTGATACCTTTCAAATTGAATAATGTAAGGGCAACCTACCAATGAATGGAGGCAATGTTGTTTCATGCCATGATGCATAAGGAGATAGAAGTTTATGTGGATGACATGATGGCAAAATCTGAAACTCGAGAAGGGCACTTGGAGGCCTTAGATAGGTTCCTAAAAAGTGTGAAGAAATACAAGTTGTGATTAAATCCAAAGAAGTGTGTCTTTGGAGTCACCTTAAGGAAGTTGTTAGGGTTTGTAGTAGGCAAGAAGGGGATAAAAGTAGATCCAAACAAGGTCAAAGCCATTACGGGGATGCTGTCAACCATGATCAAAAAAGAAGTTCAAGGGTTTGCACCATCAAAAGATATTTAAATTTTGCAGAGATGTGCAAGAACTATGAGAAAATCCCCACGGAGTTGAAGAATCGACAACATAATAAGAAACCCCTAGTGAAAAGCAATGACACACAAAAAGAAGTCAAGAATGAAAAATGTTAGAACACGATGCATTTCCCTAGTGGATTAGAAAGAATCAGGAATAGAAGTGACAGCACTTGGGCATGAAACCCATTAAATACAAAATATAGGGCATATAAAAAAAAAGCTTGAAGAATACTCAGAAGATAAGCATGAAACCCAACGAATGCAAATTCTAAAGAAATCATAGAAAGTATGAAAGATACTTAGCTAAATTCACAAAGAATGAGAAAGTCTAAATAATGTGAAACATTGCATCATAGATGTTTTCCTAGTAGAACATGCATTAGAAGGAAACCCTAAGAAATAGGTGCAATTAAGAGTGTTTTAAGCCTTTAGAATAGGCACAAGGCCTAAAAAGAGGCACGTTGAAGAATGTTGAAAATCTTAAGAAATAGGTGCACTTAAGAGTGTTTTAAGCTTTTAGAGTAGGCATAAGCCCTAAGAAGAGGCGCACTAAAGAATGTCAAAGACTATAAAGAAGTAGGTGCACTTAAGAGTGTTTTAAGCCTTTAGAATAGGCACAAGCCCTAAGAAAAGGCACACTGAAGAGTGTCGAAAACCCTAAAGAAATAGGTGCATTAAAGAGTGTTACCAAATCTTAAGAAGTAGGTGCACTGAAGAGTGTTAGAAACCCTAAAAAGTAGGTGCACTAAATAGTGTTTTATAATAGCATCATAAGGATGTCTTCTAGCCCTTGAATGGGAATCTTATCCCTTGAATGGGCACATCTGCCCGTAGATGGGCATATCTACCCTTAGAATGGGTGTTTTAGCACTCATGTGAGTACACCTTTTTTAAGAATGGAAGAAGAGAGAGAGATGACGACAAAGCCTGACAGAATAAGAACGAAGACAAAGATGTCAAGAGGGAAGAAAGAAAGATGATGTAAGAGTATTTTGTCGACTTTTATATCTCACAAACCTCTCCAAAGTAGGGGTAAGTTATGGACACTGAATTTCTTATGCTCGATGAAGGAATGAAGACAAATGTCGAGCAAACAAAGTGAACAAAATGCCCTTGGGGGGCCAAGAAGGAAAGATGAGAGGGAATTGATAAAACATCTTAAAAATTGACATGTGACTTTGGAAAATCATAGAAATTGATCTATAAGGAATCTGATGGTTAGTCATACATTCATGCAAAGCTATAGATGTCTAGTTTTCGTGGAAATTTATGGATCACAAATTGGAGTTGAATCCAAGAAGTAATGTGCAATCGAATGGACAAAGGCCTAAAGATACTACACTAAAGAATGGCAAAATAAGAAGGGGCTGAGGAGATAGTGGTCGACCGGCTGTCAAACAGCTACCCTACTATTGGGTGATGGCTGGCCAACTGTTGACAGCCAATCGGCTATTTGAAGATGGCCACCTGGCTGTTTATGGTGTGTTTTCACAAAAATTCATTATAAACCTTCCTTTTCTGATTTGTTTCTTCCTTTTTCAGCTTCACCCCTCCTCTATACAAACAGCCCCCTTCTCACTTTTTTGGACACACCAAATTTTAAGAATTCTCTTCTTTCTCTTGCAGACATGCTCAGGAATTTGACAATTCTTTTCTAGTTAAAATTTTGAGGCATTTTGTTGCTCTAAACCTGGAAAGGGTACATCTTGAGAGCAAAATTCTATCCTCCTTCCTTCTTTGTTTTTTATTTTCTTACTTAGAATTAAGCATGATTGGGTTTATGTATGCTTAGAATAAGCATGATTAGGATTTAATTTTATGCTTAGAAGCATGCTAGGTTATTATGAATTGTTCTAACCCTTATTTGTTTTGCAAGATAGATAAGCGTGTCAAGGTAAGTCCATTATCCATCATTTACCAGAAACATGTTTAGGAGTTTAATTTCCTTGCGAATGTTTAGAAACATGCCTAGGAACACATGTTTAGAATCATGCCTAGGAGAACTTATTTGCTTTGATGAATGTTAGGAAATAGCATAGAACAGGTAAGAATTACCATTTTGCCTTTGAACAACTTGTTTGGTGTTTAATGCTTGAATTAGGCTAGAATATGCCATGAATGTCATGCTTAGGCTAGAAATGCCGTGAATTAATATGAAAAATGCTAGAATAGCAATAGGTACAATTCCCATGATAGAATTTATCAAATCTAGACTAGAATGAGATGATATTAGATTATGGCTTTGTATGATTTATATAATGTATGAATGTTTGTATTATAGAAGTGTAATTGTGATGCCATGAAGTGGTGGTGGACTCACATTGATGGTGAGGGACCATCACTAGGAATGAATGACATAGTGCATGTAAGAAGCTTAATAGACATTCAATAGACTCACGTATGATGGTGAGGAATTCATCATCTATTGAAGTTTTGAATGTATATAAACGTATGAAATATTTTTTATTATTTTATTGTCGAAGAATAAAGGATGTAATCCTCTGCCCATTCTACCATGTTTGAAAGGAAATGTAATCTATTCTCCTCGCTCTTTTTCTGGATATTTATATATTGCCATTGATTGAATAATCACCCCACATGACTAACTAAGATAAAATGGAATTGTGTGTATAAAATGAGCAATACTAAGTGGACTAAGTAACGGCATGACATGTGATTATTTAGTATTTCCTAGTGGAGACCGGATCTTGATCTAGGTGGGTCATCTCTAAAGGGATAAGGGTAGTTTAGGTCCTGAAGCAAGGGATTAGATTGCCCTCATTCATTCCCAATTGAATAATTGGGTGGCGACTCCATTCTCCATACGTGACCATGGCTCGTTTGTGTTTCCTCAAGTCTCGAAAAAGGCTTTGATACAGTGTCATGGTTGTGAAAGCTCTAGCTGGATGAAAGCCCCGTTCATAATCATTTTATTTCTACTGGTCTTATACTACTATTCCTTTAGATGTTAAGCTCATTTCCTTTGTGGTTACCCTAGTCATTCATACTACTTTGTGATTTTGCAAAACCTGATCACTTTTGGGCTATGCTTCATTATATATCATGCTTTTGTAGGAAAAGGATTTATGATTCATGCATGCAAGGTGTTTATTTTTCTAAATATATGCTTCTTACTTAGACTAGATAGCTCACCTACAAATCAAGTGTCTAGAGTGAGAGGTTGAGCATTTCAGGCTCAAGTTGTTGCTTCTTTAATTGATGTGGGTGATGATGAGTGAGGACTATCGCCATCAACCTTCTCTTTTTTCCCTTCTACTTCTCTTCATACCTTCCAACGCTTATTCTCACAATTCTTGACATGTCTGAATTCTTTGACCTTTCTTGAAGTTTCTAAAGGACGATGATTGGAAGCAGCTAGAATCTGGCTGTCTCTACAATTTGAAGTTCTTTTGATATATGAAGCTCGATATTCCTTATTTCAAAGAGTGCATAACCTTTTAGGATTCTCATGATCATGTCTTCAGCTTCAATAGGCAAGTGTTTGGCCTTTGTATGAGGAATTTTCTACTATATTCGGTGTTCATTCTTCCAGTTCTAAGGGCATCATTTTGTCTATTACTAAGACACCATCAATGTTTGATCTTGCTGATTTCTTCAACTTTTCAGTTTCCACCATGGATATTCACACATAGGTGGTAGAGTGTGTTGACCCAAGTATGGCAACCCAAGAGGGGGGGGAGGGGGGGGTGAATTAGATTTTTATTTATAAAAATAGATTTATAAAACTTTTCTTGAAATATAAAAATTACTTCACTCTTTCTTTGAGAATAAAGGTGATAAAAATGAAATTAGAAGTTATCTAAAGATGCAATCAAGAGAATAACAATAACGAACAATCACAAGTGTATGTAAATTTAAAGAGGATAGGGATAGAAATAGTACAATCTCAATTTACATGGTTCGGTAAACATTGCCCACGTCCACGGGCTCTTAGCTCCTCCACAAGCTAGGCTTTCCACTATGTTGTAGAATTCTTTACAACTTGCTTGATGAACAACCTCACCAAGACTTCTTCCTTCAACCCTTGATAACACCACATCAAGAGTTCTCTCAATTGTTTAACTCTTGATAACACCACACCGTGATTTTTCTCAAAGATAACTATTATCCTTTACAAGAATGATCTCACTCCTACCACGATGCAATAACAAATAAAATTGTTTGTAATAAAAGTATAACTCTTCTCAATGAGTAGATAAAGAATATAAAAGCTCTATAAACTTGATATTTCTCTAATTTGTTGCTTGATGGATTCTTGTTGAATGCATGGGGGAAGGGCTCATTTTATAGGCAAATGAGATGAACTTAATCAAGTGAAGACACCAACTCCAAATTTTTTGCCCACCATAAAAATTGTAATTTTGTCGGCCATTTTTGTCAATGTTCCTTTGAAATTTGAAGATCTACAAAACATAGAACATCTGCATATTTGAATAATATTTCTAACGCGTTAAGAATCAAGTCATTTGGATATCTTTATCTCAAGATATGGACACAAGACCATTTAGTGCTCATGTCAGTTGATTTTTCTTCCTTGTATCAGTCTATCGACTTGCATGACGATTATGTTAGTCTTTCATTTGAAATTTGAATTTCTTCAACACATAAAAGTGCATATTTGAATAAGGTTTCAAAAATATTAAGAATCAAATCATTTGGATGTCTCTATCTCAAGATATGGACAAAAGACCTTTGGTTCTCATGTTAGTTGATTTTTCTTCCTTGTGTCAGTCCCAAAATGCATGATGATTATGTCAGCCTTCCATTTGAAATTTAAATTTTTTTAAAAAAATATGAAATGTGCTCAATTAAATCATCTTTCCAACACCTTAAGAATCAAGTTATTTGGATATCTCTAGCTCAACATATGTCCAAAATAGCATTCAGTGCTCATGTCTGCTGATTCTATTTGTCCTTTAAGTTGCATGATGATTTGGACAATCTTTCACTTGAAATTTGAATTTCTTAAAACATATAAAATGTTATAATTGAGTAAGCTTTCTAAAGGCTTAAGAATCATATCATTTGGACATTTATAGAGAAATATATGACCAATTGATTGAACATTGCTCATGTGTCACATTCTTTGAATCAAACCTTGTTCTTAAACTTTGGTACCTTTAATATATAGACTTCTCCTTAGCTTCAACACTTCATTTTCACTTCATTTTAATAAGCCTCTTCTTGATTTTAAAATATTTCATTGATCTTATTATTGCACATAAATAAACATATTACTAATAACTCAATGAATCAATGTGTATTGTTATCATCAAAATTATCATGCAGCCTTAGGGCTAACAAAGTGATATTATCTTCAATCATGCCTTTGTTTGAGATGATGGCTAGGACCTCATTTGGTCAGCTTCGCCTTCTTCAGTTCTGCCTTCTTGCATGGTTTCTACTGATTTTGCCAAATGATCTCTAAGACCTATGTCTTATGACCATCATTCATTAGATAGGTCCCGGTTTCACAGTAGTTCCCTTGATTTTTGTCGAGATATTGATTGGCCTAATCATGTCAAGGTTAATCCTAGTTAGCGATTTAGCAGTAGTCTTCTATTTTTTCAGGCAGTTTTCTTTTAACTCTATATTTTGCCTCAGTCACCTTTTCGGGTATTTAACTTAACACGTTCATTTTTCTTTTTCTCATGCTCTAATTTTTGCCTAAGTTGTCATTTCAGGTTTTCGACTTAAAAAACTTGCCCTAACTTTTGTTTGAGCCGCCTTTTTTGGTTTTTAACTCAACAAGCTTTTATTCTTCTTTTCCTTTGCCCTAACTTTTGTCTAAGCTGCCTTTTGGGTTTTCAACTTAGCAGGTTGGCCTTAATTTTTGCCTAAGTAGCCTTTTCAGGTTTTTGGCTTAGTAGGCTTTTTCTTATTCTTTTTTCTTTTTCCTTTTCAGATTTGGTTACAAGAGAAGCTGTCTATTCTAACACTATTTCTTATACTTCCTTTGAGATGATTGAGATAATTCTATCTGCCACGATTTTCAAGATGGTTAGGGGTAATTTTTTGCCCCTTGCTTTTTTTATTTTCTTTCTTAAGTTCAATGGGCAATTCTTTGCCCCCTGTATAAAGAGTTTGGTACTGTCATGGAGAATTTCTTTATCTAGCCTTAAGGGCATTATTACTCAAAATGGCTAACTTCTTTCATATATCTCGCTTCTTTACTGTTGGTGGCAAGGTTGCCTTCTTTGATACTATTGATGAGGACTACCATTAGATTTTTTTTCTTCTAAACATGTTTTCAACATATCCAATATCTTCCAATGATAAGTTGAAATGCTAAATGTGAGTTGCGCATCAATTTGATTCACATTTGAATTCTTCAAAGATTTCTCGAATTTGATAGCTCAAAGGTAATGCATCATCGTAATTGTTCCCAATTTCGATTCTAATGCCAAAATTACTTCATTCAAGATTCTTTATGTGTGTGTGTGTGTGTGTGTTTGTGTGTAGCCAGTCATACTTCACTTAATAAGACTCGAATAGCTTTGTGCAAATAGAAAGTAGTGATCAATCTCCAAAGATAGAAGGACTACCATAAGCCCGCTTTTCACACCAGCTTCCATGAATGTAGGCTCATTACATCATCAAGGATCATTAGGACTTTATCAAGCTTCTAATGATAGGCTAGGGTCAAGGTGTGATAAAGGAAACTATAAGGTTATCTCATCAACAGTCATACAACCATTCTAGGCTTTAATTGAGAGCATCAACTTCTTCCATTTGTACCACCAAACTTTGAGTCTTTATCCACTATATTTGCTTTGCTTTTGGATTTTGAGTGCCCTTGAACTTTATAGGTGATGGAATTAGCACTCTTTTCTTTATTTCAATTTTTATTTTTTGTTTTCTCTTTTTTTTTTCTTTTTCTTCTTCTTTTTCTCTTTTCTTTTCTTTTTCTTCGAGCTTAAGATTGCACAAAAAACTTGTCAACTTTCTTTCATTCTCCCATGAGCATGACCCTCAATGCTCTTTTCTAGACTGTCCATATGTTATGAGTAAAGAGTGTTATGTAGGGAAAATTTTCTAATTTTAGGGTAAATTTTGGGGTTTGACAAAGAAAAGGCTTGATGAGGCTCAATGAGGTACACTAGTGACAATGAAGTATGCATAGGTAGGCTTGTAAGGGTCAGTCAATCCAAAGAAGGCCTAAATCACTTCTCTTATGTTGTGAAGCCTAGGATTTTAACTTGAGTGGTGATCAAATGGGTTATAAAGTCTTATGAGATCTCAACAAAAAGATCTATTCAAATAATGTTTCTCGAACTGATATAAAGTTCCAAATTCATGGCTATTGCACTCAAATGATTGAAGAATAAAAAATGAAACTCATCTAGCAAAAAAAAAAAAAAAAAGAGCCAATCATGTAAGCAATACAATCTCATGTATTAACATAAATCTATTTCCAATAAGTATCATGACTTTATCAATGATCATTCAAAAGAACACACAACTCACAAACATAACATACTTAAGACAAAGCATTTCAAAACATCATCATTCTTTCTCCAGGTCAGGAATTCTTCCATTATCGATAAGATCTTGTATCTCATGTCATAGTAGATGGCATTTGTTGGTGATATGACTAGTTTGTTAGTGGAAATCACAATATTCATGATGTTTATGGTTAGTTGGTTGTGGGTTTTGCATCAAAGGGAACAACACAAATTGGGCACAAAGCTCCTCAAATACTTCAAATAAAGGTTGTCCCAATTGACTAAACTTCTTTAGTTGATGCTCTTCTACATCCTCTTCATCTTTCTCAGTGGTTTGGTCATAGTGCCTTTGATTTTTCTAGGGCAGTTGATATTGTTCTTCTATTTGACCTACAAATCTTCTATTTGAATGGCTGAATCATACAAATCTTTAAAGGTTTTGATGGGGAAGCGTGCCAATCTATTGTAGATAAAGGCATGGGCTTCGTTGATCACCCTGTGGACCCGATCCTTCTCTACTTTGACCAATAGACCAAGCATGCTGAAAAGGTCTCATTGGGTTTTTTGTGTGTCGTCTCCAAATCCCTCAAGGTTACCCCCAATTAGGTATTGTGAAGATACTATTCCACGAATTGCTCAAATAGTTCTTCGTAATCTTCTCAAGCTCTTTTGGGAAGGTCATGGCGCCATAATATTGCAACATCTTCTAAGGACAACATGAAATACTTCAAGATATGCTTATTTCATAACGAAGTGGTGGCCATGATAGCTGCATATTACCTCAAATGTGTCTTCAGACTGCCCTCCCCATTGAACTTCGGCAAGTTTGGTAGACGAAACTTTGGAGGCAAATCACTGTCCCCAATAAGCAAGATGTTGTCTAAGCCTTCAACCCCTTTTAGCCCTTTCTTCTTCAAGAAGGATTGGACCTTGTCCATGTCTTTGGCCAACTATCTGATTGACTCGGGCTTCTCTTGGTTAGCTGGTCTTTTCCCCCTAGCTCTACCTTGGCTAGTCTCGCCATCACCACCATCAGCTTCAGTCAGCGGTTGATTCATACGGTTGGGCCAATTTCGTAGAGCTTCAACAAGTTGGGTCATTTATTGTTGAAGAGCGGTGATGTCGGCCCCCATTTGAGCCATTTCTTCATTATTGTTGTTGGATGTAGCCATTTCATCCACTTCCACTTGTCTTGACAAATGAGCACCTTGTCTAACCCAAGCTATGATGGCTGCAAAACAAAGGTGTTAATGCCATGTATGCATAAATGTGTTCATGATGCATGCTCATACAAGGGCATAGACATACTTTTAGCCTTCCAACCTTATCCCTTCCACACACGTAAAGTCGAGTCTTTATTCCTAGGTTCTTTGGCCTCATTCCCAAGTCCTCATCATGCAACGTGGGAATGCGAGATTCTCTCACCTAATTTTAATAAACATGTTGATGTTAGATTCTCCATGATTATCATAACATGGCTTCTAAACGTTATGATAACCCTAACTTATGGCACATGTCCCCATATTGTTCTCATGGGTGATTTAACATGTGGCATTTGTTCATGGTTTCATGAGGTTAAGTCGATGTTATTCTAGGCATGGGGAATTCACATCCATAGACATGCATTTTAAAATGGGTTTTGGATATTTATCCTATTAGAAATTTTTAGAGTCATTTGTATGGGATTGAGTCTCAAGGGTCCAATGGTGTAGGCTCCTTCACGTGAGAGATGTTCCTTTGGGCCAATCTCTTTTTATACCAATCAATGGTACATGCTCAAAGGTGGTGACACCAACATGAGTCATCCGGGGGCCGAATGGAGCCAAAGACTTCTCATGCCAATGTCACACGGCTAGTTTGGGCAATTTGTGCTCATTGTGTGCAAAGTGTAATGATGGAAGGACTCAAAATATCAACATGAGGTATTAGAATTTGGTATCCCATTCAGAATCAACTTCTCTTATCCCTAATGGAGTCACCACTATGAATGGGTCTTTCATTTTGCCAAAGCGTTTGCGACCATGACACTATGTTAAAGCCTCTTTCGAGACTTAAGGAAACACATACGAGCCATAGGCAAGTCTAGTAAAATGGAGTTGCCACCCAATTATTCAATTGGGAATAAATAAGGGCAATCCGATCCCTCACTTCAGGACCTAAACTACCCTTATCCCCTTAGGCCATTTGCATTGCCTGAATCAAAATCTGGCCTCCACCACGGTATACCAAATTGGAATAGTTGATGTTGTTACATAGTCCAATTAAGTTGTTTATTTTATGCACAAAGGTAATTATTCATTCAAATAATAGTTATATATTAATCCATAAAAAGAGGAAGGAGAATCCATTATACATGGGAGAAGGGAAAGAGGATTGCATCACTTTGTTCGTCAACAATAGAATAAATTCTATAAAATATACATTCATCCAAAATATAAATTCAAATATTAAACATAAATGATCTATTGGAGACCCAACAGATGATGAATTCCTCACCACCTTAAGTGAGTCTATTCAACATCTACCAAAACTCTACAAGTATATTCAGATATTCTATTAGGCATTTATTCTAAGTAATAGTCCCTCAGCATCAATGTAAGTCCACCATTACTTCATGGCAATCATATAAAAACACTTCTAACATGATACATTCATAAAATATTCATACATTCGAAAATCAAACTAAGCCATAATCTAGCATCATGGAATTCTAGCCTAGATTTGATAACTCTATCATGGCATTCTACCTATTGCCATTCTATCATAATTCATATTAATTAATATTATCAAGGGATTTCTAGCCTAAAGATGGTTATCATGGAATATTCAAGCCTAACCATGGCATTTCTAGCCTAATTCAAATAATTGAAATCAAACAAGGCTCTTCTAGCCTAATCCAACCATTCAAGGGAAATATGATAATTTTTTCCTATTTTACGCTATTTCCTAGCATATATCAAAGCAATTATAAGTTCTCCTACTATGATTCTAATCATGTGCTCCTAAGAATGTTTCTAAGCATTTGTAAAGAAGAATAAACACCTAGAAATGTTTCTAGATAAATGAGGGAAAGCAGACTTACCTCGACACACTTATCCATCTCGCAAAGTAAACAAGGGTTAGAACAATTCATAATAACCCTAGCATGCTTCTAAGCTTCAAAATAAAACTTATACATGCTTATTCTAAGCATAAACTAACCTGGACATGCTTAATTTTGAGTAAGAAAAATAAAAGAGAAAATAGGAGGGAGCAAAGAAATATGCTCTAAAGATGTACCCTTTCTAGGTTTGGAGCAATATGAAACGCCTAAAAAGCTTTAGACAAGAAAAGACTTCTCAAATTCTCAAGCATGTCTTCAAGAGGAAGAAGAGAGGATTTTTGGATGTTGATGTGTGTTGCAAAGTGAGGAGAGGGTGTTAATATAGGAGAAGGTTGAAAGTGAATAAGGAAGTTGAGAATCAAATATGGAAGATCCCAATAAAAAATTTCCATTTCCATTGACACAATAGTTGGGCAGCTTTTGGCTAATAGCCAGGCGGCTGTTTGATAGCCGGGCGATTTTTTCCACTCCAAACCTTCGTATTTTACAATTTTGCAGTGTAGTCCCTTCTAACCTTCATCTGTGCGATCAAACATAACTTTTTGAGTTCAACCATGATCCACGATCTATAAATTTTTACAAAAACTAGACATCTATAGCTTTGCAATAGTATACGACTCATCTACATCCTCCTATATTAAATTTTGTGATTTTTTGAAGTCATATGTCAGTTCTTGAGACCCTTTACCAATTCCCTCTCACCACTTTCCTCTTCAGCTTGCAAGGGCATTTCGATCATTTCCTTCGCTCAGCATTCATTTTAATTTTGTCATTGAGCCTAAAAAATCTAGTGTCTACAATAATGTAAATGGCAATTAAAGTAATAGAGGTGTAATAAAGTAAATTTGAAAAAAATAAAAGACAATAAACTAAATGAGTGTAAAAAGGTAAAGCGTAATAGAAATAAAGTACGTAAAGTAAATAACTTAAAAGTATTTAACTAGTAATAAAAATAAAGATGCAATACAAATAAATAAACAAAAAAGGCAATAAAGATAAAGGCAACAAAATAAATGGTAAATATGAATACAAGGACATGACAAAGTGATGGTTTTCCGTCGGCCATCATGGATCCACCACCACTTGCTCGCATTCAGTAATCTCCATTCTAATATAAATTGTAAAAATGGATTAAAAATGATGAGCATGAGAGGGAAAATGTGGTGATTTGCCCTTAGGCTTTACTGAATATTGAGTGTTTGTGTTTGTTTGAAAATCGATTGAAAACAAGGGTGGTCGTGTGAAGTTTGGAGGTAAAAAGGACTTGGAAGTGTTTGGAATATGGAGGTTTGTGTGGAAATCTAAAAGGAAAGGGGTTGAACTATTGAAGGAGGCGTTGAAAGGGAATTTGTAGGGCTGGCACAAAAATCGAGATGAATTATTGATTCCCAAGTGTAAGAAAAGGCTGAAATATATAGAATATCGATGGGAGGAGTGTGTGTCTTCATAGGTGCGGCCATTTCTTTTGGTGCCATCTTATCCTTTTAGGCACATAGTGTAATTTCCAAGTGCAGCACCCTTTCCTACACATGCATGCCTATTTTTCCTCTATGCGCAGCCTGATTTCATTTTAGGCACGATTTTGGGCTTCTCTTTGTGGGCTTTTAGGCTTTTTTTAGGCCTAGGGTTTTTTGGGTTTTTATGTGTATACTTTTGGGCCAGTTTTATGTGTTTAAGGTACTTAGTATTTGTCTAGCTCTCATCATTGAGCCAAACGTCTTCACTATTAGACCTAAACCATAGGCACAAAATCAATGCTTATACTTTGTATTTTATTTTTCAAGGGATGTAATCTTCAAGGGTTGGCCTATTGCCATAAAATTACCCTCTATGTTTGTTTATTTTTATATTGATATATTTTGTGTTTTTAGTACATAAATTGTATGTAACTATTTGTCTATTAGATGTATAATTGTAAGAGCACATGAATTGATCGAGATCATGGAGCATGGAGCTCGAAATGAACATGAAGTAGGTTGAGGGTTTAGGGCATGATGGCTAGGGTTAGGGCTTAAGGGTTGTGTGCAAAAACCTAGCCCTATGGTGTTTGTCGATTGGGCCTGTGGGGTTGCTGTGGCCCAATGGCTAGCCCAAAATGTTGCTTAGGCCATGCTAAGGGTTGCCCTAGGGTTTAATGGGCCAAGCCTCAAGGCAGTAGGCCTAAAGCCCACAATTCGTGAAGCCGTAGCCCCAAACCGCAAACCCTAACGGTTTGCATTTGGTCATTTAGTGGCTGGCCTTGGGATGGTAGCCAACCCTAGAACATGTCTAGGGTTTATGGATTTGATGGACCTAAGGGTTTCTTGGAATGTCCTAAGCCCAGTTAAATTAACCCAAGCTTAAGTGTAGTGAGCGCACGTGTAAGGATTTTTTGTTTTTAGGCCTATTGGGCAATTGGTTGTTCGTCTATTGGCCTAGCTTGGTGGTTGATCACCAAAACCTAGCCCAATAGGCTATTTAATAATACCTAATAGCTATTCGGCAGCAAAGAAATCCATGGTGTTGGGCTTCTAGGGTTCATTCAAGCCTAAACCCAAGTTGATTCCATGTAGTTTCATTTTATGGGCATGGTTTAATTTGAAACTAGAGCACATATGAGTGAAATTGATTTATTGAGTTGTCTCCCATCTTGTCTACGTTGTTTTGGTGGTTTTACAGCTCAAAATAGTGATAATCAGAGATGTATCGCCCATAAAATCAAAGTTGCATTTTGTAGGGGTGAAACTATAAATCTAAAAACACTGTAGATTTGTAGGGGTTAGGCTTGGAACCGGGGCGGAGCGGGTACGGGGCAGCAAGTATCCAACCCTACCCCGTTCATTTTTTTTTGTCCTCGCCCCGCCCCATTACCCCTTTGCAGGGCGGGGCGCGGCGTAACAAAAAAAATTGAGCGGATCCAGACCCGCCCCGCCCCACCCCGCCCCGCCCCGTAATATTTATAATTTCATCACACCCCTATAATATTTATATTTTTACAACTTCGTCCCCCTGTAATATTTCTTTTAACTCCATTCATATATCCACATATAAAGGTTGTCACATATTTTGGAAACCCACATATATTAAACTTAACAAAATGACCCCCTGGGCGAGTCAAACGGGTCTAAATGCAAGACTCGACCCAGACCCGCCCCGGACGAGGCAGCACTTATGCAGCCCTATACCCGCCCTGATGTTGTTCTGGGGCTTGTCTGGACCGCCCCATTTGTCCGAGTCTGACCGGGGCCCCAAACCGAATGGGCCAAATGCCCAAGCCTAGTAGGGGTGTCCGTACAGATTCTAAAAGTTCCTAGACACCTTTGAAGCAGTCTACTGTTTACACTAAATTTTCAATTTTATGAATTTTCAAAATTTTCGTGGAACAAATAAAGATATTCAAGCATGAAGGATATGCCACGTAGATACAAGAACTCAAGAAACTATTAATGTAATATTTTTAGGAAAAAGGTCAAGTATTTAACCAACATGTTTGCTTAATGTATGATTATTTTGTTTGAATGTTAAATAACGTAATAACCTGTCACATGCCATCTAGAGAAAATGAAACACCACATCATGCATTGTAACATGTTCATGCATCCATGCATTGATTTATATATATTTAATCAAAGAGTTTGGTTAATGAGTTATATAAATGAAAATTATTTAATTAAGTAGATTAATAGAAATAATTAATAAAAGTGAATGATATATTTATCAAAAGGTTTGATTAACAGAATAGAAATCATAATCTTAACTAATGAGATCACTCAAGAGTTAAAATGTGGATATAAGTGTTTCAAAGAGTTTGAAAATGTTATATAGATCACATTTTAAATCAAAATCCCAAACTTTTAAATGTTTGAGTGAGAGAAGGTTTTAAAAAATAAACCTGAGGTCTCTATTGTTGGTCCGTTTAGATGGGCCATTCATAAGCCTCGTTTTGGCCCTTCTTAGGGTCATGCTCCCTATAGCAGGGCTTGTGGTATTTTTCTTCCAAGATTGGATCTCCAATAAGGATAAAATCACTATAAAAAGCTATTAGTGTTATGTCCTAAGTGATCTCATTTTAATGCAATTTTTTAAATGATTGAAACAATAGTCATACACTCAACTCAATTTTTGAAAATACATTCCTCATAGGCATAGTTTCAGTAATTAAGGACCAAATGTTTGGTTATTATTTTTATTGAAATATGAATTATTTTGGAAATAATAATAATTAGAAAGAGTTTTAGTTTAATAAAATAGATTTATCACATTTCCTTATAGGAAAGTGTTAATTATTTCATTAAAGCACCGTATAATTTATTACAAATTATTTTGGGCAATTGCATGATGAACACTTAAATATGTATGTTTAATAAGAGCTTAGCTCATCATATTGTATTAATAGTGTCATTAAATTCCTCAACTTAAGCATATTTGTAGTCTTTGCATCTTTGGAATTAACTTCCTCTTAATTTTGGTTTTGTTATAGGTTCGGTAAAATGGGCATAACTCTCTTTTTATAGATCAGAATGGTGCAATTCTTAATGTTTTAGAAAGATGATTCAATTATCTACAAGATTGCATTTCACAAGCATCATCAAATTCGGGCTCTTAGTGGACCAAAATTGGGCTTGAAGTAAACCCATCTACAGTCTCGGCCCAGTCTGACCAGGCCTCAGTATTTGGACCGTATCTCTCAAAATACGTATCCAAATTGTGCAAATCAATATGTTCTAGAAAGCTGAGAGAAATATCTACAACTTTCATGAAGACATGTGATTAAAATTCACAACATTTCGATGTCAAAATTGATGGTCAAAGTCGGTGCCTAATGATCCCAATTGTCAAAGATATTTACAACTAATATTTGACAATTATGCCCTTGTAATTTGACAAGTTTGCCCCTGGATGTATCTATAAATAGAGGTGCCTTGTGACCCATTAGGGCATCTTGGCCTTGGCTGGAACATTTTGGCTTTGGCTAGGATCTTGTATTGTGTTTTGTGTGTTTATGTTATTAATGAATTTCCTTTTTCTTGCATTTTATTTTCTTTCTATTATAATGTTCTTCTAATTTCTCTTTTGCTAAGGTGAAAGGGTGAAACCCTTGATATGAGAATAAGGATTCTCTAACCTTTAATATGTGCTTAATAATCTTAATCTTATAATGTTTATTCAATATGATTTATATTTAATTTCTTAATCAATCTTGACACCACTCGTAAAGTGGAGGTCTTGATCCATTGTCGACAATCCTTGGCACATCAAATGCTTGGATCCTTTCTAGATGATGTATGGTTCTTCCTTACCGACACGAATCTAGTTAGGAACCTTGATTTGTTGTAGACATATGATGATTGGCACATTGGATGCTTGAACCCATTTACAAGAAGTGGTATAAATGTTGATAATGAAACAAATATATTTCATATAACTAAAATGGGCTAATTATCCTTATTCGAAATATCAAGGGCGGATCCCCTAACCTTAGCTTTCATTATTATTGTGTTAATTCCTTTTACTTGCGCATTTTAATTATTCTTATCTATTGTTGATATTATCTTGTCATATCTTTAAATCATCCACATCATATTGCTTACTTTATAGTTTGTAGCGCTTAAATTCTCTTCCTCGTGGATCGACCCCGGACTCACCGGGTTTATTACTTTGACACTCCTATACTTGGGAGACAATCCTATTTTTGGATGTGTCAAGTTTTTGGCGCCGTTGTCAGGGAAGGTAAAAATTGGCGTGCAAAATTGTAAGTATTCTCTTTTCTCCTCTTAGATCTAAATTTTTTATTTTTTTTTGAGTTCATCTTTTCCTCTCTTTTCTTCTCTCTTTCTTGCATGAAAATTTGGTCACGAACATCTAGTGGTAGACTTGTTAGAAAAATATCATCTTCCTTAGAAAACATGGCCGACAATCATGAGGAAATATTCACGGATGAAGGGGACAACCGTTCGCAACAAAATGATCAAAACCAACGAAGAACCCTCAGAGACTACATGAATCCGGTAAGGACTAGTGCACCATCTTGTGTAGTTTCTCCTCCAGATTCAATCCATTTCAATTTCAAACCAAGTTTTGTTCGACTTCTACCCACTTTTCATGGCCTTGACATGGAAAACCCATATTCGCACTTGAAACTCTTTGAAGAGGTATGTAGCTCCTACACTGACCCAAATTGTAGCATAAACACCATTAGATTAAAGCTTTTTCCTTTTTCTTTAAAAGATAAAGCTAGAACATGGCTACAAAATTTGAGGTCGAATTCCATCAGTTCATGGGATGAGATGAAACAACAATTTTTAAAAAAAATTTTCCCACCCATAGAACAAATTCTCTTAAAAGACAAATTTTCGATTTCTCTCAAAAACAAGGGGAAACTCTTTACCAATGTTGGGATAGGTATAAGGAACTACTTAATACTTGTCCTCACCATGGGTTTGAAACATGGAGAATAGTTGTACACTTCTATGAAGGGTTAACACCTCAAGATAGGTAACTAGTAGAATTAATGTGTAATGGAGAATTTAAAGAAAAAGATCCTGAGGAAGCACTTGACTTCCTAGATTCCTTGGCAGAAAAGGCACAAAATTGGGACACTGCTGGCACCTATGAGGTACCAGGCAAGACCCCAACCTCGACATCCAATAGAGGCATTTACAACCTTAGGGAAGACCATGACCTTCAAGCCAAATTTGCATCCCTAGCTAGAAAAGTCGAGGCTTAGAGATGAAAAAGAGTGGTCAATTGAAGTCTATTCAAGAAAATGTCTGTAACATTTGTGATGACAATGACCATTCTACTGATGATTGCCCAACTTTGCCTGCCTTTAGGGAATGTCTCCATGAGGAAGCCAATGCCTTGAACACTTTCAAAAGGCCAAATCACAATCCATATTCACAAACCTACAATCCTGGTTGGAGAAATCATCCAAATTTTAGCTGGAAAAATGACAATCATGCACAATCTTCACAAGTCCCTTTTCAAACACGACAAAATTTTCAAAATTCTCATGATCATGCATATGCTCCTCCTCCTAGGAATGACTTTGAAGAAACATTGCATTCATTCATTACAAAGCAAGAGACTTTCAATAGCCAAACTGCTCAAACATTAGCAAATTTGTCAGAAACTCTTGCAAAATTTGCATCTACATTTAGCATCCAAGAGAAGGGAAAATTTCCTTCTCAAACATTGCAAAACCCGAAAGATCAATCTAATGCAAATGCAGGGAGTTCAAGTAACCATATTTTTGACCAAGACAAGTCAGTCATGACCCTTCGCAATGGTAAGGTCGTTGAAAAACACATTCCTGACCCTTGTGAGAAAGAAGAAGAATCGATCTCTAAAGGGCAGGAAGAGGTTGCCAAACCAACACCTGGCGAAGAGGAAACCAAATCCTCATATGTGCCTCCATTTCCTCAAGCATTAGCTACACAAAAGAAGCCAACTCACAATTCTGAAATCTTTGAAATTTTCAAACAGGTAAAGGTCAACATTCCCTTGCTTGATGTGATCAAACAGGTACCTTCTTATGCAAAATTTTTGAAAGACTTGTGCACTGTGAAAAGAAAACTGAATGTGAAAAAGAAGGCCTTTCTAGCTGAGCAAGTAAGTGCTATTCTTCAAAACAATAATACAGTGAAATATAAGGATCCAGGTTGTCCTACAATTTCTTGTGTTATTGGAGACCATAAAATTGAACAAGCTTTACTTGATCTTGGTGCTAGTGTGAATTTGCTTCAATTCCTGTTATTTTAGGTCGTCCATTTCTAGCTACCTCTAATGCTTTGATTAATTGCAGGAATGGAGTCATGAAGCTATCATTTGGGAACATGACATGGGAACTTAATGTTTTTAATATGTGCAAACAACCAAATGAAGAAGAAGATGAAATTGACGAGGCCAATGTAATTGAATCTATAGTGGAAGATCACATCCAAAAAGGGAGTTCTTCTGACCCTTTGGAAACTTCTCTAGTGAATTCATTAGAATCAAGCATGGAACTAGAGTCTGATCTTTCTGATATATGCTCCTTATTGGATTGTGCACAAGTGATGGAAAAAGGCTCAAAATCAAGATTTGAAGAATTGGGGCAAATGAATGAAAGCAAGGAAGATGAAGCTCCCAAGTTAGAATTGAAGCCCTTACCTGAAGGACTGAAATATGCATATCTTGGGGAGAATCAGACATATCCGGTGGTAATTTCTTCATCCCTCACATGCGAGCAACAAGGTAAGTTGATAGAAGTGCTTAAAAGGCATAAAAATGCAATTGGTGGACTTTAAAAGATATAAAAGGCATTAACCCTTTAATTTGCACACATAGAATACATTTAGAGGAAAATGCCAAAACATCTCAACAACCTCAAAGGAGATTAAATCCACACATGAAAGAGGTCATTAGGGCTGAAGTTCTCAAACTACTTGATGTGGGAATTATCTATCCTATTTCTGATAGTAAGTGGGTAAGCCCTACACAAGTAGTACCTAAGAAATCTGGCATTGCAGTAGTTAAAAATGAAAAGGGTGAATTATTGCCAACTCGTGTCTCATCTAGTTGGAGAATGTGCACTGATTATAGAAAATTAAATGCTGTCACTAGAAAAGACCATTTTCTCTTACCCTTCCTTGACCAAATTCTTGAAAGAGTAGCAGGAAACCCCTACTACTGCTTTCTTGATGGATACTCAGGCTGCTATCAAATTCCCATTGCACTTGAAGACCAAGAAAAGACCACATTCACGTGCCCCTTTGGCACTTTTGCATTTAGGAGAATGCCTTTTGGACTTTGTAATGCCCCAGCCACTTTTCAAAGATGCATGTTAAGCATTTTCAATGACATGGTTGAGCATTGTTTAGAAGTTTTTATGGATGATTTAACTGTCTTTGGAAACTCTTTTGATAATTGTCTTGAAAATTTAGAAAAAGTCCTAAAAAGGTATGTAAAAAAAGGTCTTATTTTGAATTGGGAAAAATGTCATTATATTGTCACTTCAGGAATTGTTTTAGATCATGTGGTGTCTTCTAAAGGAATTGAAGTGGATAAAGCAAAAGTGGAATTAATTTCCCATTTGCCTCAATCAAAAACAGTTAAAGAGGTTCGTTCATTCTTAGGGCATGCTAGATTTTATAGGAGGTTCATAAGAAATTTCAGTGCTATATCTAAACCTCTTTGTAACCTCTTAATAAAAGATACTTCCTTTGAATGGACTCAAGAATGTCAAAATGCCTTTGATACACTAATTGGACTTTTAACAACTGCTCCAATTATGCAATCTCCTGATTGGTCCTTGCCTTTTGAATTGATGTGTGATGCAAGTGACTATGCCGTTGGTGCTGTCTTAGGACAAAGAAAAGAAGGTAAGCCTTATGTAATATACTATGCAAGTAGGACTTTAAATGATGCACAAATGAATTACACAACAACTGAAAAAGAACTACTTGCAGTAGTATTTGCATTGGACAAATTTCGATCTTATTTAATTGACTCTCCAACAATTGTTTACACTGACCATGCAGCTGTGAGATATTTAATGACTAAACAGGATGCAAAACCTAGATTGATACGGTGGATCTTATTGCTCCAAGAATTCAACATCACAATAAAGGATAAGAAATGAGCCGAAAATGTCGTTGCTGATCATCTTTCAAGACTAACGACAGAGACATTAATTGAAACTTCACCTATCAATGATTCTTTTCCTGATGAATTTTTATTTTCTGTTGCTACTGTACCTTGGTTTGCTAACATTGTAAATTTTCTTGCGACAGGGAAAATGCCACCTCATTGGAATGCTCAAGATAAAAGAAAATTTTTAACCGAGGTGAAAATTGTTAGCCCTAAGGCTACATGATAATTTTGATGATAACAATACACATTGATTAATTAAGATTTACTAACATGTTTATTAATGTGCAAGAGTAAGATCATTCAAATAATTTTAAAATCAAGAAGAGGCTTATTAAAATGAAGTGTTGAAGCTAAGGAGAAGACTACATGTTAAAGGCACAAAAGTTTAAGAACAACGTTTGACTCAAGAAATGTGATACATGCGCAATGTTCAATCAATTGGTCATATATATCTCTATAGATGTCCAAATGATGTGATTCTTGAGCCTTTGGAAAGCTACTCAATTTATAACCTGTCTCTTATACACATCTAGATGTGTATAAGAGACAGGTGTAAGGTTGTCCAAATGATCGTGCAAGTTGAAAGACAAATGGAAACAGCTGACATGAGCACCGAATACTCTTTTAGACATATCTTGAGCTAGAAAAATCAAAATGACTTGATTCTTGCGGCATTAGAAAGATGACTTAATGGGGCACATTTCATATGTTTGAAGAAATTCAAATTTCAAATGGAAGACCGACATAATTGACATGCAATTCGGTGGACTGACACAGAGAAGAAAAATCAACTCATATGATCACCGAATGGTGTTTTGGCCATATCTTAAGATAGAGATATCTAAATGCTTTGATTCTTAATGTTTTGGGAAGATTATTCAAATATGCAGATCTTTCATGTTTTGAAGAAATTCAAATTTCAAACGGAAGGCTGACAGAATTATCATTCAATTTGGTGGACTGACACAAGAAAGAAAAATCAAGTCACATGAGCACAGAATGGTGTTTTAGCCATATCTTGAGCTACAGATATCCAAATGACTTGATTCTTGATGCGTTGGAAAGCTTATTCAAATGTGCAGATCTTTTATGTTTTGAAGATTTTCAAATTTCAAACAGAACATGACAAAAATGGCAGACAAGATTATGTTTTTTATGATGGGCAGAAAATTTGGAGATGGTGTCTTCACTTGATTATGTTCATCTCATTTGTCTATAAAAGGGGCCATTCTCCCATGCATTCAACAAGTGCAAGAGAAGCATTTTATCAAGCAAAAAAGCCAAGAGAAATATCAAGTTTATAGAGCTTTTATATTCTTTATCTACTCTTTGAAGAGAGTTGTACTTTTGTTGTAAAAACTTTTCTTTGTTCTTGTATTGTGGTGAGAGTGAGATATTTTTGTAAAGGATAATAGTTATCCTGGAGAGAACTCTTGTTGTGTGTTATCAAGAGTTGAAGGAAGTTTCCTTGGTGAGGTTGTTCATCAAGAAGAACTCTTGGTGCGGTGTTATCAAGGGTTGAAGGAAGTTGCCTTGGTGAGGTTGTTCATCAAGAAGAACTCTTGGTGTGGTGTTATCAAGGGTTGAAAGAAGTGGCCTTGGTGAGGTTGTTCATCAAGAAGAACTCTTGGTGTGGTGTTATCAAGAGTTGAAGGAAGTTGCCTTGGTGAGGTTGTTCATCAAGAAGAACTCTTGGTGTGGTGTTATCAAGGTTTGAAGGAAAAAGTCTTGGTGAGGTTGTTCATCAAGCAAGTTATAAAGATTTCTACAACTTAGTGAAAGCCTAGATTGTGGAGCTAGGAGCCCGTGGACGTAGGCAAGGTTTGCCGAACCACGTACATCGAGTTTGCACTCTCTCTATCCCTATCCTCTTTATGTTTACTTGCACTTATGATTGTTCTTTATTGCTATTCTCTTGATTGCATTCTATTTTAATCTTCTTCACCTCTATTCTCAAAGGAAGAGTAAAATTAATTTTAATCTTTCAAGAAAAGTTTTACAAATCCGTTTTGATAAATAAAAACCCAATTCACCCCCATCTTGGGTTGCCATACCTGGGTCAACAAGTGGTATCAGAGCAAGGTTGCTCATTTTTTTTAAATCTTAACCGATTTTGAGCTATGACTACTTTTAATTCAACTTCATATGTTGAGGGACTTTCTATCTCTAGACCTCCATTTTTTAATGGAAGTGATTACTCTTATTGGAAAACTAGAATGAGTATTTTCTTGAAATCTTTTGATTAGGATTGGTGGTCTATTGTTTTGGAAGGACCTTTTGTTCCTACCAAAATTGAAAATGGGGAATGCATACTAAAAGAACCTAAAGAGTTTAGTGAAGATGATAAAAAGAAATTGAGTTTGAATGCTAAAGCTATGAATGTGTTGTATTGTGCTCTAGATAGAAATGAGTTTAATAGAATATCTACTTGTTCTAAGGCACAAGAAATATGGCACACACTTGAAGTAACTCATGAAGGAACTAGTCAAGTTAAAGAATCCAAAATCAGTATGCTAGTTCATAGTTATGAGCTTTTTAAGATGAAATCGGATGAATCAATTTCTGAAATGTTTACTAGATTTATGGATATTATTAATAATTTGAAATCTCTTGGTAAATCTTATTCTAATGTTGAAATGGTGAGAAAGATTCTTAGGTGTCTACCAAAATCTTGGGAGCCAAAGGTGACGTCAATTCAAGAAGCAAATGACCTCACCAAACTACCATTAGAAGAACTTATGGGTTCTCTATAACTCATGAAAATCTGAAGGAGGAATGAAGAAAGAAGATGCGAAGTGGCAAACATTGCTCATGCTTTAAGAGAAAATGAGATAAGTATTCTAAACACATGATCGCAAGCTTTTCATCATGATGAATTATTGAAGCTTCCAAAATTTAATGGCAAGGATTAAAGCAAAATTCAAAAAATTAATGCTTTAAAAAAAGAAGTCAAAATCATGTTATCTCAATTAGAAGAAGTGGTAGCAAACTAATGAAGCTTTAGAAAATGAAAATGAATTTTTAAAGCAAAAAGATTTTGAAAGTTTGGAAAGTCAAATACATTTATTAAAAACTGAAAATGACATTTTAAAACAAAAGGATTTGATAAATTGGAGAAACAAAATGCTATTTTGAAAAAGGAAAATAATGACTTAAGAAATATTGTTGATAGTTTTACAAAAAAGCACAAAAAATTTGAATTCTATGTTACAAAACCAAAGGTGTGTTTTTGATAAAAGAGGCTTAGGATATAAAACTCATAAAAATCAAAAGTATTTAAAAATTATTTTGCTCATGCATCTTTTAGGAATAATCCTAATCCTATTTAATTGTGGAAGAAAAGGACACAACGTGCATTCTTGCTCTATTAAAAGAAATCCTAATTTGAAACAAATATGGGTTCCAAAAAGTATCATAACTAACCCCCAAGGACCAAGAACTTTTGGGTACCAAAAAGTTACTCCTTGAATGTTGATTATAGAGACAAAGGAGTGGCAAACACAAGTGGTACTTAGATAGTGGATGCTCAAGGCATATGACCGGAGATGCCTCCAAATTTTCAAGATTAATCATGAAGAACGGAGGATATGTGACCTTCGGTGATAATGCCAAAGGAAGGGTAATCGGACATGGTGATATTGGTAACACTTCTTCACCTATTATTGAAAATGTTTTGCTTGTTAATATTTTGAAACATGATTTGATTAGCATTAGTCAATTGTGTGATAAGGGATATTTTGTTAATTTTGAGCCTAATAGATG